>OY482664.1:0-392884 GCA_960531205.1 Andrena bicolor
CGTAATCGAGGTCAAAAAACCCACCCGCTCTCACCTCACCCAGGTCAAAAAACCATCATTCACGCACAAAAATGTGAAAAAACCCAGCACCCACATAACGGAAGTGAAAAAACCGGACACCCACGTAATCGAGGTCAAAAAACCCACCCGCTCTCACCTCACCCAGGTCAAAAAACCATCATTCACGCACAAAAATGTGAAAAAACCCAGCACCCACATAACGGAAGTGAAAAAACCGGACACCCACGTAATCGAGGTCAAAAAACCCACCCGCTCTCACCTCACCCAGGTCAAAAAACCATCATTCACGCACAAAAATGTGAAAAAACCCAGCACCCACATAACGGAAGTGAAAAAACCGGACACCCACGTAATCGAGGTCAAAAAACCCACCCGCTCTCACCTCACCCAGGTCAAAAAACCATCATTCACGCACAAAAATGTGAAAAAACCCAGCACCCACATAACGGAAGTGAAAAAACCGGACACCCACGTAATCGAGGTCAAAAAACCCACCCGCTCTCACCTCACCCAGGTCAAAAAACCATCATTCACGCACAAAAATGTGAAAAAACCCAGCACCCACATAACGGAAGTGAAAAAACCGGACACCCACGTAATCGAGGTCAAAAAACCCACCCGCTCTCACCTCACCCAGGTCAAAAAACCATCATTCACGCACAAAAATGTGAAAAAACCCAGCACCCACATAACGGAAGTGAAAAAACCGGACACCCACGTAATCGAGGTCAAAAAACCCACCCGCTCTCACCTCACCCAGGTCAAAAAACCATCATTCACGCACAAAAATGTGAAAAAACCCAGCACCCACATAACGGAAGTGAAAAAACCGGACACCCACGTAATCGAGGTCAAAAAACCCACCCGCTCTCACCTCACCCAGGTCAAAAAACCATCATTCACGCACAAAAATGTGAAAAAACCCAGCACCCACATAACGGAAGTGAAAAAACCGGACACCCACGTAATCGAGGTCAAAAAACCCACCCGCTCTCACCTCACCCAGGTCAAAAAACCATCATTCACGCACAAAAATGTGAAAAAACCCAGCACCCACATAACGGAAGTGAAAAAACCGGACACCCACGTAATCGAGGTCAAAAAACCCACCCGCTCTCACCTCACCCAGGTCAAAAAACCATCATTCACGCACAAAAATGTGAAAAAACCCAGCACCCACATAACGGAAGTGAAAAAACCGGACACCCACGTAATCGAGGTCAAAAAACCCACCCGCTCTCACCTCACCCAGGTCAAAAAACCATCATTCACGCACAAAAATGTGAAAAAACCCAGCACCCACATAACGGAAGTGAAAAAACCGGACACCCACGTAATCGAGGTCAAAAAACCCACCCGCTCTCACCTCACCCAGGTCAAAAAACCATCATTCACGCACAAAAATGTGAAAAAACCCAGCACCCACATAACGGAAGTGAAAAAACCGGACACCCACGTAATCGAGGTCAAAAAACCCACCCGCTCTCACCTCACCCAGGTCAAAAAACCATCATTCACGCACAAAAATGTGAAAAAACCCAGCACCCACATAACGGAAGTGAAAAAACCGGACACCCACGTAATCGAGGTCAAAAAACCCACCCGCTCTCACCTCACCCAGGTCAAAAAACCATCATTCACGCACAAAAATGTGAAAAAACCCAGCACCCACATAACGGAAGTGAAAAAACCGGACACCCACGTAATCGAGGTCAAAAAACCCACCCGCTCTCACCTCACCCAGGTCAAAAAACCATCATTCACGCACAAAAATGTGAAAAAACCCAGCACCCACATAACGGAAGTGAAAAAACCGGACACCCACGTAATCGAGGTCAAAAAACCCACCCGCTCTCACCTCACCCAGGTCAAAAAACCATCATTCACGCACAAAAATGTGAAAAAACCCAGCACCCACATAACGGAAGTGAAAAAACCGGACACCCACGTAATCGAGGTCAAAAAACCCACCCGCTCTCACCTCACCCAGGTCAAAAAACCATCATTCACGCACAAAAATGTGAAAAAACCCAGCACCCACATAACGGAAGTGAAAAAACCGGACACCCACGTAATCGAGGTCAAAAAACCCACCCGCTCTCACCTCACCCAGGTCAAAAAACCATCATTCACGCACAAAAATGTGAAAAAACCCAGCACCCACATAACGGAAGTGAAAAAACCGGACACCCACGTAATCGAGGTCAAAAAACCCACCCGCTCTCACCTCACCCAGGTCAAAAAACCATCATTCACGCACAAAAATGTGAAAAAACCCAGCACCCACATAACGGAAGTGAAAAAACCGGACACCCACGTAATCGAGGTCAAAAAACCCACCCGCTCTCACCTCACCCAGGTCAAAAAACCATCATTCACGCACAAAAATGTGAAAAAACCCAGCACCCACATAACGGAAGTGAAAAAACCGGACACCCACGTAATCGAGGTCAAAAAACCCACCCGCTCTCACCTCACCCAGGTCAAAAAACCATCATTCACGCACAAAAATGTGAAAAAACCCAGCACCCACATAACGGAAGTGAAAAAACCGGACACCCACGTAATCGAGGTCAAAAAACCCACCCGCTCTCACCTCACCCAGGTCAAAAAACCATCATTCACGCACAAAAATGTGAAAAAACCCAGCACCCACATAACGGAAGTGAAAAAACCGGACACCCACGTAATCGAGGTCAAAAAACCCACCCGCTCTCACCTCACCCAGGTCAAAAAACCATCATTCACGCACAAAAATGTGAAAAAACCCAGCACCCACATAACGGAAGTGAAAAAACCGGACACCCACGTAATCGAGGTCAAAAAACCCACCCGCTCTCACCTCACCCAGGTCAAAAAACCATCATTCACGCACAAAAATGTGAAAAAACCCAGCACCCACATAACGGAAGTGAAAAAACCGGACACCCACGTAATCGAGGTCAAAAAACCCACCCGCTCTCACCTCACCCAGGTCAAAAAACCATCATTCACGCACAAAAATGTGAAAAAACCCAGCACCCACATAACGGAAGTGAAAAAACCGGACACCCACGTAATCGAGGTCAAAAAACCCACCCGCTCTCACCTCACCCAGGTCAAAAAACCATCATTCACGCACAAAAATGTGAAAAAACCCAGCACCCACATAACGGAAGTGAAAAAACCGGACACCCACGTAATCGAGGTCAAAAAACCCACCCGCTCTCACCTCACCCAGGTCAAAAAACCATCATTCACGCACAAAAATGTGAAAAAACCCAGCACCCACATAACGGAAGTGAAAAAACCGGACACCCACGTAATCGAGGTCAAAAAACCCACCCGCTCTCACCTCACCCAGGTCAAAAAACCATCATTCACGCACAAAAATGTGAAAAAACCCAGCACCCACATAACGGAAGTGAAAAAACCGGACACCCACGTAATCGAGGTCAAAAAACCCACCCGCTCTCACCTCACCCAGGTCAAAAAACCATCATTCACGCACAAAAATGTGAAAAAACCCAGCACCCACATAACGGAAGTGAAAAAACCGGACACCCACGTAATCGAGGTCAAAAAACCCACCCGCTCTCACCTCACCCAGGTCAAAAAACCATCATTCACGCACAAAAATGTGAAAAAACCCAGCACCCACATAACGGAAGTGAAAAAACCGGACACCCACGTAATCGAGGTCAAAAAACCCACCCGCTCTCACCTCACCCAGGTCAAAAAACCATCATTCACGCACAAAAATGTGAAAAAACCCAGCACCCACATAACGGAAGTGAAAAAACCGGACACCCACGTAATCGAGGTCAAAAAACCCACCCGCTCTCACCTCACCCAGGTCAAAAAACCATCATTCACGCACAAAAATGTGAAAAAACCCAGCACCCACATAACGGAAGTGAAAAAACCGGACACCCACGTAATCGAGGTCAAAAAACCCACCCGCTCTCACCTCACCCAGGTCAAAAAACCATCATTCACGCACAAAAATGTGAAAAAACCCAGCACCCACATAACGGAAGTGAAAAAACCGGACACCCACGTAATCGAGGTCAAAAAACCCACCCGCTCTCACCTCACCCAGGTCAAAAAACCATCATTCACGCACAAAAATGTGAAAAAACCCAGCACCCACATAACGGAAGTGAAAAAACCGGACACCCACGTAATCGAGGTCAAAAAACCCACCCGCTCTCACCTCACCCAGGTCAAAAAACCATCATTCACGCACAAAAATGTGAAAAAACCCAGCACCCACATAACGGAAGTGAAAAAACCGGACACCCACGTAATCGAGGTCAAAAAACCCACCCGCTCTCACCTCACCCAGGTCAAAAAACCATCATTCACGCACAAAAATGTGAAAAAACCCAGCACCCACATAACGGAAGTGAAAAAACCGGACACCCACGTAATCGAGGTCAAAAAACCCACCCGCTCTCACCTCACCCAGGTCAAAAAACCATCATTCACGCACAAAAATGTGAAAAAACCCAGCACCCACATAACGGAAGTGAAAAAACCGGACACCCACGTAATCGAGGTCAAAAAACCCACCCGCTCTCACCTCACCCAGGTCAAAAAACCATCATTCACGCACAAAAATGTGAAAAAACCCAGCACCCACATAACGGAAGTGAAAAAACCGGACACCCACGTAATCGAGGTCAAAAAACCCACCCGCTCTCACCTCACCCAGGTCAAAAAACCATCATTCACGCACAAAAATGTGAAAAAACCCAGCACCCACATAACGGAAGTGAAAAAACCGGACACCCACGTAATCGAGGTCAAAAAACCCACCCGCTCTCACCTCACCCAGGTCAAAAAACCATCATTCACGCACAAAAATGTGAAAAAACCCAGCACCCACATAACGGAAGTGAAAAAACCGGACACCCACGTAATCGAGGTCAAAAAACCCACCCGCTCTCACCTCACCCAGGTCAAAAAACCATCATTCACCTAACAGAACGGTAACAGGCCGACATACAGCAAAGTGCCGACGGCCGGCGATGTACCGGCAACCGATAAGTGCCCCACGGCCACTTGAGATGGCAGCAACTGGTATCGTACCGACGGAGGATAACTCGATCTTCGGTCGGTAGGCATCCAGCGGTCGGTAAGTGGCCGACGCATTCGCGTGTATCGACGGCCGGCGATGTACCGGCGGTCGGGAAGTGACCGAATGTCCGACCTTTTGCCTGCTGTCTAACATCTAGACCAGGCCTTCCCAAGTATAGAGCTGTACGAGTACTTGAATATTCGGGTAGCTTGAAATCCGAACCAATCCGGGACTCGGTTTCCAAGCCGAGCCAGGTACCCGAAAGAACCGAGCGGCTCGGATAGAACCAAGTACTTGAATTTTTCCAAACGGCCCGAAAGAAATCGGGCAGCTTGAAAAGCAAGCGAGCGGGCCGTAAGAAGCCGGGTGGCTTAGGTTTAGGTTTAGGTTTAGGTTTAGGTTTAGGTTTAGGTTTAGGTTCAGGTTTAGGTTTAGGTTTAGGTTTAGGTTTAGGTTTAGGTTCAGGTTTAGGTTTAGGTTTAGGTTTAGGTTTAGGTTTAGGTTTAGGTTTAGGTTTAGGTTTAGGTTTAGGTTTAGGTTTAGGTTCAGGTTCAGGTTCAGGTTCAGGTTCCGGTTCAGGTTCCGGTTCGGGTTCAGGTTCCGGTTCGGGTTCCGGTTCAGGTTCCGGTTCAGGTTCAGGTTCCGGTTCAGGTTTAGGTTTAGGTTTAATTTTTATTATTAATCCTATCTCACTTCATTTACAAAGTTAAAGTGTCGTATCTCAGGCATTTAATTGCTACGATAATCCGTACACCTGTTTCAGAAAATTAACTAGCCTGATACGAGATAATGACTAAATGTTATATACAGTAATTCGTCGTTAGTGTCACGTTTTTACCATGCGTTATAATCACGCTCACTATCCCCACCATTTCATGGCATCCTTCAGTCGAGAGTGAGAGAATCCGATATTTGCGAGACGACGCGAAGTTGTCGTCGGCACGAAATAGTATCCGCATCGCGTTAGTATCACGCTGCCAGCCCCGATCGTCGTGATTCTAACGAGGCATTACTGTAATCGTTCAATTGGTTTATTACACACGCCTCACATAGCATGTTTATATTTTCAAGAGTAAAAAAACGCTCTTTCACGTTCGTATTTATTGTTTTACTGTATTATTTCCGCATTCAACGGCTGGCTATCCGAAATGAACTGAGCATAGCTTCGAATATGTTTCATAATCAAAGTAATAGGATGGACAATGTTGAATATCTCAGAAACAATAAGTTTTAGGATTAATGCACTTTAGTACTTTCATACTCAGAATTCGCTATTCTATTGAATTTGACGATAAAAAATTTGACAGTCCATTTGAAAAAATAAAATTGGCCTCACATCCAATCTATCCCTGTAAATAAACTAGTTTCACCGTGTTTTGTGTTTCTTACAACGAGACAACTTCTATAAATAATATTTTCGCTTATTAATTGAAATAATAGATATTTAAGGGAAACCGAGTTAGTGGGACACCGTGTATAACACAGCTTCTATACTTTTCTCGGTGATACCGGCAGCTTTACCTGTGTCAATGCTAGAAATACATTATGTTTGCCGCACCCACCGCTCAAAAATCCGAGAGGGCGCTCGAAAACCAGTGGTTGTTTCAGAATATCGGTACTTCAGAACGGTGACACCGAAGACAAAAGAGTGAAAGGTCTATTCTATACCTGGTCTGTGATTGTATATCCACTTTTTGTTAAATTTGAGTTTTTATATGCAACAAATAGTTCTTGACATGTTTAAACCTATTTTTCTCAAAATCACTAAAAGTGCATGTATAATACTTGTGCACTAAGCCATCAAGCGCAAAATTGAAACCAATAAATTATGCTCACTAATATTTTACGAAATGTCACTATCTAATACCATATGTAGATTACGACGAATCTAGACTATAATAAAGACTGAAAATCAAAATGAAAATTGCACTTCTGTCATTTATTTCCTATTTGTAATAAAATTGCCTAACAAGGGGACATATGGAACCCACACACGCCGATTTTAATTGGGCTTTTGTATGAAGTAGTTCTCAGTAAAATATTTTGAGAACAACATCTTACAAAAGTTCCATTAAAATCGGCGTGTACGGGTCCCATATGTTCTCTTGTAACCAATACCATTATTCCAGGATTCAATTTTGCGGCCACAAAATAATCTCAACAGCGCCATCTGTTGCCAAATTCTTTTAACTTTATTGATCCTAGCGCCACGAGTGAAAAGTGCCCCTAACTAAATATTGCCAACAGTTATTATATAGGAAGTGCCCACCCCTGCACTCACCGCTCGGTGAGTGGGTCGGTGCTGCTCTCAGAAACAAACACTACACGCTTGTGCAGGAAGGTGGCGCGTAGGCGCCAGGGGTGTGCACTTCCTATATAATATCTGTTGGCAAAACTTAGTTAGGGGCACTTTTCACTCGTGGCGCTAGGATCAATAAAGTTAAAGAATTTGGCAACAGATGGCGCTGTTGAGATTATTTTGTGGCGGAAATAGAACTTAATCCACCCAGTGGCAGTGTCACTATAGCGGTCAGTACATAACCCTGCATCGGGAAAGCGTAGGAAAGGTCTGGAAAGTGTAGGAAAGCATCGTATTGAAAGGTAAGAAATAAACGATTAAGAAAGAATGTAATTGAATGGGGTAGTTATTGAGGACGCGTTACATTATTAGTTACAGGTACAAGATGGGACGGAACTATGGATCATGTGCTATGCCTGGATGTTTGAACACGCACTCTACGCGACATCACTTTCCAAACCTATAGAAAGACGTTACGACAGAAAGGTATATGCAAATTATCATGTGCGTCATCAACACTTTAGTGTAAATTAGGCTTGCCCTTTAAAGTGCAAATACCTCCTCAAGTTCTGGGACCCAGGCAACAGCAGAGCGTGGAACTGTTACCTTGCTAACCATTGCGTGGGGTTTGGGACAACTGCAAGAGTGTATGTGCGCCTATACGCGCGAGGCCCAGCTATATGGACTTGTGGTACTTACGAACCAGGATGGACGCACACACAGTCTTGCAGTTCACCCACAGCCCGTGTTGTGATTAGCAACGTAAAAGTTCCACGCTCTGCTGTTGCCCAGGCCCGAGAACTTGAGGTATATGCACCCTATATAGGGCAGGCCTGGTGTAAATCATAATTCCTCGAACATGTACTTGGTACGAACAGCAGTATCAAACCATATTCGCTTTGATTTTAAGTGTCGTTAAGAATTAATTATGCAGCATATAATTAAAATAATAGTAACAATGTATGTGCGAAAGTATTGTAAAGCAGTAAATTCGTGTAACACCAATAATAACAATCCTTCTTTAATTGAATAAAAACTAAAGATAAATATGAAAATTGTATTTCAGTAATTTATTTCCTATTTGTAATAAAATTGCCTCACAAGGGGACATATGGAACCCACACACGCCGATTTTAATTGGGCTTTTGTATGAAGTAGTTCTCAGAAAAATATTTTGAGAACAACATCTTACAAAAGCTCCATTAAAATCGGCGTGTACGGGTCCCATATGTTCTCTTGTAACCAATACCATTATTCCAGGATTCAATTTTGCCACAAAATAATCTCAACAGCGCCATCTGTTGCCAAATTCTTTTAACTTTATTGATCCTAGCGCCACGAGTGAAAAGTGCCCCTAACTAAATATTGCCAACAGTTATTATATAGGAAGTGTCCACCAGGGATGGGCGGACTCGGGCTGTCCCTAGACACCTACAGGAGCGCTGGTAATGTGTGCGTGAATCAGCGTGGACTCGCTGCTAGCGTAGCTTCGGCAGACTCGAGCTACGCGTAGCCCGAGTCCATCGCAGCGTCCGCAGCTATTGGTCAGAGGCTTGGCTTGGCGCTGGCATCGGTACATTCGAGACGTCACATTCGCCTCGCGTTGTCGCCACTTGGCTGGTTCGCGCTGGCGTCAATTCACGCACATATACCACCGCTCCTGTAGGTGTCTAGGGACAGCCCGAGTCCGCCGATCCCTGGTGCCCACCCCTGGTTTCGGCAGGGGCTCCAAAAGTTTAGGAATACCCACAGGTGGGGTCTGAAATGTACGTTTCTCTGAATAACTTACAGGTTTTGTCGATTAATACGAATTAATTTAAAATATGTTTGACGCTGCGGCCGATATTCTAGAATAGTCTAGAACCTTGTATTGTCACCAACATAATTGTTCTAGACTATTATCGGCGGGAAAATATAAAAAGTATTTTAAATCAACATTTGACAATATCTCGTCATTTATGCACAAGTTTTTTAATTTTAAAACCATTGTGGATAAAGTAATACTTCCCGAGCTTAGTGAAACGTAATGTTTAGTGACGGAATAATTATGTTTTATAGCAAATCTTGAGGATAAGGTAGTTGATGCCTTACCTGATGATTTTAATACTGGAATCTACTACGGCTGGGCATCTATAGACGGAAAAGTACATAAAATGGTAGCAAGTATTGGCTGGAATCCATTTTACAAAAATGAGAAGAAGACAGTGGTATGACGAACTCGAACGTGGAATATAAATATTTCATTCGTCGTAATTTGCGACTTTTTATATTAGCAATACTTTGCCATTGCAGGAAGTGCATTTGCTGCATGAATTTGCCGACGACTTTTACGGCAAACAACTTAAAGTCATTTTCGCGGGTTACATACGAGCGGAACGAGATTTTACTTCCACTTGTTTTTCTTAAGACTGTTTGAAAATTGATTTCTCCGAAATTGTATTACACTGCTCTTGTTTCAGAGGAATTAATCAAAGCGATAAAAAATGATATTGCGGTCGCCGAAGAGCAGTTGCAGAAAGCCGATATAAATGTTTATAAGAGCAATGAATTCCTATCAGGCTAGTAGACTAACGTAACTTTTAATGCCGAACTTACAGAGGCTGCTGCAAGTTAAGCTTAATCTTGCACACCGCCATTATAAAATTCACAGCATCGGCGAAAATTGCGTCTATCCGATAAGAAACTGTGTTAATACATAACTTGCTATACTTTCATATATATTTTGCTAAGTAGGATTATAGCAGTATTACACTAAGCAAGTTCTATGACAATACATATAACATATATAGTAATCTTTGATCTACGGTTTGATATACACGAAATTAATTGTATTATTTTTTATATACATGCAAGTATTTGCTATAAAATTATTTTTATGTACGTATTCGTGTGAAATAAATGATCGGAATATAGTATTCAACCTGTACCTGATGATGGCGGTGGCGGAGGAGGGGGTGGTGGTAAGGATACCCAAGGCACATTCATTCTACCATGAGTCTGTGGCATTTGTGGCTGCCCGAACGTATTCGCGTTTCGGTATCTCATATTTTCGGATGAATTCGGACGATTCTGAAATGGTGCATGTCCTGGAGGGAGTCTTGGACATGCGTTGTAGGGGATTCTGGGGTTCAAAGGCACTGCGGCACCGTTTTCATTGTAATAGTTATCGGGGCTATAGTAATTCTGATTAATAGCATTGATGTTGGGGCTCCCATAGTGCATTGATTGCATGGCATTTGAATATGCCCCGTATGCATATTGCTCGCCTGTCTCGGGATGCAAGCCTCCTGGAATGGCTGGCCAATTATTTGGATAAGCATGCCACAAGTTTTGCAATTGATTCCCGCTCTGCGCGGGAGGATACTGCCTGTGATTTCCGCGCGAAGAATGCCCTCTTCTCTGCCTTTGCATATTTCTGTTCCACGGATGATTTGATTGCCAACCAGTAGTGGGACCTAGAAGCACGGATATTGTGTAAATCTAACATCAAGCTTTGGTATTGCGCGAGGAACTTACTCGAGGCTCGTTTTCGTTTAAATGGAATGTCCGTCTCCTTTGAGTTTGTTGCTTGCTTCGCTTTTAGTTTCTCGTAGTACAGCCGTTCTTCCTCGTCGTCGGAGAATTCTGGAGGCTCGTCTGCGTTTGCATCAATGCCTTTCATTCTGTAACGATCGCGAGTCATTAAGTGCGTTATATATTGAAATCATTGCATTTGGAATGAATTGTGATAACTAGACTGAGGATGTTTATGCACATAAAATATGCCATGTTTATTTTTATCCAATTTTTTAACGGCACACCGAGAGATTCCAGTTTCTTTATTGTGGCTGGAAGAATTTGTAGAAGTGCCTTAATAAATTTTCAGCAACTTCTGTCTGTCGGAAAACATTCTGAGCAGTTGCAATTGCGACGACATTATTTCCATTAGTAGTTTCAACTACCTATTTGCAGAAATAAAATAAACAGTGAAAATTAATCATTTTACTAGTTTCCAATGTTAAAAGAAAGAAATGGTCGCACCTCTTTAACTTTATCGAAATTGTTTATGTGTATCGGGCGATTGTAATGAGCATGGATTTCCTCCTCATTATAACGCAATTTTTGTTTGTTGCCCAAATTCACTCGAAGGGGTTGAAATTAACCCCTGAAAATTCGGCTATTTTCCGATTTTGTGTTATATCTAACTCACGAACTCTAAATAAGAGATAGAAAAAGTTTCAAGACAAAAGTTACTTCTCTTAATTAGATCTATCGTTTTGTAAAAATATTATTTTACAGTTCACGAGTTATAACAGAAAATCGGAAAATAACCGGATTTTCAGGGGTCAATTACACTCCCTTAGACTGAATTTGGGGGGCAAACAAAAATTGCGTTGTAATCAGGAGGAAGTTCGCTACATATTCACAAAGTTTCAGAATTTTTTTAATTTCCGGATGTTCCCTTGTTGATGTCACGTAACGGCTTGATTCGTCTATGATCGCAATCAAATAATATTTGCATATCAATATGCGCATTTATTCACATAAACATCCGCAGTCTAGTGTGATAACCACTCTTCGACTTACTTTTGTAATTCATGTAAAAAGATTAGGAACGTGTACTCCGTGTTTGGACAATAATAAACAATCATTCCCACTTTAATATCACATTCTTTTATGTGTTCGGAGCTATTAAATCGTACACAATAGTGTGGTTCATTCACTTGTCCGAAGACATCAAATATTTTACCTAACGCTCTTTGCCCTTTTTCAACAAACAAAACTGTGTCGAAATTTAATGTTGGTTTACCAGGTTTCGGTCGTACAACCACCAATGACTCGACCATCCATGCAACCTTAAAATTTTTTCAATTCCATTATATTCGTGCATAACTTACATTACTTTAAGGAGTCTGCCTACTTCAATGGCCTGAAAAGAAGCGCAATAGGTATTTGGGATTCTTTTTAAGAGAAACCCTCAAATTACATTAATTCAAAACTTTATGCCTATATTTGTACGTATTTAGTAACATTTTAAAAAATATTTCATTAGAAAATAACAGTACCTAAAACTTTAAACGCAGCTTTTTCAAATCGATGTTTTTCCAATTAGTTGGCATGATATCTCGAAAACCAATCACCCGATTTACTTTAAACTTGGAATGCCTATATCTTCAGCAGATGTGCCATTCTCGTTGTTACTAAATCTAAGTCGGTTTTTGCAAAATTAGACTTTTGCGACTCAATAAATACCTCGCCTAATGGATCGCACAGTACTTCAGGTACACTGATTTTTAAATCCTCGATCGGTGGTAAGTCATCTAATTCACTTTTCATTTCATTATTCTTTCGTGCATTCGCATTATTCCCTTTATCTTTCCTGAAAGCGTAAAGGTATTATTCGAGTTTCATTAGAATTCAATTCCACGTCCACGATAATTTCTGAAGATAAATGACTTACTTAGCTCTCCCGTCATCGCTATCTGAATCATTCGACTCAGCTACTACGGAGGACTCGCTACTACTTGTACTATCATCGTCGCTGTCGCTTTCCTCGCTCGACGATGCTTCTACGTTCGATCTATAAGGTTGCATCTGCACTTCTTTTAAAACAACAATCTCGTTATTCTCGCCTTTACCGAGATCAGTACCATCTTCCGCTTCAGAATCAGAATTTCCATATTCCATAGCAATGGTACTGAGAGAAGATGGTTTATCAGTGGCTGTGAAGAAAAAAAAAAAAAAACAAAGTCTAATACTTTCTAACAAAGAATTATAGCTAGAACTTTTGTCTAAGAGTATCTCATATTCTTACGTTTGAGTGGCGAAACCGCATTCCCTTCCCGCACGATACAAAAATCATCATCTCGTTTTGAATCTTTAATCGACGAGTCTTCGTTTGCATTCCGCTCGCTACAATTCTCGTTAATAACTGGTAGATTTTGATTTATATTTAAATCCTCCTGCGGTTCTTCTTGCTGTTTATTTGTAATATGCTTTCCATCGCAGGTTTCTTCAATCGCACTATCGTTGTCAATTAAAATAGCTTGGCAGTGTTCCATAATTTTAGGAACATTATCCTTTGTGTCTTCTTTGTCCGTTGTTGATAAATTCTTAATAATACATCGCCCATTGTTTTCTTCTACATTTGACATTCCCTCACTGGAATTGGCGTTTGAAATTAGATCGTCTACTTTCTCTATTATAACCTCAATCATATCCATTGCGGTGGAAAATTTCCTTTATTTACATCACTATGTGTAGTGACCATAACTTTTAACAATGATTTACATTATGAACTATGTGACTGTAATTCATAATTATACACGGAAATATAATTTTTCTGGGTAATATTAGAAATTTCAGAGACAAACGTGATCACGACAAGCAGCGTGGCGTGGAAATCTATGGAAATCTACTACCACCAGTGATGGGTCGGTACTTTACGCCGCGTCGTAAATGCATTTACGACGTGTCGCAAATGTACATACATAATGGTGCTTTCCCGCAGCGTGCAAAGGCGACACTGTGTAACACAATAAAAGACAAAAAAAAGATATCCGCGGCCTGGAAGTCAAATACTTGGCGACAACGAGCGGTAACAGGCCGACCTACAGCAAAGTGCCGACGGCCGGCGATGTACCGGCAACCGATAAGTGCCCGACGGCCACTTGAGATGGCAGCAACTGGTATCGTACCGACGGAGGATAACTCGATCTTCGGTCGGTAAATGGCCGACGCATTCGCGTGTATCGACGGCCGGCGATGTACCGGCAACCGATAAGTGCCCGACGGCCACTTGAGACGGCAGCAGCTGGTATCGTACCGACGGAGGATAACTCGATCTTCGGTCGGTAGGCATCCAGCGGTCGGTAAATGACCGACGCATTCGCGTGTATCGACGCCCTGGGTAATACCGCCGGTCGGGAAGTGATCGAAGGTCGAGGGTCCAACGATGGCTTAGAGTATATGCTCTAAGAACGATGGTCGCTGGTTAGCCAACAATCGGGATGTTATCAGCCGTCGAGGGATTTTCGACCACCTTTAAGGGGGTAGACACGTCACGTGACATGTGCAATGCAATGCACTGTAATACCGACAATCTAACCTAAAACATGGGTTTGGGATTTTTCGTTTTTCGTCCTTATATGAGCAGATTTTGGGCTGGACGAGGTCTCTTTCGAAAGAGGCAGATTCCACGCGGAGCGCTCTGCTCACCGTTTGAGTCACAAAACTCTTTTAGTGACTTAAAAATGCGTAAGGAGGTAAACACGCCACGTGACACGGGTAATGCAGCGCGCTGTATACCGACACAATCTGGCCCGAAACATGGGTTTAGTAGAATACGCTTTTCGTCCTTATATGAACGAATTTTTGGCTGGGCGAGGTCTCATTCGAAAGAGGAAGGTTCAGTGCAGCGCGCTCTGGTCATCGTTTGAGTCAAAAATCTCTTTTAGTGACCTAAAAATACTTGGATTCTTGCGGGTGTATTTTGTCGACTTTTGCTCTACTTTGCACACTCATATTATTAGATATCAACACAATCTCGTCGAACCATGACCAGAGCGCGCTGCACTGAACCTTCCTCTTTCGAATGAGACCTCGCCCAGCCAAAAATTCGTTCATATAAGGACGAAAAGCGTATTCTACTAAACCCATATTTCGGGCCAGATTGTGTCGGTATACAGCGCGCTGCATTACCCGTGTCTACCCCCTTAATAGTGCATCAGCAACAGCCGATGGACACCGTGGGACCACAGACGAGGTATCTAGAGACGCGGTAGCGTCTCGACGCCAAGTACATAAGAGACACCCTGTACATGTCGACTGTCGCTACTGCTATCATTTACTCGTCGCCCGGCTAATCCAACCTAACCTGAAACTTATTTCATTAATATCTCATCACGCTAGCAATATTTTCTAAATTTAAAGGCATTTTTCTTATATAAACCGCATATAAGCTTTCGAATGAGACCAATTTCAATAAAATCGGTTCACGCATATCAGAGATATGATAATATCGTCTCATGGATCTGTCGAAAACGGTAAGATTTTCTTCTCCTTCTTGGATAAATTTTTCGTCAACATAATACGTATACACGCGTTACACGCACACCTTCAGCCAAAAGAAACTAACACATGTTTCGTTCTTCTACGTATATACGCGTTACACGCACACCTTCAGCTAAAACGAAACTAATAAATATTTCGTTCGTCAAACGCTACCTTCACTATGCAATCTACTCCAAATTTTGACATCTTACAGCCAGATTATAACCTGGCGAGTGTGAAATAAGGAAAGTTGTCAAAATTTGAGATACCACGTGTTTTTACAAATATGTATCGTTGTACCATTGAATTGCAACCAAAATGCAGTCTCAAAAACAAGGTAAGTTGCCAAAATTTGAATTGCGACATGTTTGTATATCATCGAACTGCTTTTTATTTGTAACTAAATTGAGGATTTTATGTATATGTAGATAATCGCAGCGTAAAATCACAGACGAGGTGTAACCTACATATTGTCTGAGTTTTAAATTGACAAATTATCTGAAAGCCTGCGAGGAGGAAGGTATGAGTATTATCTTGATATATGATTGTAAACATACACTTTGCAGCTTTGCTAGAGTTTTCTGAAATCCCCATAAAAAAAACTTAATATAAATCGGATCAAATTAAAAATTATCTGAAGTCAATTCCTATACAAATTATCTTTGTAAAAAGAAGTGAGACCCCCCCAAAAAACTTTAAAAAAGTAAAAAAATTACGCCAAGTACATGAAATCAAGTAAATCACAAAATAAAGAAAATAATACTAATAAATACAAAGTAAAAAAGATGTGAAATCAGAATGAGCTGCAAGTACATAATGGTGCTTTCCAGCAGCGTGCAAAGGCGACACTGTGTAACACAATAAAAGACAAAAAAAGATGTCCGCGGCCTGGAAGTCAAATACTTGGCGTGGCCTCATACCTTCCTCCTCGCAGGCTTTCAGATAATTTGTCAATTTAAAACTCAGACAATATGTAGGTTACACCTCGTCTGTGATTTTACGCTGCGATTATCTACATATACATAAAATCCTCTATTTAGTTACAAATAAAAAGCAGTTCGATGATATACAAACATGTCGCAATTCAAATTTCGGCAAGTTACCTTGTTTTTGAGACTGCATTTTGGTTGCATTTGGTTCATGGTACAACAATACATATTTGTAAAAACACGTGGTATCTCAAATTTTGACAACTTTCCTTATTTCACACTCGCCAGGTTCTAATCTGGCTGTAAGATGTCAAAATTTGGAGTAGATTGCATAGTGAAGGTAGCGTTTGACGAACGAAACATGTATTAGTTTCGTTTTAGCTGAAGGTGTGCGCGTAACGCGTATATATGTACGTAGAAGAACGAAACATGTGTTAGTTTCGTTTTGACTGAAGGTGTGCGTGTAACGCGTATATACGTATTACGTTGACGAAAAATTTATCCAAGAAGGAGAAGAAAATCTTACCGTTTTCGACAGATCCATGAGAATTGAGACGATATTACGATATCTCTATCATGCGTGGACTGATTTTATTGAAATTGGTCTTATTCGAAAGCTTATATGCGGTTTACATCAGAAAATGTCATTAAATATAGAAAATATTGCTGGCGTGATGAGATATTAATGAAATAATTTTCAGGTTAGGTTGGATTAGCCCGGCGACGAGTAAATGGCCGTGTTCCAATTCACGCATACTGCGCATGAAATTTGTGGCATCGTATTGGTGGCATCGTACGATTCCCTAGAATTTCTCTCACTTGCCACCAATACGATGCCACTTCCGGTGCAGCAATCGCAGAATTTCAAAGGAGAAGCAGTGACTGCGCCGCTCGCTGCACCGGAAGTGGCATCGTATTGGTGGCAAGTGAGAGAAATTCTAGGGAATCGTACGATGCCACCAATACGATGCCACCAATTTCATGCGCATTATGCGTGAATCGGAAGGCACCCAATGATAGGGTGTCTTTTCTTTCCTGTATTCTTTCCTGTACTTGGCGTCGAGACGCTACCGCGTCTCTAGATACAATATATTACCTGTAATCTAAATACAATAATCATTTTTTTTCTCGTCGCTCTTTTTAATAATGGGACTTCAAGAGTCCCTTCATGTTGATTTCCATATATATACATCCATATATATGGATCGGGGCTTATTAATAAATTATATAGAACATCTTGATTTGTCATTTTTCGGCTGCTCTTTTTGCGTATAATTCGCAGTAGTTTTTAAAATCATTATTTCGGGCGTTCTGGGCTTCCTCAGTTAAATATTCTAAAAAAACATTTAAATTTCCATTTTTAGAAAATTATCTGCTTTTACACATTGGAATAGTTTTAGTTAGTGTTTTTCTTGTAATGAAAAATATAAATCCTTATATTCTATTGTCAAATTAAGATTTCTTGTTACAATTTTCGTATTTTTCTAAATTAAAAAAAATGTTCGTATTTGTTCGTAAATTCAAGCATACCTCTTAATTCTGGATAGATTTCAGTTTCAGAAAATTCAATTTTTATATCCATCCGCATCCGACCCTTTGAAAAATTGACATTTTTTTGCACAAAAGCAGGTGCAAGTCTGGAAAAATGTACTATTTTGCTCCAATTTATTATTTTCAATAATAATGGTGCAACATTTTCACAAAAAATAATTTTTTTTTTATAAAGCTAGTAATCAAGAAATGATGAAAAATGTAAAAAATGTAAAAAATGAAGTGAATGCCTACCTAAACGTCGATCCGTCCCACTGTGCGCCGTGTCACTCCGGCGCACGCAAAGCGTTCCATCTCGCTCCTCGCTCCCCCCCCTCGGCCAGAAAGAAGCGAGAAACGAACACTCGGAATTAGGACTCTGGGCACGATGTGGGCTCCACGCCGCGCCGGTCCCGGCCAGCGAGCCCTCAGAGAGACAATACTGTATTTGCACCCGATGGGGCAGTCCTGCCCTAAGCATTCGCATTTCCTCTCAATTTCTACTGGCACTGTTCCCCGTATTCCTTTGCTTTTCCTCTCGAATGGTTGCGTTCCCCTGCTGATCGTGGCACTGCACCGCGGCGCATCTCTGTGCAAGACTAGAATAATACGCGGAATTCGTTGCCCCTCCGCGGTTCGTGCGACTGCATCGTTCAATTTCCCGTCACGGGGACGCAGCGCGGACGTTCGAGTACCTACTACTTTGTTTGTTTGTTTCGGTAGTTTGTTCCCGCGGCAGATACACTTAGGCAGGACAAGCGGCGGGGCAACATTTCCAAGATCCTCGACTTGTCGCATCTGCCGATCGACCGGCGAAATTCGGCGGGGCAGATGGTGCGGACGCGATGGAAAGTCACTTAAGTCTTAAGCAGGTGTGGCCGCGGAGCACGCGACAGGTGAGCATCGCGGCCGTGCACATGTGCTGATAGCCGTGCACCGTGCAGCTGAAAAATATCGAAATCGGTGAGGCATCGAGTAGAAAGAGGCGTACGTAGTACCAAGAGAGATAGCGCACCCTGAGACCAATCGCCGCGGCGCTAATTATAACTGTAAAGTAAAGCGTTCCGAAAATCATTCGCATTGAATCCCAATCGATAGACGAACGAGTGGAACGAGTTATGAATCCACGATCGGCATTACACCTTAGCACGTACCTAGTTGGGGATCGCGATAAAAATGACTGGTAATTCGCTTCTTATGCTCCGTGCATATCGCGGGTCTTTGGTTTTTCCCAGGACGTCCAGATGTCCGAGCCGATACCGCGCGCGCGTCTCCACTGGTAAATAACCTAGCCGGAGGACGTGGAATAATTTCGCCAGTGGAATACTTACATATGTGTAATGTGTATACCTACTAAGCGGCCGAGCTGGAGAGCTCGGGAGGTCCGGGCGGCGCGGCGGCGCGGCGGCGCGGCGGCCGTCCTGCTTAAGTACTTCTCCGTTGCACTAGTGGAACGTGCAGGCGGATAGTATGGATAGTATCCAGCTACAAACAAACCTGCGCAATCGAATCGAAAATGCAAGGCAAGTACGACGTCGATTCACCGCGACTTTAATTCTTCATCCACCGCTACGTAAGACGTAAGTTCATTCCCATCCGTGGCACGGGTTCCACGGGTTCCACGGGTTCCACGGGTTCCACGGGTTCCACGGGTTCCACGGGGGCGCGACTGAGACGACTATCTTCCCGCTAACTTCCAGCCCTCCTGGAATATGAACAAGTTTCACGTGCAAAAGGAAACGTCCCTTTTGGCTGGAATCCCGCGACCGATCCTCTTGGCATTCTGCGAACAAAGAAATAATGCAGGGGGAGCGCGGCCAGAAAGACGGTTACGAGTACGCCGGTATCTTTTCGCATAAAGGAAGAAATCCCTCTCCTCCGTGGACAATACGCGATACCTGAGACCGACAGATACCTTCCCGGAAAACCGATTCCTCCTTCGATTTTCTGCGCCGCGCTTCTCGAATCGAATAGGGCTGATCCGCGAGGGCAACGCGAAATCCCTTCGCGAAACATCCATCCGCCGAAACCGGTTTCGCGAATAGAGCCAATTAATTAATTAATTAATTAATCGGGACTGACGATCATCCGATTTTTGGCCACTTGGCCAAATTCTGCCGGGAGTACCTACGCAGAAACGCATCTACTGTCGATATATCGCCGGCTATCCGGGAGAAGCTTGCTCTCCCCGCAGATGCGGGATTCCCTCTGGATAACCCTTCCTCTGCAAAACTATAGACTTATAGACTTAAGACTATAGAGCTTCGATGTCAGTCGCAAGAAGTAACTCGATAATACAGTTGCCTTCCGAGCACGCGTGCGGGCACTATTTATTATTCTTAAGTAGTAGTAGTAATAAGTAGTACCTAATGCCTTTAACGCGGCCGCTGAGATTCGCCGTGCAGAATCAAATACTTAATAGGAAACCGCAGATGCTCGCGCGATCAATGGGCGTCGCGCGAACGTTGCAAGTTGCAACTCGGGCAATGGGGATAGCTTTGATGCAACTACTTAGTTGCTAACTCATTTCCTGCTAATCGATGTCGATGATTGCGTAGAAAGCAATAAAGAAACGACAGAGCTACTGCGGAGCATGGAAGTTTTAGGTACTTTTACAGAGAAATTTCAGGAGGAAATGAATGTTATTGAGAGCGTTTATAATATATGTGAACGAAAATATGAGAGCCACTGTGGAGCTGAAGGGCGCGTGCCAAGAGTTCACATCTGCCGCAGTTGTTTTCGCAGCCCCTCGGCCCTCGGTTTCTTTCTGGAACACTACCACCATCATCATCACCATCACCATCGCCATCTCACCACCAGCACTACCACCGATAAATGCGTCTCCGGTTTCAAACAAAAAGGCTTCCGCAGGAAACGGCAGGCCTACCTACCAGACCTTTCCGTTTCCTTGCTCCTCCATTCCTTGACGGAAGGAAGCCGAAGACCGCCGAAGACACCGAGAATTTTTAAGAAATCCACGAGTCAGCCCTCTTGCGATCTCACAACGTATAGATTGGTCGCAGAGACAAAAGGGTACAAGGATGTCTCCTGCGAGATAACACTTGACATTGACAACACCTCGCGCGAAATGATTAAATATGTGTGTACTAACAAACTACCCTCTACGAAGCAAATATGAATAACTTGAATATCTCCGTTTTTTATAAGTAATAGGTAGGTACATTGAATGATTGAATATGTTATGATATTTGGCGCCGTGATGTAGAGGTAGTATTAAGGCCTGCAGCAAACAGAACGAGTCTTATTATTATGCAACTTACCTGCCATCGTGTAACTCTGCATAAGCCCATGGCGCTTTATACGATTCATATACATTGCTAAAAATAACGCGAGGTAAAATAATTTTGTTGAAAATTATTAAAATATCGTTGACGCAAGTTTGTAACGCTTATTGCATCATTCAACTTTTCTTTGAAACATTGTTTTCTGTCTCTTGTACCTGCTTGTACCTGCTTGTACCTGCTTGTACCTTACGAGTTACGAGTTATACGCGAAAATGGCGGCGTGCCCATTTAACATTGACGAAAAACACCGTTGTTCTTGCCTCGTTGGTTGCACTCTCTATTGTTGTTCTCTCCGCAAAGTTGCGTTTCGCAGCCGCCCGGTGAGTGCGGGTTCGCGGTATTCTAGAATCTAGAGAAGCTTTCTAGCTGACTCTGGCTGTTCTCATTGTCAGTCACCTTTTAATTTTATCGCTCCTAACGCGCATTCTGTTTGCACAACGAAGCAGCCCCGACGGTAGTAATTAAGGGAGCTATATCGTCTACTCAGCGCTACATGTTTTCCCAACAAATTGTGTCTAGCCGGCACGACGAATACTCGGGGACGAACAAGTAATGATATAAGGCCAGATGCGTTCGGATTTCGGTGGTGTGGCTTGGCCTCTTCGAAGAGGTAATGCCTCTTATTATTACATAGCCCGTGGTCTAGGTGGCAGCGTTTATGTACTTGGACCTTGGAGCCCACCACGGAGGCGCGCGTCGCGTCGCGTCGCGTCGTCAGTGATCGGAATTTTCCTGGGGGGGGGTTGAAAATTTGAATATGAAAATTTTCTTGAAAATGAACAGCTGTGCCGCGTATGGTCGAAGCAAGGGTGGGTTTCGTGGTATTATCCTGTTAGGGCGCTGGAGGGGAACGTGGCAGGGGCACCGTGCGGAGTTGCTACGAGGCTGAAGGAGGGCCTGAGGAAGGGGACCGACGCAGGTAAGCAGCTGCAAGCATCAACAGGGGCAACAGCAGCATCGTGCTTAAATTAGTCCCGGCACAACTGTCGTCCGCGTAACATGCCAGGTGATGCCAGGCAATCGTTCCCGAGTCTTCTGCCGGTCGGTGTTTGAAGTTTGAATAGCTCGCGGAAGGTGAATGCGCGCCAAGCATCGGTAATTCGGTAACAAGTGGGATTAAATCGTCGCGGCAACATGAAAACATGATAAAAGTTCAGTTTTGAAGGTGGCGAGTTCGGAGAAGTTGTTGAATATCAGTGGTGGCAAAGAGAGCGACATCCAGAAGCTTGGATGGCTTACAGGTTGACGACACGCTAGCTAGCGATCGTATGAAGCTTTGGGGGGAAACCAACAGCCGACGAAGAAGAGGAAGATGCTGTTACTCAGGCTGATAGTGACGACGCTGAGCGTCTGCTGGATGGTCAAGTGCGATCTGCTGGACCTGTACGTCCAGCACATGGACGAGACTATGAGAACCTTGGCCTACAGAACCAGGCACCACCACCCCCCGAACGACATAGTGTCCAGGATAAAGCGGAATCTTCGAGTGGAGCCGGTGCTGAGGGTGGGCACGTTCAAGAAGCAGCGGCTGGACGTTGACAAGGACTGGTACGCGCAGTGGAAGGCCAAGAGAAAGATCATCCCTTACAACGAGGACGGCCTGGACTTGCCCAACTCGAGGGAAGAGAACTTGGAAGTTGGTCAGCACGAGCTCCTCCTCGGTAATTCGAGTGGAAGCGGGGACAGCAGATCCCCCGAGGAAACCACGGTGGTAGTAACGTTCAGGAGCAACGGGAGCCTGGTCGACACCTTCGACATCGAGCTGTCCAACGAAGAAGGATCGTCGTCAGGATCCAACATCCAGACATCCGTCGGCAGGCAGAGCCTGGAGCCAGCCACTGAACCTCGAGAGGACACTGACGCCGCGACCACTCAGCAGGATGACGATCTCCAAGGGGACGCGGTAATCGGGGGGAACAACTTATCTCGGTACGAGATGATGGAGGAGCCTGATGATACCGCAGCGTCGCCATACCTCTTCGACGACACTGTCAGCCCGATGAAGAGGGCTCCGAAATCCCGAGAGAGGTTGCATTGGAAAAAGTACGTTCCCCCAGTGGACAAGCTGGCCAAGTTGTCGAGGGGCAGCAAGTACTTAGAGGAGGAGGATGAGGAGGAGGAGGAGGAAATGATGGCGGAGAGCAGGACCAAGAGGAGCGCGAACGAGTACAAGTTCACCAGGCGGGAGGAGCTCGACGACGACGGGGAAGTGGTGCTCGAATGGGATCCCTCTGACGAAGAGATGGTCACGTTCAAGGTCACCGCCAAGACCTTGGGCTACGTCGGCATCGGGTTCAACGAGAAGAACCACATGAAGGGGGCTGATATCCTTCTCGCCTGGGTGGACGATCACACGGGCACCGCCAATCTTCTGGTGAGTCCTCCTCCACCGTTCGATCGCGATCCGACACCACCACGGTGGTTCGATTGCCCCTTAGGTCGCGCTATCCTCTTGTCCCTTCCAAGGATTCTCAACCGTTCCCGCGTTCGCTGCACGAATATTCTACATAATATCGGCAATTAGCGTAGGACGCGTGAGAATAATCGACCATCTAATTCTAACTGGAATGCCCGTCTGCCGCCGGCAGTAATCGCGTGGGAAGAACTCGTTTTCTTCTTATAGATCCGTGATTTCTCGAGCCTAGCGCAATTCTATTTCCGTCCCGGCTGCCTCTAGGGGATAGATCCAAGTACCTATTTATCTGGACTGTCAGGGCGAATATTTCGGCCCGAGTTATTCGAATAACGTCCGTGTTCGAGGGACGAGGGGAAGGAAGGTGGATATCGGCGTTCGCGGCGGACGCGAGAGGGAGAGGAGGACGCAAGGATGTTTAACGGACTGGCAAGTTTTTCGCGATTCTTCCCCGGTCTCGGGACAGCCGGAGATCTATCCTCGGTGGGGATCCTCGTTGCCGTGAATCGAGTCGAGCTGGCGAAGAAAAGAGAAAGGAGGGCCTACAAAAACGAAAAGGAGGAGGACGAGGAGGAGGAGGAGGAGGAGGAGGAGGACGACGACGACGACGACGACGGGTAGGAGGGACGAAAGAAACCGAGGATGAAAAAGGAACGGAAGAAACGAAAAGCCAGGGAATTAAAGGAAGATTAAGAAGGCTGCTCTGAGGCAGAAAGGGAGATGGAAATAACAGTTTGAAGGACCCGCGTGAGCCTCCGAGGAAGAACGAGGAGGAAGAGGAGACAGGACGAGGGGCAGAAGAGAAACAAGAGGGCTAACTCTTCCCCCTTTCCACTGCCGCGGCCGAGGAGCCATGGATGTCTGTTCGAAAGGGATCCCGGTCGCGGTTCGGTTCGGTTCGGTTCGGTTGCCACTCGCGTGATTCGTATTAATGAGGTTCGTTTAATTAACGCGTCACGGGAGATTCGTCGCGATGCATAATAACGGTTGAAAAACCAATCGGATCTGGTCGCCTCGCCCCGAGCACTTTCGAGCCCGTCCAAAAGGTCTTTGCCTATGCACCCCGCCGGCCGATTTTAACTATCGCATAAATTACAGCGTGTTATCATCGAATTTTCTGTCCCCTCCCCCCGGCATGGAAGCAAACATGTATTCGCGTGAAAAAGGAACTGGTTGTCGAAACGATCGCGGAAATTCGAGACGTTAAGCCCCCACCGCCCACGTTAATAGAGAAGAGGAGGATGGGGAGGAAGCGGGACCGGGTGAATCGGAGTAAATCAGTCGCGGCTTGAAAGATGATAGCTTACGTCGACGTCGTCGTAATGTGAAATTGGCAATTATTTGAAATCCAAGGCGGTGGGCGCCAAGGATCCTCGGCGAGGATCCCTAGCTGGAATTACCTGGTGCTGGCCCACGGGGGCCGAGACGGGGACGAGGGAAAAAGAAACGGCCGGCACGCGAAGCGAACGGTGAGCGCGCAGGTGGGAGAAGAGCGAGAGGGTCGAGCCTCTGGTAGAGAATTAACGAACGTCCAGAGCGCGTCCCGCCGGTCCAGATACAGTGGTGATAAATTTTTAGTCCGTCCTCCCGGTAGCTTTATATGCCAGCAATTTCAACTCCACCGGCGCGGCGTAAACCCGTGAGTCGTGACCGTTCGACGAACGCGCGTAGCCGTGACTCGTCCAATTCGGATGAAACCACCGCAGGAGAGAAAAGATCAAAAGAATCCTCGAGCTGCCCGACGACCGATCTCTCCCATCTGCTACTACCTCCGCCGCGTCTCACCGTCAATTTCTACCGACCATTTTCGGAGCTCTCTTGAAAGGTCCACGTCCACATCCACATTTCTCAATTCTCATCCGTGTAACAGAGGCGTCGCGGTCGACCGACGGCATAGGTATTAGGTACAACGACGGGGCACGAGGAAGGTACGCAGGGGGTACAGACGACGGTAAAGAGCGTGAGAGACGTTGCGTGTCCAAACGCGCTACGAGTACTTACACGACCACGGGCGTGTGCAAAGTCCAAAGAGGGGTTCGCCGAGAAGCATGGGCATGCTGTATCCAGAGGTTCTGGAATCTGGAGTTGCTTCCAGAGGGGCCCAGTCGGGGCCTCCAGACATCGGGCCCGGTGGGTGGGGGTTATGCGCGAATCTTTGAGCATCGTTGCGAAGAAAGGCGAACAGCGGTCCTGAATCCGATGAACCGACCGACCGACCGACCGACACGTCATACCCCTTTCGGTCGAGGACCATTGCTGAGAGTCGAAAGACATGGATCTCGAGGAAGCTCCCTTGACAGCCGATCGAGCGGCCTTCCTTCCCTAGGTAACCCCAGTTCGAAGGCGAGCTTTATAAACTTCCAACGACCCACGCGGCACGCGTACTCTTCAACTTTAGATACGAGGAACCGGGACAGGCTGAGGACAAAGTGGAGGGGCTGGCCCGTTGGAAATGCAACGGAGTGGATCCCCCGACCGCCAAAAGCTGCGGAAATTCAGCGACGCCCAACTCAAGCGCGTATACGGTATATCCAGCGTTCGCAAAGGGACGCGCACGTACGACGATTACGATCGTAATTTATTACAGGCAGGGGAAGAGAGCGCGTTTCGCAAAGTGAATCTGAAATGCAGGCAATCTGCGATCCGTCCATCTACCGCGGTCCACCGTGAGCCCGCCGGTGCGTGCATAGACGCGCATCCTTCCTTCATTTTGCCGTGATTTTTTTCTCATTATCTTCGGCGCGCCTCGCTGCTCCTTTTTCACCCTCGGCAACCAGTTTTCGTCCGTTTTCGTCCGTTTTCGTCCGTTTTCGATCCGACTCCTCGCCCATCTCTCTCTCTCTCTCTCTCTCTCTCTCTCTCTCTCTCTCTCTCTCTCTCTCTCTCTCTCCGTTGCCACCTCTTGCCCGGCCTGACAGAATTGTTTGAGGCTCAAACTCGGCGCGATCCGAACCGAGCGTCCTCCCTGTTATCGCGTTCCCCGAGGATGCATTAAACTCGCCAAGCGACGCAGCGCTGGCTGTATTCTTGAAAGATTTGTCCAACGTAAATCATACGGCTTTTCCTCGATCGCGACCCCGCCGAGCACTACTCGTTAACCACTGTTAATACACCACTTTATGTCGATCCGGGGGCCAGGAGCACCTGATAGCTATCGACTCCTCCGCGGAGGAGGAGAGGCGAGATTTCAGCCGGCAGCAAAGGGGAATATTTCACGGATTAAGATTAGTCCCGTGATCGGCGACGCGTATGCCCATTGGTGCTGCAACTGTTACTCCGAGTTCGCAGGTCATTCTCTTTTTTACAAACTGTGTCACTGACTTCTTCAATATAAATACAAATAAACAGAGCTAGTCTTTCACTGTCCTCGACGGTCCTCGACGGTCCTCGAGACATCACACAACAACAATAGACTCTTTTTTTTTTAAATGCTCGAAAAGGGCCTGTGCGGCCCGTCGTTGCAGATTGCAATGGTGGGGCCATGGCGTTGAGATGGTTGGATATAGGAAATACCATTTACGGCTGGGGACTGCGACAATGATACAAAGGGCATAAAAGAGAAACGCGGCGGGTAAATTGCCATTGAAGCGAATGAAGCGTTCGACGACGGGACGGTGAGGGATCGGCTAAGGCTGAGATGATGCTGGTGTCTAGATAGGGAACAGAACAGCGCGGGACTATCCATTAATTCGATTATGAATCCGCGTAGGCTCGTAAAAGCGAGCACGATGAGCTGTAACGAGTCGGCGAGCGTAATTACGCGTAACCGCGCGGCCTCCTCGAGACCAGGGCACGTGAGAACCGGATCGACTCGAACCTTGACACGCTCGGGAGGTCGTAGCTGTGCTTATGGCTTATGGGAACGGAACGTGGACCGATGACTCCGGAAAAGTTGACTGGAAATCGCCCAGGTGCCACGAGTCGCCGCGCATTCCTGCCCTTGGCCCTTGGGACGGTTCTTCGGACGAGTCGTTTGCCACCTTTTCGCGTCCTGAAAACCAACGGAGATAATTAGAGCCCTCCAGGTGGCTGAGGAAAGTGTCTGAACTCTGAGGTCACGCGTTGCGGCGCGCAAAAAACCTTCCCTCTCACCGATTATTAATTAGCGATTAGAGCAGAGGGACGCACCTTTGGTCCGCACCGTCCAGCCGTCCAGCCGTCCAGCCGATTCCCTTTCGGTGGGTGATCGGTAGTGGGGTTCCTCGGAGTTCCTCGAGGACGATAGGAAGGCCCTTTATCCCATCGGAGGAATCTCTTTGCGCCACCAGCTGCTGTTCTGCCAGGTGGTAAAAAGGAGAGCCACTAGAAGAACAAGAGGTAGCCCAGGACCACGGGGGAAGAACGAGAAAATGAGAGATACCCGAAGTGGTCGGGTTTCTCGAAGCGTTGCCGAAAAGAAACGGAGCGGAAAGGACAAGAGAAAGAGCAAGGCGGCGCGAGGAGGACGGAGGTAGAAGGGAAAGGAACACATACGTAGTACGTACGGGGGCCGAACGCGTTCCGAGGGAGAGAGGGGGGGAGAAAGAAGAGGGCTACACCTCCAAGAACACCTGGCAAGCATCGTCCTCCTCCTAGTGGCGCCTCATGGGAGAATTTCTCTCTTTTTCTTCTGGGACTCCGTGCCCATGGGAACCGCGACGATCCGCGACGATCCTGCACGGTCACAAAGGGAACAGTTTCGTTTCTTGCCCCGCGCTTCTATATAATATGTAGATCGAAAACTATTTCTCGAGATAGATGACGCCGATAGAGGAGGGTTGCAGGCAAACGTCTCGCTCGATTCTGCTCGGTTCTGCTCGGTTCTGCTCGGTTCTCGGTTGCAGCAGCGTCCAACGAATGCTCTCTCATCGGAAGGAATAAAAGCAGGCCTCTTCCGATACGCGCCGCTTTCTCAGGCATCTGACACAGGAAACGCGAGTACCGATCCATGACGTCACATCCGTCGAATTAATTTTCCGCATCCACGCACGTATGCCTCCTTTCCCATGCATCGTCGGTGAGCTCGCCTCGTCCCGAGGGTATAGTACTATAGGTACATATACCGAAATATCGTTCCTTCGCCTTTCGCCTTTCGCCTTTCGCCTTTCGACCCTCGCCTTCGACACTGCGCCGTCTATTATCGGTAGACGAGACTGCTTCGCGCATTTCTGGCTCGCAAAAGTCGCCGCGCGGAACCTGTTTCAGAAAGGAGGGCGCGACGTGAGAGGCGAGCAGCTTCCTTCTTGCCATTTTCTCGTCACTCAGTTGCGGAGACCAGGTGTCTGCGCGGGGAGCTTCTATAATCATTTGCATCACCGTAACAACTAACAACCATCCCTTGACGATCGTAGATGCGTAATAAACTCGTGCCGAACAAAGGGAGGAGTCAGAGGCAGTGTTTAAACGCCAGGAAAAAAGTCATCGCCTCGGCCAGTCCGAGATTCGTCGATTCGTGAAATCTCAGACTCTTTTAATCATCATCCCCAGCAACGCCAGAGTTGTGCTAATTAGCCCGGCGACGATGAGAATATCCGGGCGACATGAGGAACCCGGCCCTCCCCCCACCACCCACCACCCACCGCGAACTTGGTGAGAACAGAGCTCTAACACCACCCGCGAACGGTCGCGGTTAAAAAAATAATCACCGCGGATTTCCATCGTTGAAAGTCAGCTGCGCGTATCTGTGGAAACGGATTCAAGTCAGAGAGTCACAGGCGATTGGCGAATCGGTTAGGTTACCGACGCCAAAAAAAATATCGACCAAGATGCTCGGCCCATCTATGCTCCTCCTCGTTCGTCTTTGTAGTTTCGCGACGCGC
Source organism: Andrena bicolor (assembly GCA_960531205.1). Classification (NCBI taxonomy): domain Eukaryota; kingdom Metazoa; phylum Arthropoda; class Insecta; order Hymenoptera; family Andrenidae; genus Andrena; species Andrena bicolor. Next base: position 29,389 of record OY482664.1, read on the forward strand.
GACGCGCGACGCGCGACGCGCGTCCCTTTATTGCCGTATCCTCTTTGCACGTGCTCGTTACAACGAAAACACGCAGCGAGCATGACGACGCTCGGCCAATTATTTCGATTCATTACGAGCAGGAAGGGGACTTCCCTTCGGCCTCTTACGAGCTTGGCGCCCGACCGCAATCGGAATCCGGCCAACTGAAACGCTCGCGCCCCGCGGCCTCCCTCTGCGAGTGCTAACTGCTGAGGCACGTCTCGCGGGCAATCCTTGCGACGTCGATACACACCCTGTAAGGACTAAGGACAGGGTGTTACAGAACGCGGTCAATGACGACACCTTCTGACCAGTGAATTATATAATAACCGCGCTTAACGCTGACATTGCTGACAATCCAGTAACTTGCCTTCATTCAACTAAAAGTTGCCATTTCTTGAGAATGCTCAGGTCTTGACTCGAATGGTCAGGGCAGCCTCTGACCACCACATCCATCGAATCTTTACCAGAGTATCAACACTATCAACGCTGAGCAGACACCCTGGAACCACGTCCCGAGCCCTCCGCGACCAGAGTATAGGAACACCGAACAAGTGTAGAAAGAGGGAGAGGAGCGAATCGGCTCCGTCGGATATAAACACCTGGCACTCTCACCTGACCCGATAAACTGCTCGGATCTGGTCCAGCGGCGGCCAGTTTCGGGGCCCTCGAGCGGCCCCGCGCGTCCATTGACCCTACTCGCGATTCAAATCTTTTGCCCCTTTTTTTTGTTCAGGACTCGCACGGGATCGAGGATCCGGAGGCAGCCCTGGTCACGGACGCGTCCCAGGACGTGAAGGTGCTCGGAGGCTCGCAGAACAAGACGCACACCAGTGTTTTATTCTCGAGGAACTGGCAGACCTGCGATCCCCAGGATCATCGGCTTACGGTGAGCCTGTGATCATAAAAGAACAACATTGCACGCTTTGTGTAAAATCGTAGGGGAGTTTAGTTTAGTCCCGCCGAAGATCCTTCTACTTCTTTCTTCCCTGCTTTGCAAAGGCCGAGAATTTATCCCCTCGCGTTGGGCCATAATTCCATTCTGGCTAATTAAAAGCCGTAAAAAAATAAGCTGTCCGATATTCGATCCAACTGCTGGAGCCTGGGAATGGAGAGAATAGCCGACGAGATTTACAGGCGTAGGCTCGGGAGCCCCGTAGAATTCGCGAAGAGGCCCCCATTCGATTTATGCCCGACACGAACGGAGAGCCCGCGACTCGAAGCCAGGCCCTCGAGCCTCGCTCCGTCGAATTCCCGCTGCGATATTTAGCCGTTTAGCATGCGGTGCGCGCGAGCCCCGTGGCTCTCCCTCGTCGTCGTTGGGCCTAACCAGCCCCCCTTCCCAGGCTATTAAAATACATCCTAACGAACGTAACCCCTGTCGAGCGAGCCCCTGACCCATGAAACGCGAGACATTACCGGAAATATCGCGTGCCCTCACAGGGGGACACCATTCGAGTCCTCTGGGCCCTGCACCAGACCGATCCCGAGCTGAATACCGCGATCTGGCCCGGGGACAAGCGCGGAGGAAGAGCTCTCAGGCTCAAGACTCCTGCCCCGCACTCGCCGCCGCAGCACACGCAAGATATCACGTACTGGGACGTCAAGTTGAATCAAGTAGGTGTCGCCATTAGCCTGTACAGTACCTACAGGTACCTACAGTCTACACTGTATCATTTCGATCGTTATGATTAATTTGTTTCCTTTGCCGCGTAGCCGCCGGTTTCGGACAACGCGGACACTACCTACTGGTGCAAGATCTTCAAGGCGCCGCACAAGGAGAAACACCACATGATCGGGGTGAGCAAACGATTGATATTCGATGACGGTTCGGCGCGTACATACCTACTAGTATGTACTAGCGCGCAAAGTACCGAGGAATGCGGCGAGGTTGGGCCTGATTCGTATGTGCTTCACGAATCACATTCACGGTCATCCATCCCGGACGTGGCGGCCGGGTACACCACGCGCGGACGTCATTAGAATAAAGAACGAAATGCGGCCGCCCCGGATTATGATGTGGCGTTCCGTGGCCGAAACGCTCCTGCTTTCTCGAATTCAACGAGCGAATGCTTTTTTCCAGTACACGCCGCTGGTGGAGAAGGTGAACGAGGACCTGGTGCACCACATAATCCTGTACGAATGCGCGTCGACCTTGTCGGTGTTGGGTCAGCACGCGAGGATCGTCGGCGCGCTGTGTTACAGTTCCACGATGCCTCGCGAATGGGAGTCCTGTTTGCAACCAGTAGTAGCTTGGACCCGTGGCAGCGCAGGTCGGACACAAACACCGCCCGGCGAGGCGTAAAGATTGCCGATGTCGTCTGCTAAATACATAGCTAGTAAAATACTAGCGGCGAGTAAACGACCTGCGTGTTCCAGGGGAATGGCTTCCGGAGCACGTCGGTATACCCGTCGCGGAGCACAGCGAAGGCTCCTATTATATGCTGGAGGTGCACTACAACAACCCGAGCATGAAGAAGGTGGTGGACAGCAGCGGCATCAGGCTCCATTTAACTCCGAAGCTTCGCCCTCAAGAAGCAGGGATCTTAGTCGCTGGCGTGGCCGTTAGTCCTCTTCATCTGATCCCCCCGAAGCAGAGGGAGTACGCCACCGCTGGCTACTGCACCCCTCATTGCACAAACACGGTAAATGACGTCGGGATTAATTCCCCATTGATGGAGATTACCTACGTCTCTTCTCCGGGGGTATTGGCCCATGATCTTCGCAGATCACAAGATTATGAAATCCTCGCTCCTCCCGCAGATGTTCCCCGAAAGCGGAATAAACATCGTCTCCGTCGCGCTGCACTCCCACCTGGCTGGCCGACGTCTCAGCTTGAAGCACATACGCCAGGGCAAGGAGCTGCCTAGGATAGTCCAGGACAATCATTTCGACTTCGAGTATCAACAGTCTCACACCCTCGGGAAGGAGGTGAAGGTGCTTCCTGGCGACGAGTTGATCGCCGAGTGCGTCTACGGCACTCTGGACAGGACGAAGCCGACTTTGGGAGGCTATGCGGCGTCCCAGGAGATGTGCCTGGCATTCGTGCTGCACTATCCGAGGACGCCGCTCGCTGCATGCTACAGTATGACTCCTGTCAAGAACCTATTCGAGACTCTCGGTGTGTACAGTTTCAAGGGCGTCACTATGGACAACGTGGAGAAGCTGTTCCTAACGACCAGGTGAGGGCGGATTCTGTCCTTTACCGGAGATGCGCTCGTTGTCAGTTCATTATAACCATTGTGTGCGTCTGCAATCTCTGTGTAGGACGGACGCTGTGGCGACTCCTCCCAGCAGCACGGGTCTGCAGCAGCTGCCCGTCTATCCTGCGACGAGGACAAGCGACGAGGACGTGGACGTGGACGTGGACGTGGACGAGGAGAACATCAAAGAGGTGAAGTCAGCGTTGAGGGCCATGTGGGACTACACGGTGGAGCACAAGAACGACAACGTCTTTGCGCGCTTCGTTATCGAGGAACCTGCAGAATTCAGGGGTAAGTACGCTTGATACGAGCAAGTCTCTAAGTAGGTAAATCGGCTTATCGCCGCGTTCGATCTACAGGTCGAACTCTGGCGGAGCACATGCTGGCGCTACCCTGGACCGAGGAGCTCCTCTCAAGGTCCATCGAGTGGAATCTCTACCACGGCAAGCACATGACCTTCTGCAGGAAAAGGGACGATAAGCTAGCCCTGGTAAATCGAGTTCCAAGTACGCTTTCGCTGTGCGAACGAAAAAGAACGTGCACTGATTGCACATCTTGATTTCTAGCCGGCGGACATCCAGACGTTCCCGAATTACACGGCCCTGCCAGAAGCGAGCGAGACAACTTGCAACGAGTTCGGCACTCCATCAGGCGCGTCGAGGAGCTGTTGCACCGATCTTGTCGCATTCGTCGCGATCACGATTGTCGTGACTCTCGTTCGTTAAGTCCAAGGATCGTCCAAGGATCGTCCAAGGATCGTCCAAGGATCGTCCAAGGATCGTCCAAGGATCGTCGAAGGGAGCGGTGCAACGTCGACCGGAAGCATCGCGACCGCTCGCACTGTACATTAACTAACTACCGAACAAATACGCGTCTCAACGGTATCGCGGCCAATCGCGGCTGTTTGAAACAGGCTGCGGACGAGAATCGTCGAGTTACATTCACGGACGAACTTTCTTCACCCCCTCTCGCGGGGCAGGGGGCGGCAAAATTTTCGAAAAATTTTCACGGTCCCAGCACGATTTATATAGGTATACAGATACATATAATATAATATAATATAATATAATATAATATAATATAATATAATATAATATAATATAATATAATGTAATGTAATATAATATAATATAATGTAATGTAATGTAATGTAATGTAAATATACGACGAACGTATTTATAAGGTGCACGCGCTACGAGCCTCCGTCCTCGTATTTTATATGGATTTTGTATAAAAAATAAACCAGTCTGTAAAAACTGTACTCGTCGCGAATGCTCATTGATTATCCTTCCTCCAAGTTTACCGCGAGTACTTTAACGAGATCTTTGTTTCAATCTACCGAGGAGGTGGGACTCCCTCTGCGTTATAAATAATCCCCCCTAGGTTTTAGCGAAACCGCGAAAGGAACGGTCCGGATTGCTCGGAATCGATCTGGCCACTGCTCTGAAGCTCGGCCACGCGCCAACCCAGTAACCGACCTATCAGTTTCCACGCAGCTGTGCCTGGTTCGCAATTTTCTGCATGGTTAACCGATTACGGAGGCGTTCCCGGTGGTTTCGCCCGATACCGATTTCGTTCACGGTGATTTACACGTATCGGGACAGAACGGGGTCCCATGTGGTCGGCGCTGATAAGCAATGAATCGAACTTCTATCGAGTTGCGGGTGGCCAGCGCGGGTATAAAAGCTCGGCGCCTTGGTACCGGGAGCATCAGCAGCCTTCTGAAGCTCCTAGGAGAAACAGGCAGGATCCCCCACGAGCACAGAAAGCAGTCGACGAAACAGTTGCTGGTCCCTTGAGCAGAAACAGACGGGTGAGTGAAAAAAGGAAAAGGAAGAGTTAAATGTAAGGTGTAAAGAATAAAGGTGTAACGCGATTCGGGGAGGAAGTGATGCATAGAATCATAGATCTGTTCTCCGCTCTCAGGAACAGGATGCGGCGCACAAGACACGTAGCGCTGCCAGTGCGAGCATGGCGGTACGTCGGACTTCTTATAGTGTCCCTTGCCTGCCTCACGCTTGGTCTGGTCTCCAGGGACAAGGAGGGCCGTGCAGGAAGCCTGGCTGGACCCGAACTCGAACACCGTGCTCCCCACGAGTAAGACACAAAGCAGCCAAATGAGTAATTAGAATTGTCTACTTAGCGTCAAACTATCATACATTCCCCTGGTCCTCTCTCCTAGAGTCGACGCCTGTCCGAACCCGGGTCCATTCACCAAGATGCCTTGTTGCTCGAACGTCGGGCAAGGCCAGACCGTGGTTCCAAAGTCATCCGACGACGAGGCTAGGAGCTCCGGAACCAGGCTGGTACGGACGGGCAACGGAATGGCTCGATCACGGAGCCTCGATCGTCTCTCCAGAGTCCGAGTGCAGTCTAGAAGAGACTTCGGGAGCGCAGAGAGACTGTCTAGGCAGGGAACAACAGGCGGCATCATTGACCAAGATCGCGCGGCCACACATTTGTCGTCAGACCCCGCGATCTACCGATCTACGCGACTGTCTCGATCGCTCAACTTGGACGACGCTCGATCCTTGGACCGTGGATCGCGGAGCACTGAGCGAAGACGACAACCGGTTGCCACCGATCTGCGAAAGAATCGAGAGCGCCGTGAACGCGCTAGCCGCCTGGACGATCGATTCGACGTTAGGGATCGCAGAGCACGCTCGGTGGAACGACGCGAAGCGACCTCAGATCGTCGAGCGGCCGGCGAAAACCGACTCCAAGTTCGAGGACGGAGGTCTCGCTCCCTGGAGCGTCGCGTTGAACAGAAACGAGACAGCATCATTGGCGAAGATCGTCAAAGGAGCCGAATGGACAGGCGCGTGGAAGACCGTCGATCATCGCCGGTTCGCGCAGAAGCTCGACGAAACCTCCGATCGGTCGTGGACGAGGGGCGAAACTCTCGATACGCTGCTCCTTCCAGGGATCAAGACAGGCGATCGGTTCGAAGCTCTGAAAGAACCACGGTGGTATCTGGCGCTGGTAGACAAGCCTCTCGATCCCTGGATCGTGAGAACTCGCGAGTCTCGGATGACTCTGATCGAAGATCCGCGAAGAGATCAACGGGCATGGAAAGACGTCGCGAATCGAGCAGGCCGCAATCCCGTGCTAGAGAAGCTTCCAGGGAACGAGAATCCCTCGCCGATTCCCGTCGCGAGAGGAACATGGACCGACGAAACCGTGCGCAACTGACGACCAGGCGGGATTCCAGGTTGGACTTGGATCGTAGATCCTCCGCAAGATTCGAACGACGAGAAGTAAGGAGCGAGGAGCGCAGGGAGAGGATGAACCGGTTGGATCTGCGCCTGGACGCTAGATCGATCCAGAGACGAGACTCTTCCCTCGCCAGATCATTGGAACGCACTAGGACCATCGATAGTTTAGGGCGACGAGAGAGGGCGACAAGTCGATTGAACTTGGCGCGGGAGGCCCGTGAATCTCGAATTCGTGCTGCGAGAGCATCTGAAGATTCTAAGCGCGATTTGGAGCAGCGAGAGGTCGTGAGGGACCTGTCCAGCGATCGACGCTCGGAACGCCGAACACTGGTAGACTCTAGGAGGTCCTCTGAGAGGAGATCCACCGTTTCCATGTACCCGAATCGCGAGCAAGTCAGAGCTGACCGTCGCCAAATTCAGCAAAGGTTTGATCGACGAGACTTGGATTCACGACGATCCATTCGCCAAAGGCTCGTGGAGGCCAACCGATTTGCAAACGGTGTTCGATTAATCCGAGAACAAAGACTGACAGATAGGATTCACTTATCCCCGGCACTTGCCCGAAGCAGGAGCCTGAACGATGTTAAACGATCTGACGTGGTCGATCCGGATCTCGCCCGCCTCTCAGGCTCGGCTGCTCGACTATCCCGTGTTCCTTCTGCTAATGCTCGCTTATTCGCATCCAGGGCCAAGATATCAGGTGGTGTCCCGGGTATCCTGAACCAAGAACATTCCGTCAAGCACGGCCTGACGTTCGAAGTTATACGCCAGGCCATCGTGATCGGCCTCTGCGCGGTTCACGGCCTCTCCATGTTCCAGGGAAAACGGTCTTTCATTGGGTAAGCGAGGTTGCTTAGCCAGTTGTGGAGACGGCGATAGAGAAAGCTGACTGTTCAGATTCATGAAATACAATTACCTGTTGCAGCAACGTCGTCAGGCAGGCGCCGCGCTTCGTCGTATGGTAGAGAAACCAGCTGGTCCAGCAGTGGAGAGCCAACGATCCGCTACTTCCACGACCTGCTTCTAGTCACTGCTCTAGTATAACAGCTCCATGCGTTGTGCCGTCGCCTAACAATCCACTATTAAAACTAAAATAATTCTACCTATATATTAATGTACAGCTAATGTATCCCGCGTAGAGACAGAAATGTATCGCATGTATCGCAAGTATCTAAGGAGATGTATTTTATCCGAATAAATTATTCAGATCAGATCCGAGCAGTGTGTTATTCCCGACTAGCCCGGAGTATGTATCCCTGTAACCTTGCTGCTAAGGCTGGCTTAATCGTAGATATATATGAGAGTAAATGGTCAAAGAGAAGAAAAGTACTTTATTAAAGTCATAATCTCATGGTTTGTACATTGCGGCGGTTCGGCTTAAAAGTAACTATGAAAAAACGTGGCGGTGTTTGCGTATACATCCAGTCTTAAAGAAGTAACTACACCCGGTGTGATTACGATAGATTCGATTACGAAAACCGGCAGAGAACCCGCGGTCAGGAGTGTCAGGACACGTCGATTTGTGCGATATACGTGCGCTTCGTTTCTCGTGAGCGCAGAGTCCAGTCGTGCCCCACGATAAGACCCTTAATTCCGAATGTTTCTACGACTTAAATATGTATACAAATGGATTCGTTGATGGCGAAGGGTGAGTGAGCGATAAATAAGAAATAAATACGACTATTCGAACGGGTCGGTAGAACGCTCTCATACGCAGAGTATCCTGAAAAAGCCTCGTGTAAAAAACTAACTTCTACCCGATTTTGGAAGATGTCTCGATCTTTTTTTTTTATGGCGAATGATCTTAACGATAAGTACAATGCTAAAGCTATGGTTCCGATTCGAGAGCAGTCCAGTTGGATTTTTTTAAAATCCAAACCTATCTCGTTAGATAAATAAAAAGTCTGCTTTCGGTAAATATAGATCAAAATATCTCTATGTCCATTTGATATTCAATTATTACATATATGTATTACTATTATTATTACTAGGACTATGGACGTAGTCCACTGGCAAGGAATGTCTCGACGGGGAATTACCATAAAACCGTAATCCCGGCCGTTCATTTTTTGTTGTTCTCTTTAATCTTTGGCAGTGATCCCAGTCGATCGTTAAACGCGAGTTTTCCCAGGATCGATATGATTTCACTGGTTTATCGAATTACCACTATATTGCAAAGTATTGCAAAAGCGACCGCCTCGTGGAAGGATTATTTAAAGAAACACGGCCGCCAACCTCTCTGTGGCTGTGCATACAAACAACGCTTAGAATAAAACATAAAGTGCCTAACAACGCGATAGGGAAAACGTACGTTATCCGTTCCAGTACATACGTTCGAACAGGCGAACTATCATCACAATGCCCCCGATAACGAAATTCGAGAAATGTCTTTTACACGCGAAACCAGGCTAGCTCGCCAAGTTAATGGACGTTAGCGATCTCTTGGAGCATCCCAAGTATGTGATCGAGTTCTTGTCGGAAGTAGCAGAGCTGGCGATTTTTACCCTTGTCGTTCTTACAGTCCTTACACTGCGTTCGATTTCGAAGCAAATCGCGCACCAAAGTCTGTAGTGTCATCTCCCGGCTCTCGTGCCGTTGCTGAAGGATCGTTATTTTGTCCTGCAGCAATTGCAGCTGCTCTGTGCTCTGAAACAAAGGCAAAGGCACAGGCACGACTGACGGTTTAATTGTTGAACGAATAAAGCAGACAGCTACCGTAGCGTACCGCTGATCGCTACGTACCGGGGACCCCAAGTACTTGACTTTCTCGGTGAGCGTCTTCACTTTGGCCTCCAGGTGACACCGTTCAGCCTTCAGGACGACCACTTGCTCCTTGTAGTCCCGCAGCTTCTCGATTTGCTGCTCCAAGTGCGATATCACCGCTAGCTGAGTGTTTACCTGACTCTGCAAGCAAGAGAGCAGCAGGACCATTCAGTGGTGGACCGTTTGTGACGGAACACTTGTACTACGTGCGAACATTAGCGAACGTAAAAGAAAATGTGCGAGCAAAACAGAAGTTGTTTTCTCGATATCATCGCACGTAATACTCTACGAACCTGTAGCTTTACCACTTTAGAGTCTCCCAATTTCACGCTGTACTCTTTCAGCAAAGTGGCCATCTCACGCTCGTGTTCCTCTTGCAACAGGTTCAGGTCATGCAGACGTTTATTCTTCAGAGCCATAAAGTCCTTGTTCATCTTGCTCAGCTCCTCCTTCAGGATATCGTTCTCATCGGTCAATCTCTTCACGAGATGGCTATCTCCGTTCTCTGTGTAATGCACGGGGTCGTAGAGCTTTTGCACAGAGGCGGACAATCGTTGCGTGTTCGCGTCGGACATGTGTCCATTATGGTAGACATTCGAGTTCTGATCGTTCCCATCGACGACAACGGACTTGAGAGTCGGTAGCTTAGAATCCGAAGACGACACCATAGTCTTGATAGATCTCCTATCGTTCAGCAACTTTTCCCTCTCCCTTTGCAATCGTCTATTCGTTTTCTGCAGCTCCTGTAACTCTTTAGTGAGCTTGGAAACGGCCTTGTCCTTATTAGCCAGTTCTAACTTCAGCCCCCTTATCGTGGCTATAAGATGAGCGTCCTCCTTGCAATTCTGAGACTTCAAATTCAGCTTAACCGGTGGCTTCGGCTCCTTCCTGTCCTCCTTCTCAAACGACCCAGACCTCTCTTCCCTTCCCTCTCTTCCCTTGATAGCCGTAGTCTCCGCGCCCTTGTTCTCCACGAGCTTCGCTGCTGCCGTTTGGGTGAACATATCGTTGTACACCTTGCGGTCCGTGACAGCAGCCTCCAAGAGCTTCTCTTCCAGGTCCATTATCTGCGCCGCGTACTTCTCCTTCATGTCGGAGAACTTCTTCTGGAACTCGACCACCTTCTGCTGCGCAAAGTCGTCCTTTTCCTTCATCTCGCTCTCCAGGCTTGCGATTCGGTCCTCCAGCAGCTTAACCTTCTCCGCGCCAATCCTGTCCTGCTCCGAATTCGCGGTAAGTATAAGAGCAGACACCGAGTCGGGATTTTTCCTCTTGAGTATCCTCTCCATTTCGCGCACTTGCCTGTTCAAGTCTGTGATCTTCTTGTTGTCGAGGATCACCTGGTCCTTCAGCTTCTGCGTCAGCTGCTTCTCACGCTCCACGTGGCTCCTAGCTACCTGCACCTTCTCCTGGAGATTCCCCTCCTTCACTCTCAGCTCCAGCAACTCCTTCTCCAAAGGCAGCACGTTGTACTGAAGCTTGTCGTACTCCTGCTTCACCAATCGCAGCTGTTCCGTTTTAGAGCTCAGCTTTATACTCAGATCCTCCACTTGCTTCTTCAACTGCAGCTCCGCCGTGGTCATGGCTTGCAGTCGATCAGTGATGAAATTGTTTTTCGCTCTTAATTGGTCCTTGAACATCTCTAGCTCGTCGTTTAGCAGGCCGTTTTGCTGCTGCAGGTCCTCGTTCGTCAACGCCCAGTCAGCGTTCTTCTCCCGTAGCTTTGAAAGCTCTAGATTAAGTTTCAATGCCTGCTCTTCGAGATCCTTCGCTCTGTCAGCGAGCTCTTGCATTTCACCCGATTCCAGTGCAGTGCTCTTTTGCTGCTTATGCAGCTGTTTCATTTCCTCCTGCATACGCTTCTCTTCTTGCATCAGCTTCTTATTCTCCGATTCGTAAGCGCGTATCATGTTCTCTTGCTTCTCCAACTCCTTCTCCAGAAGAATAATCTTCGTGTCCTTGTTGGGTTGGGGCTGAGGTTCTGGCCGTCGTCGTCTCTCGTTCAACGAAAGCTCGTCCACTTTCGCCTTTAAAATTATATTCTGCTTCTTCAGTGCGAACAGTTCTTCCTCGAAGGATATACGCATGTTGTTCATCTGGCACTTGTACATCTTCGTCTCAGACTCCAGTTGCTGTTTCAGCAGAGCACTCTTGTGTCTCTCCTCTCTACACAGAACTTCCCAATTCTGTCTTATTGTATTCTGTTTCGTATCACCGCCTGACATCATGATCCTCGAATAGCTGTCCGGCAGCTTTACCAGCGACCCTTTATACGTGGAAGACAATACGGGGGTAGAAGCAGTCTTAATGGAATCCTTTTTGGACTTGGGGGATATCTTAACTTTTGGAGGGACCTTTGTAACCGGTTTGATTGTAGGTTGCAGCTTTGGCTTCGGTACCGGCGATCGTCCGATTATAGAATTAACGGGTTTCCTTGTGGTATCTAAAGCTTTACTCGCCCTGAGGTTCTCCGCGGACGTTCTATGCGACGGTTTACAAATTTGATCGTAACTCTTGGACTTGGAAAACTTGATCTCCCTCTTCTGTTGCTGCTGCTGTTTGGCGCCTGACGCACTGGTCGCGCTGGTCGCGCGAATGGATTTACGTTCTACGTTACTACGATGAAAAGTCGTTGCACTAGCGCTAATTTTAATCTCAGTGCTCGATGTTGTTTTACGGATCAGCCTGTTCGCATCTTCTCTGGCCTCCTTGCTCCGCTGCGTCGTACTCTCCACGGACTTTTCCGCGAGCAACTTGGGGATCGCGTCCGCGAACAATTCTAATCTTGGCGTGAGGCCAACCGTGTACAACTCTTGATTAGAATTAATTACCTTGCTGCTGCTGCTGCTGCTACTACTGTCCTTATCCTTTGATGCACCTATTCTTTTCACACCTTCGGACACCTCCTCAAGTTCCTCTGCGTCCGCGTTGGAGTGATTTTCAACGATTTCATGTTCCGTTTTTGAATGAGGTGCTCGTGGTAGCTCTTTCTCCAGTATATCAGAAATCTCCTTCTCGGGAAATTCGGGGCTCCTGTCGTTCGCGGATTGGCCTCCCAACGTGGACGTATCCCGGTCCGCGTGTTTCGAGAAAATACCACTTGCGAGATTCGATTCGTTCGATTCATGTTCCATTTTATCGCTTTGCCCTTGCAAAAGCTTCAAAAAGTGCGAAAAATCTTCTTGCCCGAAGCTTGAACTGCCTGACATGCCGCCTTCGGCTCTCTCCTTGGATTTCTTTAATAAATCTTCGAAAAAATCCTTATCTACATCGGTTATCTCCTTCTGCAGATTATCTTTATCCGATTCTATCTTTCTTATACTTTTCAGGTCCTCGGACTTGGAATGTCTTTCGATTGGATCGTCCAGATCAGAACTGCTGGACACTTCCACTTTCTGTTCTTCGAACTTCCTTCTCTGCAGTTCCAAGGTTTTTGGAGTCTTCGAACCGTTCACGTGTTCGTATATCACGTCGAACCCAGCAGGGCTCAACCCGTTCTCGTTCTTTGGGCTCTTCCTGATTCTCTCCGTTTCCATATGCACTTGCTTCTCTATCAATTGAAAGATATCCGCTTCTAACCGCTTAACCCTCCCAAGACTTTCTACGTCCTCTTGGATATTCTCAGCTACTAAAGTATCAGACTTGGATCCACTTTTGGATAAACTACTGCTATTTTTTCTTACCAGCTTCTCAGCTTCCTCTAGTAACTCCTCTACCGATCTCTCCTCCTCTGTAGAATTCTTAGTAGAGTTCCTAGATTTCGTGCGATCCGCACCTGAATTCGGACCAAGAGCCCCAGCGATCTTGCTCATTTCTTCCAAGATACTACCGATGTCCTCGTCGGTAGCGTCTGCGCAAAAAACGGAGATCCTACCTTTTACACTAGAAACGTTATACGAAGAGGAAATATCGCGCGATATACATAAGGATACTTACTCTCGAAATCCGACGGATACTTGTCAAAAGCTGCTGATGCCAGAATGTCGCACAAAGTGTCATCCTTGTCTTTCGTCTCAATTTCATTCTTATGCATGGCCTAAGACGAGCAAAGCAATTGATTAGACGATTCGCTTATCGAAACGCTACGACTAAAATAATAACTCCTTTCGATTACTTTGCACATCCTTTCTTTCTCCAGAAATTCTTTCATCGACGAGCTAACGTCCGGGGAAGGGGACGGAGACAGTTTCCCTCTTTCGTCCACTGGAATGGCACTAGAAATTTCAAGCCTGGTCTCCGGCTTCTTCAACCACCACTTATCCTTCTCATTTCTCTCCTCTGGCTCCAAGTCCTCGATCGCTCGAGGCCTCTCCTTTATTCGAATCGAGTTCTCACCCACACTGAGACTTATAGACGAACCCAAGGTATCATCTTCGGTTGATATCAGCTGTATAAGAATGAAACAAGCATAAAGACGCAATTGTTGCGGAAATACGAGTTATTTTATAAAGAAGCGGTGATTTCGTAGTAAATCATCGAGATTCAGGAAGAGGACGAGCGGGATTTTCCAAAACTGTACAGGTTAATAGGTAAGTGGTGTGAATGGGAAGCGATGAAACTTACGCCCTCGAGACGAGGGGATGAGCTCTTCGTGATCAAAGACATTCGAATTTCTCACTGACACCTCTTTTCGGCTTTACAATTCGAGGAATCAGTCATCTTTTGAAAATCGTTTGACACTTGCCGTACTTTTTGTTTGTTTGCATTTGTTTGTCAGTTGTAATGAGAAAGAGAATGTATCGCAAATGAAACTCGGTCTAGGTGGCGCCTCGCACTCGCAGCGACCTCAGCCGGTTCAGCAGCGTAACGATAGCTTCGCGAAAACCGGGAAAAGATAAACAATTCTAATGGAGAATAGGATCGTCGATAGATTAGAAATGTATTTTGCCCCTGCAATGATGATTTATTGATCGGTCCATTAACGTAGGTTTTACCCCGTTTTGGTAATGATCGCAACGTTTAAATTCGTTAAATTACCAGATAATCGTAAAGAATATTTTTCATCGGAAGGGAGGCTAGTACACTTGGCACACGTTTTGTTGAAGTTTTTAATAAGAATTTGTAAAGCGTGGAACATCGATGACACTCATTTTGCACAAACCCGATTATTATGAATCTCGTAAAGCTAGCAACAATATTGGCAACGACCTTGACGTGTCAGTCGATTAGACGGTACGCAACGATGACAAATTGACCACGCCGCATCGACTGTGACAAAGCTTTATTCGAAACTCGAAAGAAATGGTCTGGGTTACGTTGCTAGACGCACTAATTGATCACCCCGACGACGACGACAAAATTTGGTTCTATCGTCGCGTGCGGGCAAACTCCAAAATGAAACAATGAAATAATCGAATCAGTTTTAGTTATTAGAACACCTGCATATCACAACATCGTATATATGAATCTATATCTCTTATATTTTATATATATATCTTTTAAACTTTGAAGGCTGTTCGCGAATCTTTTTCCTACAAACACTTCTTAAGCGTATATCGTAATTGTTCGTCATAACTTTTTATGTCAACATCTGACAATTACTCGCAAGTGAACAAGTATTTCCTTAAAGATAATACTACACTATGTTCTATCGCACATTATCAAAATACATAATACAGGTACATATCTCTCTTCAACTAGCTTACGCTAGTTCTACTAGTTCTTGGACATGCCTGCCATAATGTATGTATACTTTCCTTGATTGATCATCTTGATCATCGTATCACCTGTTTGTGAGGATTCGGTGTATGTATTCGGATAGCACCGACTGTCCGAACACCGTTTGAAAAGGTTTCGAGTAAAAATAAATGTCTAGTCTTCGTGGATGAATCAGTGATAACACGCGTGCAATTTAAATAACTCTTTGTTAAGGAAGCTGACATTACAATCCTCACAGTAGCGCTTGACGTTGCTGTCGATTAACTTTATCGACGCGGAAATGTTCTTCATCCTCATCAGATTGCTACCGAACGTCGTGTTACCCCTGTCCGCGACGTTTCGAAGGTTCCTTTGTAGTTTCCTGGCCGAAGTTTTCGCGTCGTCAAACTTCTTTATTTTCCCACTCCTAAGATAGGAGTCGTGACTTCGCAAAAACTTGGGCGAATACGTAATGGTGGCGGCAGTCGGACTCGAACCCATTTTGCCTGATTTTAATTTACCTTTCGACACGCTCTTGGGTGATTTCAAAGCATAGGTTGCGCTGAAATCAGTGGTAGGTTGAGCGCAGTTCAACATATTACCATTTATCCTATCGTTTTGAAAATCTACGAGATGACCGTTAGGAAGTGCTTCGATTTTAACGGCTTTGCGATCTTTCGGCAGCATCGCAGACGATAGCAATTCGTCGTACCCAGTCTCGTCGAGATCAGGGAGTTGCTCCTCCTTTACCATCACCTTAATCCTATCCTTCGCCAATATCGATACCTCCCTCGAAGGTAGCCTCAGCTTGTTCGCGATATTTCGGACCGTGTACTTGGCCGCTGGGTATTCCTCGTCTTGGGATCTTTGGTTCTTATGTTTCCGCGTCGACATGCAGTAGTCGATCGTCCCCGTTCTGGGCCGAAGAATCCGACCCTCCGAGTCGTCGAGCCTCTCCACTTTGACTCGACTCGCATATATCTCGGGCTGCAGCGGCGACGCCGCCTTCGGCTTCGGCTTCGGCTTCGTGCTCCTCGATGTCGAAATGCCGGGAGATTTCTTCTTAGTTCCTACGTAGTCTACGGAACCCTTCCGAGGCCTCAAGTTCCGAACGATCGGTCCCCTGAAGACGTCTTTCTTCGCGTTGAACTTGACTCTGGAATTGCCACCGCCTGGCTGACTCGAGATGAAAGAAGTTGGCTTGTTACTGCTCGTATCCTTGCAGTTCTCGTTAATGGATGTCGTCGAGCTCTGCTGCTGCTGCTGCTGCTGCTGCTGCTGCTGCTTCTTCGTGCGGTTATTGTTGCACGCCTCGACGTCGACCACCCTCCTATTGCACGTTGATATCGTGTTCTGGTAGTTGGTTGCTACAGCCTGGTTAGTTTGGTCCATTTTATCACAGCAACACCTGCATCTCGCGTACGCCGCGTACGGTATATCGTTCGGCTGGAACGTCACCGAGCTCATCGAGTTTATATAGTCCACGTTATCGACCATGGGGCTCATGTCGTACGCATCGTAGTCCCGCGGCTCGATCTTGATCTTGACGTTCTCTATGTGCACCATCGGTATGCCGACCCTCTCCGTCGGCACTTCCTTCCCCATCCAGGACAGCTGGCTCTTCAAGTCCGCGTCTGTCTTCAGACAGTCGACGTAGAACTTGTAGAACTCCTCCAGCTTGTATGTGCACCGGTGGCACATGTGTTTCGGCAACAGGTCCATCTCGTGCACCTGCGGATACATAGCCAGTGCAAATACATATGTAATTTCGTAAGCCCGTAATATTCGATATGATCGCGCGCGGGAATAAAGAGCGCCGACTGCGATCCACGGAAGGCGATAGGAGGTGGTCGCGTGCAAGCTCAAAAGGATGATAATTACCTATTGTACATTCGGATCAATTTTCGCCGAGCGAAATTATAGCCTATCAAACGCGACTCTACTCTATTAGAGCATCGGGTGGCACAGAGCACGTGCTTCGGATTAACTTTTCCGATAAAGTGGCATAACTTTGTCGATGAGATATCGATAGAACGATTAGCCGTTGCGCTTTGTTCGAAGAGGAGACAAATAATTACACGATTGCGAGAAGTCATTTCGTATTTCAAGGACAACCTGCGTTGGCGCGCTAGCTGCGCGCGTATTCCACGTGGAGCGTCCTTTCTCCCATAGCGAATCGTAATTAACGTGCCATTATTCGATCTAGTTGAAATATTAATCGGCGTATCCAACTCTCTTTGCCATTCCACGAGTGTAGCCTGATCACGTGGGCATCACCTCACGGCTAACACAACGTCGGCAAAATCGACCTCGACAACCAATCAAATATACCTAATACCTATCTGTAAATTATCCTCTAAAGTACTGACGTAAGATAGCCAAAGAATTTTCAACTAGTTCGAACTGGTTTGAACGGTGCGACAACAACCCTACCCAATCGTCAAGTATTCTTTCGCGGAATACTAGGTAGGGTGTCCGATACTCCCGACATTAAGCAGCCAAGTTTCTCCGTGCTCCCTCCTTCCCTTTCTCTCTCTCTCTCTATCTCTCTCTCTCTCTCTATCTCTCTCTCTCTCTTTCTTTGTATTGTGCTTCCTTGAAAGCTTATCACGTTCGTGCGAGCGATAAGTTTCAGCCAAACACTCCTCGGTGAAGGGGTAAAAAAAAGGAACGAGCTCATTTCCAAGTTACGCAATCCGTTAAAAACGTTTATGAGACATATTGGCGCGCAAAGTAACGTTAACCTCACTTTTGGCATCGTGGACACTTTCGCGACTGAACGTGTCGCGTGTCTATTCCTCGAATTTCCCGAAACGGAGGGCCGATGTGCCCTGTACGAATAAAGGGGTGGGTGGGTAGGTAGGTAGGTAGGTAGGTAGGTAGGTAGGTAGGTAGGTAGGTAGGTAGGTAGGTAGGTAGGTAGGTAGGTAGGTAGGTAGGTAGGTACCCGTAAGGGAAGAGCGCGGCATGAAGCAAACGCTCGTGCCTGGCCTAGTTACACGGACGAAATCTCGGTTGCACGTTGCACGTTGCACGTTGCACGTTCGATTTGTGGGAAAAAGAAGGTGGTTAAGGAGGGGGCGTTTACGATTGTCGGGAAACGACACGTCGAGCACGCGTGTTAAGGTTCACGTAGTTTGGTAGCGACGAAGGGAGAGAAGTGTATGCGAAGAGAAGATACATATATGACGTACCATGATCGGTAGAACGGCGTTGATTTTCTTCACGTGGCTCTCATTCTTGTCGAATATATTAATCGAGATACAACCGGATAGCTTGCCGCAGAGGCGGCACACGCGACTCGACTCGAGAGTCTCCATAACGGTGTAGGGAGAATTAATTTGTCCGGGACCAAGTGTTGCGCGGCGGCGATTCCGGCGTACAGCCGCGTGCGAGCGAAACTTGGATTCGCCTGGACGCAAGCGTTCCGCGGGCACCCTGGCCACCCTGGCTCACCCTGGCCGCGCTCCGCGGGAAAATGCTTAAAAAGCTCGGTAGCGCGAACTCTCCTCTGCGCCACCAGCCAGCCGCCAGCGTATACAATTCTGCGTCACCGTTCCACCGTGCCGGAGTTCGCGCAAACGCGGATCTTCGCGAGCGAGCGTAGCTAAATGGCCAAATGTCCGGACACGGCCGGTACCTGCTGTGCTTCCTCCTACCGGCGGACGAAAAATTCAGCCCGTCTTTCCCTGCGACATGTACGTACACCGCGTGAGCGCGCGTGAGTCCCGACGACAACCGCCGCGCTCTAGGAATCTTTGATCGTCCGCTTATCGCGCACCCGTTCGCTCAGAAGCAAAAGATGGGATTTCAATCGGCCCTACTGCACACATCAGTCACGGAAGTCGGACGAACAGAGTTCGCCTTTTTCGTCCACCGGTCCACGGCGGAGACCTCTGTCGGAACTTGAACGAATCATCGCGAACGGTGAAGATAATTACGTTCTAGCTGCTTCTAGCCTGCAAATTCTGCAAATCCATGCAAATATTAGTGACAAAAGCCTGTTCAGCTTGTTCAGCTTGTTCAGCTTGTTCAGCTTGTTTTCTGTTGTTTTCTGTTGTTTTCTGTTGTTTTCGCGGCTGAGAACACCGAGAATAGTTGCTTGTGTATATTTGTATTTGTAATTATACGCCTGGTGATGGAGAAGAAACTGGGGAAGGAAGGCTCGAGTGCCACCGAGAAATCCGTAGCGTCGAGGCACGCCGAGAGAATGAAACGACTGCGCGATCTTCACACGAAGAGGGTAGAGTAGTGTATAAAAATGCTTTTACCTTTTATCAATTCTGGAGACGTGCGCTTCTTACGGAACGTTGCTTTTGTAGAACGAAGCTAGGCAACAGAACCACAAAGAAGTTGTCGAGGAGGATAAGAGGAAGAACCTTCCTTCCAATTGGGAGTCACGTAAAAGACAGGCAGAGTGGATCGTGCAGGATGAAGCTGCGAGAAAGGACGCTCAGGAGAAAGTAAATAACGGTTGATCGGTCTGGGTAGTAACGACGGGTCGAATGGTTTTTATATTCCGCGTTTTATAGGGAGAGGACTACGACAGAACAAAGTTGCTTCGCATCGGCGCGATAGAGGCAGAGCGTATAGCGCGAAAGAAGATGAACAAAAAGAATCCGGATCCGGGCTTCTCTGACTATGAGCAAGCAGCTATACGTCAGTACAACAGATTGGTAAGAAACATCAAGCCAAATATGGAAACATACGACGAAGCCAGAGATAAATTGGGGCCGGCGTTCTACGGGGACAGAAATACTATACTGCACGGACTTCACGAAGACAAAAAGGAGGCTATCGACAAGATGGTGGAAGACTTGGAGAAACAGTTAGTATCCGAGTGCTGTGTACTTGAAACGATTGTAGCGTAGACTATATCGTCGCTCTTGTG
This sequence comes from Andrena bicolor, assembly GCA_960531205.1. NCBI lineage: Eukaryota > Metazoa > Arthropoda > Insecta > Hymenoptera > Andrenidae > Andrena > Andrena bicolor. The sequence continues at coordinate 49,119 of OY482664.1, forward strand.
TGCTTGTAGGATCGCAAAGAGGGATAAGTACAGCAGGAGAAGGATGCACAACGATGATGCTGATATTGATTACATCAATGAACGCAACGCCAAGTTCAATCAGAAATTGGAGAGATTCTACGGAGAGTACACGCGCGAAACGAAGCTGAACTTGGAAAGGGGCACAGCTATATAGAGTACAGGAGAACGTTATAGTAATGGACTTGATACATAAAAGTTGTATTTTAAATAGTACTTGGAAGTTCGTACAAATAAGGGTTGGACTACTGCTCGATAAGTCATCATCGATCACTTGGTAATCGGAGAAGCGGAGGTGGCTTGGGTTAGCGTTGTAGTCTCGTAATCGCGTATCAAGAAAATCCAGATTTATATACAAAATTATATATTAATATCAATGTAGACGGGCGCTATCATCATAATAATAATAATAATAATTATAATAATAATAATAATAATAATAATAATAATAAAAACAAGTTGAACTGAATCAAGTTCGTATGATTTCTGTGTTTTCCTCTGGCGATCTGTTGACTTGCTACAATTTTTTTTTGTTAACTTAATTAATAATTGTATATACAGTTTTCGAAATTTCTAATGCAGTTCGTGTCATACCACCCAACTATGTACCGTGCCTAGAAAAGAATAAAGTTATTTTCACAACGCACGACCGCATGTCGTCGCGTCCTTCTCTCCCGCATTATTCTTCCGCTGATAAGTATAGCCCAGCAATGCATACTCACGACTTGGCGCAAAGTTGTGATGATGCGTAACTCGTATATGAATATCTTGTGTCCCGCCTGCAAATCGAACATACGAATTCTATCATCGTTCTTTCCCCATCGACAGAGCGAAGCAGCAGGCATTCTCATACTGATCATAACGAACACTTACCGAAAATGCAGTTTGCCATTATCAACTCTTCGCAGCAATCGAAACGTCCATATACGCACGCACATACTCACACACAACAGGAGGAAAAATTATTCGTACCATTCGATTATGAATAATTAGGAAGCAAGAAGAAATCAGGCATGCCCCTACGTCGAGCAAGTCTACAGGTTACTTTCGAATAAATGAATTTAGAAAATAAAATAAAATAAAAAAATAATCGCCCATGCGGTGGTAGAGTAAAAGTACGTTTTAGACTTTTTTTATTTGTGCCGTTCGTCAATGCATCATTCTGTAATCTATATGTATATCTGTAGCAGTGGCGCACCCAGAGGGGAGGGCCAAGGTGTCCTGGCATCCCCAAAGAAGGGGCTTCGTAAAATCAAAAGACAACTGAATTTTATCCTACAAAGAAGAATTTTATATGATGAGAAGACTGAAGAATTTACTTTGAAAATATTTTTATCGAGAGCGCGCCACGGCTCTCTAGTGTACACTGTGCAGCTAGTTGACTTACGATAGCGAACAATTATAATACATACATACATACATACATCAGCTTTGGTTGCGCACCAACGTCACATAGTATCGACGCGTAGAATATTATATTGTCAGTCGATCCGCAAAACTTATCACGAAAGAAGAAAATACATGCTGTTAAGCCACGCGTGGTTGTACTATTTTGATATAAAATAGCGGGGAGGTTGCGCAAGTTCCGTTATCGATTTCCCCGGAATCGTACCTGCGTTTCCGCGATCCAGCAGCCTGGGCATGTCGCACTGTTCGCACTTGTTCATCAGCGGGTGATTGTCGAATGTACACATTCTGCAGACCCAAGAAGGGCCGTCCCCCCGTTCGTCACCGTCAACAACGTTCCCGCCAAGTTCCGGTTGCCAGGCGGGCGGCTGCATCGGCAGCGGGGGTGGATTGGAAGTGACGGACCTTGGTGGCAGAGGCTGACCGGTGTAAATGTCCTGATAGAACTCCTCGTTCGTTTCGCCCAGAGGTACTACTAGTGAGTAATGTAATACAATAGATGCAAGGGTTCTACTGGAGATGTTATTATGCGAACGTGATTGGTACCTCTTGGATCCGACCACTGATCCACTTCATCCGCCAGTGTGTTACATTCCACCCGTAGCTGATAGATTTCGCTCCGCAGCTTCTGTTTCAGCTCCTGCGAAATCGGCAATTGGCAGCGAAATCGTTTCGTCGACAACTATGTAGGTACGTACTTGCGGCGGCATCGAGGAGTCGAGCGGCCTTGTGAGAGACTGCAGCTCTTTCTTCATCGCTTCGAGTCGTCCTTTCTCGGCCCTCAGTTCCCTGGCGAGTCTTTCTTTCCTGGCCAACTGTTCCGCGAGCAGTTTTCTTTGGTGATCCGCCACTGTGACGGCAAAGAGAAGCTTCAGCATAGTGTTCCGCGCGGGAATAAAGGGCTGTTCGAGTGTTCGCCCCGTTGGGTACAAAGGGGCGGTGGCGGTGGCGGTGGCGGTTAGATAGATTCAGGAAACGCGTGGCCACGATCCAGACGACGGTGCTCGCGAGGAAGGAAAGCGGATCAGGTGGTCCGCGTGGAGTAACCGCAAGCCTGTTGGCTATGTATAGACGGAGCGTGGGGTCAGGAATGCGTAAATATCGTTGTCAGTGTTACGTGCGTGGGCGTAGTAGGTGCGACGACTGGTAACACGACTGACTGGTTCGCAGGTAAATATGTACGTGTACGATACCTAAATATACGTGGCCGTTCGATGCAGGTGTAATAAAAATAGCTAGACTAAAGGGTTAATTTCGAGTTGCCGCGGGATACCTTCATTCAACGGCGATCGATTCTGATCGGAGTTGGCCGGCGGTGTCCGTTCGCCAATGGAGCTAGAGGGTGGCGAGGTCGTCGTCGTGGTCGTCGTGGTCGTCGTGGTCGTCGTGGTCGTTGTCGTCGTCGGTCCTGACGGTGTCGTTGGAAGGCTGCTGGGAGGGATGATGTTTGTCGTCGATGGCACAGAGGGTGTGGTCGGGGCGCTCATAGTCGTCGTGGGCCTCGGCAACTGACTAGGTGGTCCAGCTGGAAGCCCTGCAATTGTCAATTGTCATTGTTTTAAAGGGTGATTTTCGAGTCTTTAGAACCTACATCGGCTGTGTCAAGCTGATGGGCGGGAGACGTTCCCCGAAGAACTCTAAAGTACCTATGTATTAGCAAGACGGGTTAGGTTTTGTCCTACTTAACCCATTATCTACTTTAACGCTCTCGCCACCTTCCATTGGCGAATTAAAATCTTACTCGTTATTTAATTTAAACGACATACACGACTGCATATCCTTCAGCGGCTTCAGCGGCTTCAGCGGCTTCAGCGGCTTCAGCACTATTCTTACCGTTCTCTTACAATTAGTCAATGTCCTTTCGCGTTCTACTTTACTTTCCTTCACTTTCCTTTACGTTTCTTAATTTACTTTATTTATCTTACTTTAGTTTATTTTTCATATTTGTTAGGTTTGTTTATTGTTCTTATTTCAGTTGAATTTATAGCACACGTTTAGGCTTTCCAACAGTGCAGACCACCGCAGCCTGGCCTTTACCCTTATCAATACTCAGGAGGTTTCTTCTTCTGTGAGTAATAAAGGCGATTAATAATAATAATAATAATAATAATAATAATAATAATAATAATAATAATAATACAAACCTGGTGGCCTCTGAGGACCAGTTTGAGCAGGCGGCACTAAGCTATTGGGCCTGCCAGGGCCCATGGGTGGTCTGATCCTCGCAGCCGCCACGCTGCCGATGGCTCCCGCGCCTATGCTGATCTGAAGGCGGCTCTGAAAGCCCCGCGGATCTAGGGACGAGCTGGAGTAGATGAGGCGTGAGCCCTGCGATCTGATGTCGATCGGGGGTTGCGGCTCCGAGGACGGCGGCCTCAGTGTCAGGCTCACCGATGTGTAGCTTCGAGTGTGATCGTTCTGCGGCCCCGCGTTCTCCACGGTCAGCAGCGGTTCCGCGTAATGTTGCCGTGGATCGACGATCAGATCGGTTCGGTTACAGGTCCCGCCGCTGATCGTAGGCACCGTTCGAAAATCTGCGCTTCCGTTGCAATCAGAAACAAGGCATCGCGCGTTAACGGATCTCGAATTCTCGAAGCGACGTTCGCTGGGGCGAGGGGCGTGAATCGGGAATGGAAAGAAATCGATGGCGCGTGTCTGATAATGAACGGCGAGCAACGAACTACCTCTTTCGACTGATCGGCGCGCAGCCGGTCGCCGACGCAAGGTCACCGCGTAATGCAAAGCTGCACGCGGAAGAAAACCAGTTTTATTAGCGTCGCATTGGCGGTGCATGCGGGCAACGTGATTGCCCGAGTGGGGAGCTCCGTGCATCGTGTATCCCATTTATCTACGCAACATATAATGCAACCGTCGGGGAGGCAACTCGGCGTCGAGGAGAGTCTTCGATGCATCATCGCGATCAGATCTACCGTGGACTAAAAAACACACCCTGGCCAACTGAGATTGCTTAACGGCGCGGTGTGCGGGGCGTCGGCATCGGTCCATAGCTACGTCACTTATTGTTAGTTACTTACTTACAGGAGCGCGAATCGACAGCCGACGACACGGGTTGAACGAAAGACAGAAGGAAGAGGCTATTCGCCCCCGACAGAGATGGGGAGAATTTTCATTTAAATAAAATTTTCGAATAACGAATAAAAGATAGAAAAATTATTCGTCATTCGCTCGTTAACTCGAGTTCGAAAACTTTATTCGATACATTCGAATGATTGTTTTAACTTTTATTCGTTGTTGGAAATTTGATTGAATATTTGATAAAAATTTCCCCAATCTCTGGCCCCCGAGCCCTATCAGAGCGCGAACCAAGGAGGATTGGGCCTGTGAGCAGTGTGATCGCCGTGGATGGATGCGTACCGCGATTGCCGGCAGGACTGCAGGCAACGTTCACGTTCAGCTCGAATCCGGCAGGCTCGTTTCCCGCGGTCTGGACGTGGTTTGTGCAGTTCGCGTCGGCGGTGGCAGCCGAAGCGGAATCGTTGAAGAAGCCTCGCGCGGTGCAGGAAGCCGGCGCCGAGGCAGGGGTCGCGGGGTCAGCCGCGATCGGCGAGGACGTGGAGGTCGAGGTGGCGCGTGTACAGCTGAGGGGGCAGCGTCGCGACGTGCCGATGTCCAGGGACGCTGGCCTGTGCGGTCGCGGGTTGCTATTGTTGCCACTCGTGCTGTTTCGTTGCACTTGGCTCATCGCGCAGCAACGTTGCTGCTGCTGCTGCTGCTGCTGCTGCAGCTGCTGCTGCAGCTGCTGATGCTGATGCTGTAGAACGCTGCAAAGGGCGGCCGGTGGGAAAGCGCCCGGGGACGGTCGTGACTCTTGGGTGGCACGAAGGCTTCTCGCGCATGTTTCACGATCGTGACTGTTCTGCAACGCACACACGCATCTGGGTCAGGCCAGTTTCCGGTCCCCGTGGAACTGCTCGGCCCTCCGCGTCCGCCTAACGACACCCGCTCCATTCGAGTCCGATTCGGACCGAAAACGGTTAGAATTTAGATGCTCGAGGCCTTGAGCGGAACGACGCCAGTTCTGAGGTTTCCACTTTCCACTTTCCACTTTCCACTTTCCACTTTCCATGTCCGTTACGCTGTACATACCTATACTCTGCGCCCTATTGCTGGCGCAGGATTAAGGCTCCTCGAAAGCGAAAACCTCAGAACGCTCCAGCGCAGCGCCGGGGCTAGATTATTGTTTAGTGCGTTCAACCCCGTCTGATTAAGAGGCACGGTTGTAACACACACACACACACACAGGTTCCACGCTCGTGCAATCCGCATAGGAGGGGGTGGGGGCGTGGTAGTCTGTGCCATTAATTCGCCAGGCGAGGGTTATGAGTTAGTCGTTATCGTGCTTCGTTTTAGCGGCGCGACGGATGAGCGAGGAGAGCAAATCTTTCCAGGCTGGTTACGACTTACGAGCACACTCTGTGCAATCGGGGGTGCCGCTCCCGGCAGACTCGATCGGATAATAAGCGGGGTCAGGTATCTCGCGCTCGCAGAGAAATCGCTGCGCCCACGCTCTCTCTCTCTCTCTCTCTCTCTCTCTCTCTCTCGGCGACACCTCGGCACGAGACTCCATAATTATGGAAACTGGAGCTGGAGGTGGTGATCGAGAGCGACGTTATTCCGGATCGAGCGTCCGGGAGCAGCGGACCGGACAAAGAGCACCTATACCTGGGCGATGCACTGGGAGACGACGTGATCAGGGAGCGCAGGGAACTGCTGCTTCAGCTCATGGAACAGCTGCATGATAGCGATGTTAGAGCAATGGCACTCCCCCATCGTGGGCCCCCATCCTCCTGGCAAGGCCTACCTACGGGTGCCAGGTTCTCTCGTTACACCAGTTCATGCGACTCGGTGGAGAGTCGAGACGCGGCGCGGCGCGGCGCGGCGCGGCACCACTCTGTTCACCGCGGGCACCGACAGGTCGGATGAATGCGGTGCGTTCCGCGTTCCGTGTTCCGCGTGCCACGCAGGGATCCGGGACACTGTATCAGGGTGAACGCGAGAGGGAACCAGCAATCTCCCCGGCTAGATGGTGGAAATTTTCTAGTTCGGTGGATAAACGATTTGAATGCCCTCGAAAATGCGACGGCTTTCGGTGCGCGAGAGTGTTGGAAATTATTCAACCACGGATCAGCGGACCAGGGGTGAGGGTGCGATTAATGGAGAGAAAATCGTGAGCGGAATGAGAAGGAGAGGACCGTGGAACCTGTCCGGGGCAAATCGACCGACTTGTCCGGACGATGCATTGAAATATTACGCGATCGTGCGAGTTACCACTGGTAAGCGATATCTGGGGAGATCTTCGGGATCTTCCGAATCTTCCGACCTTTGCCACTGAACAACCTCCTCCTAGCAATCATCCACTCTCTGATTCTTATACGTAGGGGAAAGTGGGGTAAAACGGAGCACCGATGTTTCTCTTATCGTTATAGATAAGAGTGACCTACGAATGAGTTGGTATCGCGTGACATGGGACCAGGTGGTCCTCACACTTCACAGCATTTTGTCACAGACCCTACCTATGGTCTATACCCGTGCACACTGCACACGTTACTTTTCCGTTAACAGAGGTGGACAAATTTCCGCTATCGACATTTCAATATTGTGTTGTAACTTGTACACGGTTGGATTCTGTAATTCTTACGTTACATTTTCACGTATTAAACGGTTCTTTACCTCAGGCTCAAGTGTAAATATTAAATGTTTACTACCTAAATGTGCTGCGTGTCGGTAAGGCAAAAGTCAAAACGAAACACTTTTCGTGGGTTAAAACGGAACACCTGTTTAACCCAATTCCACCAATCCAATTGTCTTGAAAGTTTGCTGGCGTGCGTAGTTATTATGACAATAGAAAATTATGAAAAAACCGGTGGGATGAAAAAATTACCCACCCATACGATACAAACATGTCAGAATTCAAATTTCGGCAACTTACCTTGTGTTTGAGACTACATTTTGGTTGCGAATGTTGCAAATGTTGCAAATGTTGCAAATGTTGCAAATGTTGCAATTCAATGGTACAACGATACATATTTCTAAAAACACGTGGCATCTCAAATTTTGAAAACTTACCGTATTTAACACTCGCCAGGTTATAACCTGACTGTAAGCTGTCAAAATTTCGAGTAGATTGCATGATTGCATAGTGAATGTAACGTACCTAATAACTAATAGCGTCCAAGTACCGACCAACAGACTCTGTCAACCACTAAAGACTAAATTTTTCTTATCAGTAAGTTGAATCTGTTAGCAACTCAGATTAATTTATAAGGTGTTCGTTTAGCCTTCCTTCTACCTTTGCCCGCAGAAAAATAAAGTAAATAAGGATAGGGTACGTATGATAATCTAACAAACAGGAAGCTAGGATTTAACTAAATAAAAAATTATGTAAATAAGGATGAAATAAAAGTTACTTTAACTTTAGATTATTCGACGAATAAAGCTAATTTTTTGTTATTCATTAGAAATTTTATTTAAATAAAAATTTTGCCCATCTCGGTTTGCAAGGAATGATTGCACCGAATGTGACGGTTGGGTAGTGGGTACACGTCGAAACATTAATTATATTTACTTGCGAGTTTGTATCGTACTGTATATATTGTATAATGTCTTTTTATTAACATTGTTAATCATTTGGACCTAAAAATCTACTAATTTAATAGTTGGTCGGTATGCTGGACGACAATGTTTCGTTTCCTAGAAATTCCAACTTATCAATTGTTATTATTAAATTTCAGAAAAATAATATCACTCCTTTTACCAATTGTAAGTTCTGCCTATACAACATACACGTTTTTGAATTTCTAATCTTTATCGACACTAGGTACCCCAAGATATAAGAAAGAAATTTAGAGTCGTCGGTACGGCACGACTCCCCCCTATATGTGTTTACTCTACATGTTGATAATCCGGAGGTGCTGAACCTTTAAGCCTAGTTTACATTAGTCAAGTAACTCGGCCTAGTGAACTGAGGCCAGTGCTCGCCAGTCGCCCCAGCTACTATGACTCGGCTAATATGTACTCGCCCGTTTACTCGACTTTTTTACACGACCAACTGTTTACACTAGTCTGACAGAGTTAGATATGCTTTTTCACACTCGCCATTCTACTGTAGGTACCGTTTACTTGACCCAATGTAAACTAGGCTTTACGGACAAATTCTCTGCTTTAGGGCACTAGGTACTTCTCGAATCCTGACAATGAGCAACGATCAGGTTGGAAGGGTCTGTTATAAATAGTACCTACCTCGAGACGCTGGTTCGCAACACTTCTTCGGACCCGAATGTCCTGGAATTCGCTCTAGTTTCCAAGCAAGCGTCTCGGTTAAATTGCAGTGGTTGATAACTCCGAAACAGCGGTTAGTTTACGGAATTGGCAGGGAGCAAAGAAACGGTGGAAACGGTGGAAACGGTGGAAACGGTGGACACCTGTGCCGCGTGGCACGTAGCAGTGCCACATAATTAGCCGGCACTGCGCGTGCCACGCTCCCACGCTCCCACGCTCCCACGATCCCACGCGCGCACGCATGCGCCTTTCTGCAGGTGCAGCCGTCGCACACCCACACAGCCTCGATAAATTTCAATAAATCCCTCGATCTCCTGCGAAATTATCGAGAACTCTGCCGTCCGCTCCCTTCCCGAATCTTCGGCTCGAGAGGAAGCTAAAGCTACGTTTTATACTTAAAAATATACGGGGACGCTCTTAGCTGCTTCCCTTACGGAAGCGAGGCGCGTTAATTTTAAACCATAAACGAATTGCACTCGCATATCTGCCCAAACAGACAATTGATCTGTGAAGCGACGTCCAATACTTAATCGAGGAAAATTGAATAGAACAGCGTTGCCCTCCATATAAGGTAAGGTAAAGAAAATACATTAAAAATAGATATTTCGGAATATAATTGCAACTTAATAACGTGAGGAATTAGACTGGATTAGAATTGGAAAATCGCGTTTCCAGTCAAAGTAATCGATACCATATTCGGATTTCGGATTTCGGATTTCGGATTTCGGGGTAGGTACAGGCGCACTGCGCAGATATGTTAAAATACCCCGTTCAATCGACGACGAAACAATGACACGCATAATTACCTAATTATTAGCCCTATATTCGAAGATGTAGGTATTATACTTAAAAAAGGTTGAGGGGTGCTCGCCCGATCGGGAGATACTAAGAGGTTAGAGACTGCGCGCCGTGCAATTCGCATTTGGCGCTGGGCCACGCGAGAGAATAAAGCGGTGGGCAGAATTAATAATTCGCCTCTCTCTCTCCCTCTTCGTTCGTTTCGCACCTGGCAGCCAGCGACTGTGTCAGGTGAGTGCGGGCATCAATCAGAGAGAAAACTGTTTATTGGCACGCGCCCCCGTCTGCCAGCGGGCACCGGTCCCCCTTCTTTTAAACGGGACGTCACCGGTGCTTTCTGACTTGCAACGCGATATTATAAACCACTGGCGCGCCACCTTGATCGTGTCCAGCGACGGGATCGCCGCAGCGTCCTCGACGCGCCGTTCGAAATACATACTCCCCGCGCGCCGATTCTTTGACTGTACGCAGTTGACGAAAATTAGAAATAAACACGCCTGGGAAGGGACTCGATGCGGAAACGGCAGAACGGGTCGAATCCCTCGTGGCCACACGACTTTCGAAAACAGGCACGTGTGTATTTTGATAATCTAATTACATACTACATAGAGATAGAGTGGACAGAAGACTGTGGACGGTAACGTCGGTAACGTCGGTAACGTCGGTAACGTCGGTAACGTCGGTAACGTCGGTAAGCGACTCCGCGCGCTTTCGAGAAGCACTCGGAGACGGAGCACGGGTGAACACTGAACTCCGCCCTGCAAAATAGAATCGTTCCCACGATGACCCAATTTACCGAGTGGAGTCGAATAACTTTCAGTCCCCGTGCGTGTGAATGTCGATTTTATTGCCGTGTCTGTGCAAGCGCAGACCCGGTCGAGAGGTTCCCAATAAGGAGAGAGAAAAATCTAATTGCACCGGACGCGGACGCGCGGGGCAGAGCCTATCGGTGACAGAGAGGATTTTAAGAGGGGAACGCGAGAGTGTCGCTCGTCGTCGGGACCGGGGGAAAAAGGAAAAGCGGAATTCCAGCATACCGGCAAGATATTTGTGTCATGAAATAACCCAGGAGACACAGCGTGGCTGTTTTCGTCTGCTCCTGGCAATGCGGGGAAAAGCGAATTTCACGAGTATTTTCACGCATTTGGAATAATTTTCTGGGGCTAGCAGGCGACCGACTTTATCACCGCGATAGCATCCTATCGATTAGCGAACAAGGGACGGCCGATGCGGAAAACCGAAAACTGTCCTGTTCAATTTTCCCGGACACACCTGTTGCGATTCGCCGAGCTGCGCATCGATCGGTCGGAAGTAACACGCGATAAGCGCAGGCTGCAATTGTTCGCGAGTCAGTGACCTGTACTTGTCGCTAAGAAACGGCAATTACTAATTAGCAATCACTGGCAATTACTAATCGCGCGGCTCGGCGCGATCTGGGCGACCACGGGCGGCCACGGGCGGCCACGGGCGAAGGAGAAGTGCGACCGTCGAGTTTGCAAGCGGTGAAAAATAAGGAACCAGGAATGCAGAGTTACGGTAGGTAATTCGCACGAGGCGAAAATAAACAGTATTCTGAGAATAATGCTATAAGTTTTTTCGCGCAGGAAACGTGAGCGTCGGCCGCCAGCTCGCGATTACTGATCCTCTAGACTAGACTCTAGAGTCTAGAGAGTGATCGGCGGAAGAACGTGTATCGTCGCTGATTGGTTGCTGGGATTTCGAGCAAAAGCGGAAGTAGACAGAGAAAGAAAGAGACGGAAATACGGCTAGAAAGAGCAGAGGATTTAACGAATGTTTAGGTTATGTTACTCGCGATTTTGCAGAAATGGCTGCGGTTATACCGATCGCTCCGTAGACTGTAGACTGTAGAGGATCACTACTCGCGATATCCTTGGGGAACCGATCGGCGAGGGTGAAGGAGAAATATCGTTGGCATACCTATCGGTGTGCAAGGAGACAGTGGAGGCAGACGGAGGGAGATCGCCGCGCGTGCATGTTGAACGCGGGGTTAACGATACGACGCGCCGCGCCGCGCCGCACCGCACCGCGCCGTTTCTTTACGATCGCGATAATTCACGTGCCCCGTAAAGCTCGTTGTTATTGACTCTCCGAGCTCAGCTCTTTCACGCGATATTATAAATATCGCTGGCGTTCCGAGTCTTGTTTCCGCGTGTGCCAAAAAAATCGCACCCCCCGATGGATGGTGATCGAGCAATTACAGGATCGGATTACAGGAGGGTCGCGGCTGAACGGTGATTAACGGGCGATTACATAACGCGGAGGAGCGGAGGCTAAAAACATTATCCGCCGTTATACGCGTATTTTTGTATTAACCAGCTACGCATTAGGTAATACCGTGCACGGTGCTTTCGGCTTTCGCCGTCTGCGGGCTCGATAAAACCTCCCCCGATTGACTCACGTATCTACTTTTTTTAAATCGAGTGGAGCACGTCAGAGCGCCTAAAATCGTCGGTGAAATTTGGAATTCGTGGCATCGATTGATCCTGCTGGTTCACCCTCTTATGCCTATGTCACGCCTGAGAAAATAGAATAGTATAGGTAGTCACAGTCGTTCCATTCACTCGTCCACGCGTGTACGCTTTGATGAAGAGCGACGCGTTTCGTTCCGATACGAGATGAAAAGATTGCGCTGCCCATAGTGAACTTGAGTGATAACGAACGTAGTATACAGGAAAACACGTAATAATTAGACATGGCGGATAAACATATCGAGCATGCGGCCTGACGAAACACATTCGATACCAGACAGACACACAACGTTACATCGGACAAGAAAACGTGTGACGTTAATCTTTATCGACATCGATCGATCTACTACGTATAGCTGGAGTACATCTGCTATATGTATAGTATTATATACACCCCTTGTCCCACTACCACCTACCGTTTGTCGGTACCATCATCGATCATCGCGTTGTTTGGAATGGTTTGGAATCAACGCGCCTACCGAACGGCAGAGCACTCTGATCGCGAGGAATACATTAATGAACAAAACTATCTATCACTAGCTATCCAATATCCACCGATCGACGACAGCATCTTTCGTATGTTCCGTCACGGAGCGTCACGGACGGTCACGGACGTACTTTCCCGAACACGTCGCGTGGAGGAAACGCGGCTAAAAGTCAATAGAAATGTTCCGCCTCGTAACTCCTAGGTTCCTGTGTCCCGTGTTCGTTAAGAATTACAGCGCAGCGACGAGTCGGCTGAGAAATCGTGTCGCGGTGTGGTTGTTCGGGGCAGATGGGTAACGAATAATAACCAAGTTTGAATCGTGTGCTTGAAACAGTTGGAACAGTTGGAACAGTTGGAACAGTTGGAACAGTTGAAACTCACCGGACGACGGCAACCATTGGAAATGTCCAACGCGAACGAGGAAAAGGCAACGCACGCACCGTAGGGATTCCCGTTCACGTGTCGACTGTGTCGACTGTCGAGCACCGAGATTTCAACTGTCACTGTGCTTACGATCACTTACGATACCATACGATACAGTGCGCGGTGGTGGGCGGTATGTTTTCTGTGCTTTTCGAGGATTTTCAAAGTACGAACGAGCGGCTAGCCCGTCCGTCGGGGCGACTGATCAGCTGTGCACTGCGTACTGACACGACCGCGATCAACATAGCGACGATCTTTCCTTTCCAATACCGCCGAATCGGTAGAAAATTCTGTCTCGGAGACAGGTTACTTACCTGCTTTAATATATCGTTGCTGGTCTGCGAACGGTGTGTACGGAAATACGGGCGGTCGGAGATGAAAATAAAAGTTGGTCTGTTGACCGCGTAGTCAAGATGGCCGCCGGTACAAGTGCTTCCCTATTTATGAATGGGAGACGCGTCGTAATATGCAGTTAGAGACGCGGCGGCAGGGTGGGGGAAAGCGCGAGCTATTTTAAAACTCGCACGAATGGACGGGGGAACGTCGTCGTCGTCGTCGTCGTCGTCGTCGTCGTCGGGATAGATGTATTCTTTTTCGTTTCCAGCGGGGTTTTGCCCTATAATTCCGTTAAATTTATACAAGTTCCATTGCTCGTGTGTTCCCCGCAAACTGCAGGCGAATCACGACTCGTGAATAAAAGTACGCGCGAGGCTAGATCGTTATTGTGAACAACACTGGTATATTCATTTCTACGAGTATAAACCAAAAGTAATACAATAATAATAGTGGTAGTAGTAATAGTAATAATAATAATAATAATAATAATAATAATAATAATAATCGTCATTTATAATATAATAATACAATTACTAATTACGTAATACCGAGTCTGTTAAGTCGTTGGACTGTGTTAATAGAATCAAGCGCTGTCGTAATGGCGCTCGTAACAACCGCGCGATGATATTTGCTGGTGAAAATTCTTTCCACCCTCGCGCGAATCACCTGCGAAAGATAAGAGCCCTCTCGCGAATAATTGTCTCGGGATGGGACAGATTTACCTAGGAGTCCCCGCGCTGTTAACGTAGAACCGGAAAGAAACGTATGCACTCTGTTTCGTTGGAATCTGAAATCGAAAGTAGCCGTTCAGAAATCTCGGCGCCAAGCGAAGCGCGTTAGACTAGACTCTAGGGCGTCCCTTTTAGGTGGGTGAAAGTGGAGTAGCTTTTAAAAAACAACCATCGTTGCGTCGTTTTATTGAGTAATATTCGGGTGCACGATAAATACAACCTTGTATTTCTCGAGGGGAAAAAAGAAAAAGAAAAAGAAAAAGGAAAAGAAAAAGAAAAAGAAAAAGAAAAAGAAAAAGAAAAAATAAAAACGATCATCTGCGATTGAAATGCATACGTCCCTTTTGCATTCTCCGATTCGCTGTACGCCGTACGGCTTCCGCCATCGAAAGACGAGGGAAAAGCACCTAAACTGTATCCTAAGAAAGGAGGAAAAAAAATATATACGACGTTTCGATCCTAAAGTACGTGTAAAAGATTGAAATGCCTTTTCTAACGATAATGCTACTCAAGTCCAGGCTACGTACGATACCGGTACGTAGCGAAAAAAGGGGGGAGAAAGAGAAAGAGAAAGAGAAAGAGAAAAGAAAAATAGAAGGGGAGAGGGGAAAAATCGTATAGTTTTCTGGACACGCGTACAGGTCTCGTCGTCGTCGAAAGCTTTAATACACAATTATATGTATACGTATAACCTGCTGCCTCCTGCGGTAAAAAAGCTACTTGTTCCGTATTCGTCGGTTTCGGCCATAAAACAGCGTCGACGGTAAGTTTATCAAATGTAAGTAGCAAAAGTTTTATATAAATCGGCGTGGCTGGGCGTCGTATCCGAGTGCGATGGAAATTTTCAGCGGGCCGCGCGCTCGGGCTCGGGCTCGGGCTCGGGCTCGGGCTCCGTCAAAACTCAGATTGATTTTATAAATAATGCGGACTTCTCCTCGGGCGGAAGGACTCGCGAAAACGTTTACTGCGTCGCTCGTGTATCGACGACGATCTATCCGAATCGAAGTGACCTAGATCGCAGCAGAGCCGACGGCAGAGGTCCAGCCTAGTCGTCGTTCACCTCGATCGGGATACTGGTGGTGAAGGTTGGAGTCTCCAGCTCCTCGTGCTTCTTCATCTTCATGCTCTGGAAAACGGGAGGAGAAATTTTAGGGGAAAATGTTGCGACCGCGCTGCATCTTACCGCTAGGTACGCCCCTTTCTTACCTGTTGCAGCTTGTAGTGGTTGATGATGTCCTGGTCGGCGGGGCAGCTCTGCAGGAACGCGTCCAGCCTGTACATGTGATGCATATACCGCCAGAGATGCACCAGAGTGTCCGGGATCTCGAAATCGGCGAAATACTTGCCGGCGACCCTGATGTGCTGGAGTCGAGGCATCAGCTCGCAGTCGAAACAGCACATCGTGTCGCCGGTGAGAAAGCGCGTTCCCTTCCGGCCCAGATGCTCGTCGATCTTCCGCAGATGCGCCATCAGGGACGAGGACTTTGGATCTTTGTCCTTGTCCTTGGCGTTCAGCAGCAGCAGCTTCAGCTTCTGCAAAGAGAATCAGCGCCCACGTTGGTTCACAGTAGCTAGCTCGAGTAATCTTTCTCGAGCCCTTTCCTGCCCCTTTCCTGCCCCCTTCCCTTTAAAGCCTGTTAAAGCCGACGGCCTGGTGGCTGCTACGTAGTACGTACGCTGAACAAGTTTTCCACGAGAGTGGCCACTTCTTTGTCCTGCACGAACAGATTGTGCCCGCCAGGAATGTTCTTCATGATGTGCCGCTCGATCTTCTCGTTCTCCAGTATCGCGTCCCCGTTGTCGATCAGGATCGGCGGGGGCGTCGCCTGGAAATTGGTGCGGAAATCGGGCGGCGGCTTCTGCATGTCCACCGTCGTCACCTTCAGCGAGATCGTCTTCAGCTCGGCCAGCAGGTACAGGTCCATAAAGTACTCCTGGCAGAATAGGCAGGCGCCCTTTCGGCGGCCGTCGATCGTCGATGCCTGTGAACAACACAATTCGCATCCTGTTTTACTCCGTGCTGAAAGTGCTGAAACTGCGATCGCAAATCGTGGCTAAAGATCGCCGTCGAGGCATCCCCCGAGGTTTCCCCCAGTTGATCGAACCCCCATTTTCCCCATTTTCCCCATTCTCCCCATTCTCCCCGATGTCACGGGGAATTATTTATTTATTCCCCTCGGCGACGCACGCTTCGCTTTCTTACTCGGAGATAGGTGTAGGTACGTGGAAGTTTTCTATCAGCCGCAGCAACAACAAGCACAGCAAGCGGGCTAGTTGGAACTTTGGAAGATCCAAGACACTGCGAATGCACTTTGCTTTAATTCTCGGAGACGGAGTAAGCAGGAGCATCCAGTATCATATGCAATTGGAGTAAATTGTAGCAAATTGTAGCGCTATCACCGACCGGCAACGTCGTTTCTATTTTCATTCGGTTCCGACGAAAATCCTCAGGCTCCGTCCCCGCCGCTCGCCTAAAACGATATCCATCTGCCAAGTGCCAGTACGCGGAGGAAGAGGGGCTCGTTTCTTCGATTCGATTCGATTCGATTCGATTCTTTTTCCACGATGACGCAAACCTGGCCTCCAAGTTTGAGCGCCGAGCGATGATGCGGGCAAGTCGTGCCCGTGCCCGTGCCCCCGCCCCCGCCCCCGCCCCTCGTCGATCCACGTGGAACGCGAGCCAGCGCAGTGCCGAGCTCGACGAATTTTTTGCCCAAGGCCAGAACTCGAGAATTTTGCGCTTGCTCAGTTAATTCCGTGTGTTTTTGCCTTTTGGAAATATCAAAACAAATCTGCATGAATCCCCTTCAATGTTACGTAAAGCCTAAGAGTAGCGGTGCTGTCTCGCGACCGGGACGGTAGAATTGCTTTCATTTGCGATGCTTCAGGGATGGATAACGTCTTATGTAGAGAGATATTACCTACTTGATTCTTCACAATAATTTCTCAAGCGTTGTATGCAAAAAGAGGGTTCCGCGGTGGCGTGCACATTTTTATAATCAGCTAATGAATTTTATTGACTTTGCATTAAAAATATTTTTATTAAAATTAAATCCCGAAGGAGAATAAAGAAAAGTGTGGAAACGGGCAACGGTAAGCGTCGACTTCGGTTCGACGACGGTGGATGAAATGTCACGAAGACGCTGGAACCGGGAACGTGGTTCGTCTTCGAACGCTACCTAGTGATCTCTCAACTCGGCTCGCGCGCAGCGCGCCCCCCGCCGCTTCCTTTCTCTCTTGCGAAAACCTGAAAATTCGATTACAATCGGCGACGTTCCCGGACTTCCCGGCCCTTGTGAATCAATACCTACGACGTCCATCGCGGCGAACAATCGCGATCGCCAAATACTTATATACCTAGGTACCGCGGCTATGCCCTATGGCCTATGGGATTCACGTGTCGCGAATTTTCGCACACGAGGCTGTGGTCGACCGAAGCAAATTCCTCCTTTAGCCTGAAACACCTAAGCGTTTCTTACCTATTTAAGTCGCTTGCGATGCACTCGCGACTCGCACCTGGGGAACTTTCCTTGGAACCGGCGCGGCGGGGAATTTAGATCCTACTTGACATTTCTTTAATATTTCGACTTACGTGATCGAACAAGTTGCCTTATTATGCACAGCGTACGGTAAATAAGTAAATATGCGCCCCGTCATGTATCGGTGATGTAGGTGCGTGCACCGTTCAACACGCGTGTTGTTTCTTATGACGTGCTTTATAGCACGTATGCGAGTTATTTTTTATTTTCTTCTTCCGCAGCTTGATTCTTCGAGACGGTCAAGCTCCGTGACCCTGCTGATAGATCCAGCATATTCTGCTTCCTACTGCGTAATGACCTTAGAGAAGATTAAGCCGCACAGTCCGATCGATCTTTTCGTGGCCGTGCGATACTCTCTTCCAGGTTTCCTCGAAAGGCATCCCCGTGAAAGACGCGCGATGACCAAAGTCGGCTATTGGCACTCCGCTGACCAGCGAATGGAAAATACGTGTAATAGGAGCAGCGAGGAAGAAGAGGGGGGGGGAGAGGGGGGGAAGGAAAGGCAGAAGAGCGAGGGAAGCGGAAGGTAAAGGAGTTCATCGTTTAACGGTAGAATCTCGAGGACCTCGTCGTTTCATCCCGTTTGACACACTTACGGGGACCTCGCATGATCGCCTTCCGAGTGCAAGGTCGGCCAGTTACCATTAAATCTCCTCGCGTAATGAAACGTGGTCGACGGCTATCTCTCGATCCCGTAGGATCCTACTTACGCGGTTCTGGCCAGCGGGCAGCGGCGCGATGAAAACAAAAAAAATCCAATTTTATTCCAGCCCAGCGATGGTACTCGAGGCGCATCGTGACCGTGCATACACTTGAAACGCGACCGCGACGAAACACACAGTGAAAGTAAAAACACATCTTCCACTTCGTCTTACCCATCATTCCTGAACGAGCAACGGAACACCTAAAGTCTAAACGGTCGCTCTAATGGTCTAATCTGTTACTCGCGCCGATAGGTGGTGACGTTTAATGCGCATTCCAGCCGAGTATTTATACTTATAATTTTCAAGGCTCCGAAGGAATTCCAACTTTTCCGGGCTTCCAATTCAACGAAACTGATACTCGCGCCCTAAATGATCCACCAACGCGTTTGTGTAATTAAGGCAGGTGTTTAAGGCAGGGGAATATTCCGAAGGTGGTACCGCCCGTCATCTGGATTCTTCACCGGCGATCCAGCAACAACGAGGCGATAAGATTAGCGTTTGACATTGCCTGGATTGTGAGCGCGGCAGAAGTGAAGCGGGCCCGAGCTAGAGCCGATCGGATTGGCGAAAGTTTAACGTTTAATGGAACGACCGCACGTAATTGGACAATCGAGGGAAGCCTCGTTCCCTTTAAAAGGAGTGTCGTTTCCCAGGAACACACGCGGTGAAAGAGAGCGCCCCGACAAGCTGGATCTCGAGCTCGCCCTCGATCCAATCGATCGCCTCGGCGTCGATCACATCACAACAATTACCCATCCGTATCGCTGAGAAAAACATCTGTTTACGGCGCGGCGCGGCGCGGCGCGGCGCGGCGATCCGATAGCGGAGCGAACAATCTGCCTTCCACGGGTTAATCTACTGCGATAACTTGCTGTCTTTTCTTGACGAAATATTGAAATTGTGCCCGAGTAGCTTTTAGCAATTAACGCGAAGCGCAAACACTGAGATGTCTGCTTCCTCAGCCTCCCCCCGCCGACCACGCGTAAACGGTTCTAATCTGGTTAAATTAATATACATATACGGCCTGTGCGAACTGCGAATCCGTCGTCTATTGGCCTACGTCATTGGCCGACTCCGGTCGGCATTGTCCGGCGAATCACGCGGGAAAAGAGAGCAACTCGGGCATTGGGCAACAGGAACTTGTGAATCGAGCGGCGCGGCGGTGGGACAAGCGATCGACCGTAAAAGGAAAGCATTACACCGCGCCAGCGCGCAGCGTATCGCGAGATAAGAGTCAAGGTTTTCGTTTGCTCCAAGTCCGGCCGATCACGTAGCAAATATGTTCGGGCAAAGATGTGCTTGCAATTGCATGACTTATTAGTCATCGACGAATGCGAAAAGCTCTGTTGCCGGACGCCGCCGGACGCCGCCAGTCGCCACCATGTTCCGCGAGGCAAAGTCCAGACCCGTCCGTCGCGTCGCGCCGAGATTTCTGACGTCCGGCATCGATCGGGCAAATCGATCGTATAGCGTCGATAGCGTGGACGAATTTGCCGGAGGGGCACAGCGAGACCGTCAAAGTCGGACGCGCTAACAATAAGAAGCAAGTATTAATAATGATCGCGGCGGAGGAGCGTTGTGATTTGGAAAACGGGATGGACGGTGCACGGGTCGTCTTTGTCGCGGAGAAATCAAAAGTATATGTATAGGACATAGGGGTACTAGACCGGTGGCAGAGGAAGAAGAGTGTACGTACAGGAAGAATGAAGAAACCTCAAACCAGTCCAGTTCGTTCCACGCCCATATCGTGCACGGAACGATCGCCTCCTTTTTCCCCTGTCTCTTTCTCCTTCCTCGTCTTTGCTCTGCACGCGTGCCAGACTCACCTTGATGATCAGCTCGATCTCGGGCACGTCCCCGTTGCTGGTGCCGTTCTCGTGGCTGTCGTCCGCCATCCTTCGCTTCGTTATTCTGTCGGTTAAATGGGGAAAGGCACTTTTTGTCGTACTCCGCAGCAGTACACGATCGAACGGGACACGACGACTCTCCTTCCTCCGTATCAAACTCCGACCGAACCAGACAGAACCACAGAACTGCACAGAACGCCGTGGAAGCTCGCGGAATACTGACGCAGCGCGTGCCGCGCCACGTTTACGACAATGGCGCCGCCCCGTGGGTACACTGGCAATTCGGTCCCGCCATGATCCCGGTTGGTCGAGAAGCGACCTGCTCTACGAGACGCGGGAAAGTTCAAATCGTTCACGCCAACTACTGTAATCTGTAATCTGTAATCTGTATGCATCGGGAATTGGGAAAGCATGTTGTAAATTATTGTTCTTGCGTATCGCGGACGTATCTGGGAACGAGGAAATAAATTAAGGAAACTGTGTGGAGTTAAGAGAGAAGAATTTTAGGGCGAAAAGCCGTGTGGTGCAGTGAACTTTCGTGGGAAATGAAACGGATTTCTCGGTTACAATATTCACGCATTATATTCTTAACGATAATGCTTAAACATTAGAGCAACAATAATAAAACAGCAATTCGTATGTACACAATTAATGATTCTCCTTCTGTTGCTGTATCAAATATCAGGTTTGCTCGATCTCCAAGACTGCATGACCTTTGGCACGCATAAGAGCCTGTAAAATCTACGACTAAAATCTTGTACAACACTGATGCCGGTTTAACATGGTTCTTGTGCTTTACGATGCTATAGAAAATCGACCGTGGAACGTTGAAGAACGATCGGAGGAATGTAGAAGACGATGAATCGAATGGAACAGGTTCCAGATGTTACTTGTACAATCATCTCTATCATCGCTACTTCAGCTAGTGCGCCGACTTCTTTTCCCCTTCTATGAATTCGCGTGGACGAGAAATGCACAGACGTAACGGCCTTAAGTTAAACTACAATCCGCGTAAAAATATATTATGGATTTCTCTTAATTGCAGCTTATGGTAGTAGAGGCAACGGCGCAACGGCGCAACGGCGCAACGGCGCAACGGCGCAACGGTTGCCCTCAGACATTCCTCGATTAAAAACATGTTGCGATTAAAAACGATCGCTTGACGTAACAGTACTATTTATTCTATGCGATCGAAGTAGCAAGGATTCTTCTCCTCCAGTGAACAAATCTAGTTAGTCAAGAAGAGGAATAACCGAGACCTCGACGAAGCAGTTTATGCGTTTCTCTCACCATTCTTAACTTAGGAACCTGCCTTGTCAATCGACCGATAAATTATAATG
This sequence comes from Andrena bicolor, assembly GCA_960531205.1. Classification (NCBI taxonomy): domain Eukaryota; kingdom Metazoa; phylum Arthropoda; class Insecta; order Hymenoptera; family Andrenidae; genus Andrena; species Andrena bicolor. The sequence goes on from OY482664.1 coordinate 70,537, forward strand.
AGATTCCGATTGAATAATTCGACATTCTGTTAAAACAGCTGAATTTTCGTGTTAGAAAAATAAGCAAACAGTATTGATATTATTGATAGTATTGATAGTATTGATAGTATTGATAGTATTGATAGTATTGATAGAACAGTATGATGGGAGTATCAACACCGTTTGTTCTCCTACTTATGGTTTTTAACGATGAGTAATCTCTGCACCGTTTCGGTATCGAGGCTTACGCTACTACTATTGATATTTAGTAGGCATGTGATAAATATTAAACATCACGATAAATATACGATTAGCATAATTATAATAATAATAATAATAATTGACTAATTTTGGCTTTGTATAAATGTAGTTCCCAATTTGCCTATTCGTTTCCCCTGCACTCTCATGCTTCCTAACGAACAACGAACATACGAACATACGAACATAGGTAGGTGCAAGATTGCTTTTGCCTTTCTTTGCCTTTCTTTGCCTTTCTTTGCCTTTCCTTGCCTTTCAAATAACACGCTTCGTTCAATTCCGCAGCGGGTCCAAGCTCTCCAGCGAGAAATCATCGGTATCGATAGCAAGACCCCTACTGAAACCATCCTGCAATTAAAACGTGCCACTCATTAACAATATCCACGGTACAGCTTCAGCTTCAGCTTCCATTTCGCGTTAAATAATAACAAGTTCATTAGTTCATTAGTTACCTTCATTTCGAGCAGTTTTTTGTCTAAAAGGCCAATAGCATTTTCCAGTTCCTGCTGGCTGGGATTAAAAATCGCTGTCGAGGCTCCGAACTCGCCCATCTCGAAAGGATCATTGAATTCGCTCTTCGCATTGACGGATGGTGTCGGATTGAACGGAATGCTGCCGAATAAATCCTCCTTCACCCCGTTCTGGCGTCTGGAATCCTTTGCCTTCGGCGGTGGAGCCACTAAGCGCAAAACAGAGGGACACAGGTAGCAACGCGATACTTGATAGTTGATACCTATCCATTGCCGATCCTCGCTACAAGTAACTTACATAACGGAGGAGGACTCGCGGTACCATTGCTCTGTGCGAAGAAGTTGGAGTTGGAGTTGGAGTTGGCGGACACTTGACCGTTTAGAAGGGAACTGTGATTCGTCTGATGATTCGGAAGCCCGTTCGCCGCGCTTTCATACGCTCTTGGATTGAAATCCTCCTCGAACTCGTCCATCAGAAGTCCTTCTAGCTTGGTACCAACTGCCGGCGTAGGAGCAGGCTCGTTTCTTTTTGGAAAAAATTCCACCAAGTTGTCAGCAAGCACCCAGGTTACGCGTTAGAGCACCGGCCCCGCAACGGGGCCCCGCAACGTATTCTACATACCCCAGAAAGTTGTCGTCGAATGTCTTTTCGAAGCTTCTCGGGGGAACTGGCGGCGGTTGCTGCGATCCGTTGGATGTGTTTCCATTAGCATCGCTGTTCGAACCAAGGGACGATGGCTTCGATGGCTTGCTGCTGGTCCCGTTTACCTGCGTTGCCTCATTCGACGGCACTCCACCAGGCACGTGTAGGATATCCGGAAGGTTGTGCTGCGACAAGTAAGCCGACACGTCAGCCTGAAAAAGGAATATTCGTGAATCACCGACTCTTTTTCTTTTTCTTTTTCTTTTTCTTTTTCTTTGAACTAACCGATCCCTTGATGGCAGCTATGTCCTGCAGCCGCTGCCGATACACGTTGTTCTCGTGCTCCAGCCGCTTTATCTTCTGCTGCAGTATCATGCAACGCCTCTGCGCCTCCAGGTCTTTCCCCGAGGTCTCCAAGAACCGCCTGTACGCTAGATCAAACGCTTGGCCGATCGTCAGAGTGATCTCTTCAGCCAGTTTATCGCTGACGAAGACGAAGCAGGTGTGCCTCTCAGCGTCCTCCTCCTTCGCGATAAAGCTGAAGAACTTCTTCTCGCCCTTGTCGTCGGCGCAGTACGATATTCTGTGCAACGGATACTGATGCATGATCCGCTGGAAAGAGGAATTAATTGGCTTGGGCTTAGACTCTTAGAGCGTTAGAAAATATCGTAGCGTAGGTAGGTCGTAGGTACCTTTGGCGACGTCTTGGTCTTCGGCTCCTGAATCGCAACTCCATCGATGCTTATGGTCAGCTCCACTTTCGGAGTTTTCGTCCCCTCGCTCTTCCTCAGCTGCTGATTGAATTTCAGCTTGCAGATCGCTTCCTTCACCACCTCGATCCCCTTCGGTTGATCCACCTCTGTGCTACCCAAGTACTGAAACGTTTTTCATCCTAAAGTCTAAACTCTAAATCATTGCTCCGTAATAGCTAATTCCTGCATATACCGTGCTAAAATTAGTACCTATCTACTTTCGCCGGTATCAATAGACCCGCGGGTCTTCTAACGAGGATAAAAATCACACAAGCGACCGCTCTGCCGCATTTCTGGCGGCATTCAACTCCCCGAATCGAGACGCAGCGTTCGCTAGACCCCTCCAGAGTCCAGATATCCCGCGATAATCGGTTCCGCGATAATCGGTTCCGGCGAAAGCTGGTGATCGTCGATTCGTTTCGCGAGTCACTTTGCTCGGGAAATTTCAAGGTAGGTACAACGAAGTACGAACCCCACCGGCCACCGCCTCTACCCTTGCCCGTTTCCCGAACCAGCCGGTACCTATTTGTATTCGGAAAGAGGCTCACAGGCGATTCCCCGGCAGATAAATGAAAGGCAGAGGCGAGCACACCCGTAAGGGGATTATGCAACATTTTCGAAGCGACGGCGGAGACGATGATAAACATAAGTGATAAGAGCCAGCGAGTGCGCGCGCTGCTCGCGAATATTCTGGCGCAACTCGCCAAATACGATTCCCGTTATCTCGGTCGACGCGAGAATCAAACATTCCCCCCTTCCAGTGACTCGGTAAGAAACCTCCGCCGGGTTGCAAAACCGTCGACAGGATAAAGCGCCGCTTATTTACTCCGGGGGCTTACCATTTTCGCGCGCTAAGAAAATGCGAAGAAAATGCGAAGAAAATGCGACGGAATCTGCGTTTATCTGGCCTCCCCTCTGTTATCGTGCAACGATCGTGCGACGATCGTGCAACGACGCTGGAACTATTTTTAAACGACGATAGCCGAACGATGGATTTCCTCGAAGCGGGGCCGGCGTTTTTCGAAATTTAAAGATATCCCCGCGTGGTCTTGACCTTTTCAGAGTATCGAGTGCACCGCGGTTGTTTTTTACACGCGTTCCGCCGATCTTGCAACAGGCTGCGACCTCGACGCGATGCTGAAGCCGCTTGTTATCGTTCGGGATTTTGCGAACGCTCGGTACATACACCGATGATTCTCTCTACACCTGGACTACACCTGGACTACGCTATACTATGCTACACTATGCTGAGTTTCAAAAAATTACCTTCAACAGCTATATTTTTATTTTACAGCACAGTCAGATATATAGCATATACAGCATAGCATAAGTTTCCTTAGGTTCCAGGTGGAAGCCCGGCTTAAGGCGAATAGAATGAAACGGAAACAGAAGCGATGAAAGTGTCGCAGCGACACTAACCTTGACCAAGTAGGCGATGTGGCCTTTTTGTAGCGCGTCCGATGGGTGTATCCAGTTCCTACTCGTTCCTGCAAACAGAATTCACCGATTTCGCGCGCGCTCCAAGGAATCGGTGGCGCTTTCAAGTCGCAACGCAGTAGCTCACCATTCTTGCTCGTTTGATTTTTGCTGTTCGCCGAGTTCTGCGCCCACTTCAGCAGCGTTGAGTTTCTCATATTGCCGGCCTGCGACTGTGTCACCTACCTGCTCACCCCACCGACACCTGCAACGAAGAATACGCAGCGTTCGTTCAGCTTCTCCTCCGCTGGCTACCTATATCGCTGTTTTTCTCGACAAAATCAGACAAAACCAGACAAAACCAGACAAAACTGTGCCACGGCTCGGCGTTATATTCTTGGAAATCACGCGACCAATCACTTTCCACGTTTCCGCGATTCCTCGCGACGGATAAGTGATAACAACAGGTTTGCGGGTTCACAGCGCCCAACGGTCTGGAGAATGCGCTCTCGAGATGCAAAATAAGCTGCCGCCTGCATAGTGCGTACCGACCCCCTTTTTCGCGCTCGAAATGGAAACGATCCGAGTCGGCGAGGGCGTTTCGCGCATTCCGCGGCCGCGAGTCACCCTTCCCCTCAAGTTCAGAGACCCGATCGCTAGTGGAGGGACATACCGTGATTTCCTCCCGAGCGGGAGGAGAACGCGAGCCGTTGCGCAAGCATTTCCAGATTTCCAGATTTCCAGATTTCCAGATTTCCAGATTTCCAGATTTCCAGCATTCCCCCATGCCATGGGAAGCTATTCTCAGCGGCGCGTGAGTTACGCTGCTTTCCCGTCGCTCGACTCGCGTTTCACGACGCGAGCCAACATTCTTTCCCGCGATTAAGTATCGCCCGGATCGAGCCCGCTATCGATCCACTTTTCCGCGTTGGGGTGCGAGAATCTCGATAGGAGGGCACGGCAAGTGGCAACCCGGCCGCCAGGACAGACCATCGGGCTGGGCTCCATTGTAAAACCGGCTTAAAGCGCAGACGATTGTTCGCCGTTCGAGCTTCGAGCAGTCAGCCTTGGACACGAAGGCTAAATCCTTTCGCGTTTCATCATCTCAAGCATGACACTATTCGCGCTTCGCGCGACCGTTGTGTATTGAATTAGATGAACCTCGCGACGAGTTACGAAGCCACGAAGTTAAGGAGACACAGACTGACAATCGCATCCTTGCCCGCAGCGAGGGCCAAACATGCACTCGCACCTGAGTCGCACCGATAACAAACTATCTCCTGCGCATTCTATTCGTTTAGACTTTTAGAGAGAAGCGTTTAAGCGCTGAAAGGTGGAGGTTCGGATTTAATGTACGACTTCCTATTCCACCCACGTAGCCGCAAAGAGGTCGGGCCGAACATATTGTTGCCCCGTGCGGCCACCGCAACAACCGAATGGGACCCCGCGGCCCGATGATACCTTTGTGACTCTGCTCCCTCGTCTACCTTGCCACGCGCTCTCCCTTCCTACTCCATTCCTGCTCCATTCCTGCTCCATTCCTGCTCCATTCCTGCTCCATTCCTGCTCCATTCCTGCTCAATTCCTGCTCACTTCCCGCGCCGGCCATCATTCTTCGGCGTTCCCTCGAATGCTACCCAGCTACGAGCGTTACTTGCGTTACGTGCGTGTCTACTTATCCCACACGAGCAGCCCCATGAGAACTGGGCTTCGTCGTTCTCGGTGACACAATGATTTCCCATCGTCCGCCGGTTCGTGGAAGCGGGGCCAAACGAACGAACGAACGAACGCCGTACAGCGGCTCTGCGAATCCCCTATCGCGCCGAGTTCATCGGTCTAATTGGAGTAGAATGCGTTTTTCAAGAAACCGACGCCTCTTGCTGGAAAATAGCCGTGTTCATTTGGATAGTGGCGTAAGTAATTTGTGAGAAAGGAAATAACCACTACCTATATACATATTTCTTGTGTTATGTATTAACCTCAGATATGGAGCGAGAGAAGAATAAAAGGAAGAAATCGAGAAATATACTTAATTATTCTGAAAATATCAGAAGAATTAGGAGAAATAGTGGTAAAGTCGTTTGTGACAAAGCATTTGAAAATAAAAATTGCTTCTGTTCGAAGAAACGTTGGAATTTATCAACTTCGGACAAGTACCTACTTACGTTTCAGCAGTTTTGGAATTTGAAAAACACCTACTCACGTATATATGTTGAAGCAACTGACGCACAGTGTAACCGTAACCGCCGTAACGAATGAATTTTCATGAGTCACGAATTACCGCGAGGATTTTGCACGCAGAACAGCTGGCAGCGGGCAACTGTTGGAACGCCGCCGCCACCACCACCACCACCACCACCACCACCTGTTGCAGAATGCCGGAGGCCGGAGAGCCTGTGCTCCTCGGGTGTAGGCCGCACGGAGGGTTCCGTTGAAAACGCTTGGCGATGCCACTCCGCAGCCATGGGTGCAAGAAATCGCTGGCAAGCGTGCCACGTGTGACACGTGTGACACGTGCAACGGATCTATGTCTGTGCGAAACGGCTACCTCCTGGCGAGAAGCTGGAGTTAATCGCCGTAGTCTCGCAGTCGAGCACTCCGCGGTGGCAATCGTTTAGATCGCAGGAGCAATGTGGAAGGAGCAGAGGTGGACACTGGACACTGAAGCGCTGAACGAGCGAGGTGTTGACTGTTCAGCATCCCTGCTCTTTACAAAACCTTTGAGTTGCCGCGTGTCTCCACTCTCCGGTTCAAGTGTCGAAGAATAATCAATGTAACGGGTTAAACCGACCTGTTATCGGCAATCGTTGCGGAGTGATTCCGCAAAAGCCGAAACGGGACGACCGCATCGTTCCGTGTCCACTCGAAAATCACAGAAGCCGTGCAGGCTGCCCGGTGCACGACGTTTTTCTGCATTCCACGCGGATGATGCATCGCGTGCGAGCAATGTATGTATGCTAATAATACCGCGGCGCGGCGCGGCGCCGCGAAAGTCACAGCCGTTCAGCGTACTCGCCGTAGGTACTCGCCAAGTATCGCGCGCGTTATCGTTGTTGTTCTGGCTCGACAAAGGTCCCAGCTGCGACCGCGTAACAGGCACCAACCACCTTCGCCGCGCGACCATCGTCTCACAACGCCACATTTCGCAAACAATGCCCCAACGACGCATCCACTTGTATTTACGGATCATTAAAACGTAGTAACGCCCGTTGAGTAGCTAGCGAGCGACAACTGCGCGCTCGTACTCTGAAATCCGAATAATGTCAACAACTTTCGCCAGCAATTGGCCCGCCTCGGACCAATCCGTTTCGACCGGAGCGCACGGTTAACTGTAAAGTGTAAACATGTCGCTCGAGCGGCGTAATTGCTCTATTAGTAATTAGATGACCGTTAGAACGCGTGGATGGACAGAGGGGCATTTTCTAATTGTCCCGTGGAGGCACTGGCACCGTTCGGATGGCCATCAGACGTGGTTTTTCTGCCAACTAACCCCAAGCAATCCAGCTCTCTGTGCCTATGTTAATGGCGGCTTGCGTAACGTTCAAGGTGAGACTTCCCCACCTAACCACCATCGGTGCGGTCACCATCTCTCTACGGTCAGCCAATTAGAGTGGCCACTGTTAATTCAAGTAATGAAGCAAAGTGTCCTGACTCCTGAGGAACCGACCGAGGGTATCGAGCTACTCGCCAGTCAGTGTTTTCAATTGTTTTCAGCCCCCGGCCGATTATAGGTATCTGCGCTGCCCGCGAAACCGCCGCGCCGAGGATCCGTCGAAAGTGTTTTCGACGAGCGCGTGAAATCGAGCGCGAGATCGTCGGTGCGTGGAGAGGAAAAAAAAAGAAAAAAGAAAAAAGAAAAAAGAAAAATCCAGACGGATTCCGGATCCCGACACTCTCCTTTCGCGACTCATTAGGTAGCTACTGACGGGCCGGCCAATCTACGCGGCGACGTTAGCCCGTAATCGCCACTATTTTTCCAGCGGATGCGGACAATTAGAAAATGCGCCGCCGCCGCACTTTCTCTCGGACCTGCGCAGCGTGAATGACTCGGGGCGGCGGCGGTTCCATTCAGAGGAAGGAAAAAAAAAGTGACGGTGGGTCGCGGTCGTGACCCAGATCTCGCGGATTAGCGAAAAAGAAAGGTTCGTTTAAGTTTATAAGCTTTCGTCTCCTCGACGCATCCCTCTTTATCCCCTGCTTTCTCGTCCCGTTTAAAGTCGCCTGGCGCGTTTTCAGCAACAAACCGTGTCCCTGACACCGTCGTCACTCGTTACCCCACCCCGTCGCTTAATTGACCCAAGGAAAAAAGGGAAACGAGAGAAGATGGACCAGAGATGATTCGTTCCGAACAATGTTTCTGGCGAGGACGCCAGTTAGTGTTTGAATGGGAACCGCGGAAGTGCTTTGTCCGTGGCGATTGCGTCTTTCAAGCGCCGTTCAAACTGTTCAAACTGTTCAAACTGTTCAAAGTGCTGAAACGCATCAGACGTAAGACGAAAAGGGGTAAAGGGGAAAAGGAAGGAAGAAAAAAGTTAATTCGAGGCGCCAGCCGGCTCGAACCTCGTGCCGCGGCCGCCTGCCTTTCAATGACGACCACTGACGACGACCTATGACTCCGGTTTTCGTATCCAGACCTTTTGCCACCCCGATCACCACTGTCCTCTCTGGCCTCTCTGGCCTCTCTGGCCTCTCTGGCCTCTCTGGCCTCTCCATAACGTGGCATACTTATGCGCTCCGCCACAATCGTCGGCGCAGTGTGGTCTTTAAACCCGTGTTATCGACGCTCTGGAGACTGGGAATTCTTGGCCTGCATACGAGTGACGCGTGGTTAGTTTGGTTTGGAGATACCGCGAGCCGCAGTGGCTGAATGAAACTCCATTAGGCGATATCAGAGAGAAAACACGGCGTGCACTATTCGTTCGGAGACGCGATAGATCTGGGGACTGAAAGGCGCGTTAATTGAACAACATGAAAGTTTTAAGATTGCTTATCGGGAAACGGAGGTGCACCGATGGTTTCTACAGGACCCTTCGGATGACCCAAGAAGTCTAAACGGACCGAGTGGCTTGAATCGCGGACAATTTCTACGCAAGAAAGTAAACAGTGCAGCGCGACGCTGGTAGAAAGTAGAACGTTCGAAAGAAGAGCCGGGGATTTCACTTGCAAAAAGCATAACGTAATCCCGCTCGTCAACCATTTCAACGTCCGCGATGTTGGTGAATGAAAAGTGAAACCAAACCGTGGACGGACTTGCTTTTCCGTCACGAAAAAGGCTTAGCTAACAGAATTCCATTGGACCCGAGCCGTTGCACCAGCAGCCGAGGACTTTGCTCGAATCTGAACTTTGAAATAGAAAGTTCTTTCGTACCTTGCGGAGGGTAGGTACGATCGCTTGGTTACCCCATGATTAATTGAAGCGCCTACAACCGAGGCTGTGGCTTCGATCAGTTTCAATCGCGAGCAGCTACGAGTAGGTATATAGAAAGAATGACTTTCGAATTGGCGCGACGGCCTGGCTGGTTGGCTGGTTGGCTGCTTGGCTGCCTGGCTCCCCACTGACAATTAAGCGGGCGAGACAAAGGCGAGCCAGGGAACGCGTTGCAGCGGCTCGTCCCCTCGGGCACGCATTAGAGCGACACAAACGCGTACCTACTTACAGGCGAAGGCCTCGCAGACTTACCGAAACGGATGGATCCTGGTTGTGCGGTGTGTATCCAACAGAGTCAAAGGAGCCGCGCGTAACACATGCCCACGATCTAACTGGCGCGAGGCTTCGCGAGCGAGCAAAACTGAGGCTTGAAAGGGTCCACGAGTCCACGAGTCCACGAGTCCACGAGTCCGGGTGCAACGGGGAACGGCGAGGAACGGCGAGGAATTTGTAAAAACGAAGAACGCGAGCCGCTCGACGGCTCGTGGTGGACTGATCGGAGCGCGCGCGTTGATTAACCGAATGAAACCGAACCCTGACTCGACCAGACAAGCTTGGCTAGCAAAGCGAGTGGTATCGGGCCGGGCCGAGCGCGAGCGATCTCGACCGACTCGACTGGGGCGGAACCACAGTCGTGGGAGTCGGGAATCGGTGCTGCGGCTGCGGCTGCGGCTGCTTGAGATTAGTTATTCGGTAGAACGAGAAGGCCTGATAGGTGGTGGTGCCAGCCACGGTCTCGACCGTGGTCCTCGTCTGTCCTCATCTACTTTCCTTCCTATGACTTTCAGATCCATTCCCTGGCCGTTCCGGGAAACTGACGACACGCCAACGGGCCACGCGGGGGGAAGGACGAGGACCGAGACGCGAAACGGAAAATGCCAGAACTCGAACGGAGACGCGCGCGATCAGCGATCGTAGATGATCCGATGGAACGAGAAGGGATAAGAGGATGGCGGTACCAGCCACGGCCGAGACCAAAGCCGTCCGTCCTCCTCTTCCTCCTCTTCCTCCTCTTCCTCCTCTTCCTCCTCTTCCTCCTCCTCTGTCGCGGCTGATCGAGAGCGAAGGATAGCGTATCTTGCAACCGGCTCCGTTTATATACCTCAAGATCCACGCAGTTTTCTCCTAATCCGTCCGGACGCCTCCGTCTGATCTCCGAGGATCGCTTAAAAACGTAAGACTGAATAACCGATGGAATTGTCCCCTAGAAACCGAGAGAAATTTAGGACGAGTCCGCCGCGACAGGATGCACGCGGACCCGTCTTTCCTTTTTCCTTCGAGCACTGGAACGCAGCCGTCTACGCGTGAGAAAATCACGCCGAATTACAAAATCGCCGGGCACGGGTATGAAAGTACTTAGCAATAGTAGCTGTAGGTGGATCTCGGACAATGAGAAATCCTTGGGTTTCCCTCGCGTGTTGCGTTTGTTACGGCCGACCGAGTTCTTGCGGTGTGGTGGATCGAGGCGACAGATGATTTCGCTGGGAGAAGTGTGCGAAGAGGAATTCGAAATCCGGTGGGACCCGAAAGGCGGGAGGGGGGGGGGGGGTGGGGGGGCACACGTGTACCTACTTAAGTACTACTGAACGCGAAGCGTGAACGCGAGAGAAACGGACAGGTTCTCAGGTATGATTCAGCATCGACGGGGCAACCGGTTTCTTTTTGGCATATGCGGTTGCACGCTGCACAGTTTTTGTTTTCACATCCCTGGTGATCCCCGTGCACGGTGGCTCCGTCCGGCGTCCACGAGGACTAATCGAGGAGTTGCATCCGTTGCATCCGTTGCATCCGTTGCATCTTTTTGGAAGTTTCTCGGGTTCCGGTTTCACTGGCGCCCCCAGCGGACATCTCGGACAATGCCGGACGGTGGTGGACGGTGGTGGACGGGGACACGCGCGCGAAAGCAGGGAAAGTGTATCTCGATTCGCTATGCTTGACAATTGACACACATACATACCTAGGGTATAGTGCGGCTTGAATTTCGGTTAGCTTGGAAAGTCGAGGCACGGCCGTGAGAAGAAAATCGAGAGCGCAGCTTCTAAGAATAGATGGAATGCCGTTCCGACTTATCCTTTTCCTTTTCCTTTTCCTTTTCCTTTTCCTTTTCCTTTTCGCACTTTTCTTTCGCGTTCGGTGGAGATGGAGGCCGCGAGCGGACGAACGAGCACGGAGCAGATCGCTTTTCTTTTTCCAATGGGAGATGTACTCCCACTCGATAAGCGGCGAGTTTTAGTGTGATGGAGTTGCAGACTGCAGAGTTTCCGCGCAAAGGAAATACGAGGCAGAGCCGGATATTCAGGGGACGATTGCGCTTATCTGTGCAGCGGCTACGTTTGCGAAGCTCCCCCTCGTCGACACTCGTCCGGTAGTCCCTTTCGATCTGTATTTTCGTTTCTCGTGAAATCGAGGGGCCTTGCCAACTTCCCACCCGCTAATGATGGAACGACAGGCCAACTTACCGAACGATTATTATTACGGAAGAGGGAAGAGGGAAGAGCCCGTGGAATGGAATTGATAGATGCGCGGCGTGTAATTTCCGCGTCGGAGGAAGGTTATCGCTAGCGGAGGCGGCTTTTCTATTCGTAACCGTGCTTCGTAATCGTAAGTAAATGTGCAACTATTCGGCCAAGATACCTACTCGTCGCGATGAATTCGACAATTCGACAATTCGACAATTCGACAATTGGAGAATAATTATTATATTAAACGCCAGATCCAGCAAGTCCAGCAAGTCCAGCAAGTCCAGCAAGTCCAGGAACCGAAGCGTCTCGTCGATGGAAAGTCAGGTAAACGCTTTCCATTTCCCTGAGGCTCGAAACGGAAAAGGAAAGGTTTCGACGGCGGATTAGGTAGTAGGGAGCGAGATTCGAGAATCCTCGTGGCGTAATAGAGCTGCAACGAATTTGCGTGGAATTGCGTGGAATTGCGTGCAGGAAGTCGCGAGCGTAATTAACGCGTTAATGGTCAGAATGAAGTGAATTTCGAATGCGATTTCCGTGTTTGTAACGGGCGACACTGCTACCAGTACAGCACGTTATTCTTCGGAATGGCCTTTTCCACGCGCCTAGCCTGTTCGCTCGCCAGGCTCTTCTATCCACGAATGCGCGGGCAAAAACACCGTCCCGCATTAATTACAGTTTACACAGACACGTTCCTCCCGTATACCGCGCACGTAATCAGCTGGTTCCTCCGGCCATGCTCTTGACCGCCAACAACCATCCTGCCCGCATTTTTGGTGACGCCAACATTGTGTTGCCACTCGCCTCGCGACAGGTCGACATCCCGGAATACCGCAGGCAAACATCTGTTTCTAATTTTTAGGATTTTTAGGAGCACAGAGTCGAAATCCTCTAATCCAGAGATGGCTCGATTTATCTCCTTATAACAGTAAGAGGCGGCGCACAATGGAGTAGACTGTAGAGATAGACTATACTCTATAGAGAAAAGCTTTCTCCGAAGAAGACAGGTATAAGCAGGTATAAGGCCCCTCTCCCACTATCGTTGGTCGTTGCCCGTTGGCTTTACGTTCCTCGAAACGTTGCCCCTTGCATCTTCCCACGCGTAACTACATCGGCTGACTGTATAAAATCCGTATCACAAAACCGACTGACCCTTTGCCGTTATTAAGTTGCTAGGTACTAGGTAGATTACTACTCGCTTCTACCAGTCACGTAACGGGCCAGACCTACGAATTGAGCGTTACATCAACCGCTTTGTGAGTTCCATGTTCACCGGGGAATTAAACGGCCGCGGTGTCTGACGTAATCCACGATTTGAAGATAGACCGGCAAATTTCCTCTCCCAAGATGGCACCGCACCAATCTCTAAGTACCTAAACCATTGTACAAACGGTGTTTCGCAACTGCGGCTGTAGGTCAGCGAACTACGTATTGTAGATATATAATCTTCCCCGAGATATTGTTCGGAACGATAGTCTCGAGAGTTGAGCGTGTCAACATCACGACTCTAATACCGGTGACCTCGGGAACGAATGCTCGAGCGGACAGGACATCGATTCTGTTTGTTTACGTAGTCGTGGACGACACGAGAATCTTCGAGTTTCAAAACTGCGCTTCCAAAACACCCCAAGTTTTTTCCGTGCTTCTGCATGCCGCGATGTGTAACACGGAAGCGGGTGCGCGATCTGGAAGTCGAGGAGAAGTGGAAACGATTAACGAATCGAATAGCGATGACAATTCCAACACCGCGTCACGAGTGGGCGTTCGCGCGATACGAAATAAGCTATCTTGCCGTTGGACGACGCGCGTGCATTCGTCGAACAACGACCAAAACGGTACCTAAACGACCTGCCCGTCACGTCGGGCACGCAGGAGCGACGGCGACGGGACCACTTGGCCGAATCGGTTACGCGGAGACGAGCTCACGTACCGTGGCGTTTGTCGTGACATAGGATACATTTTCGCCGGACGAATACGAAATAAGCTAACTGTGACACGCCAGTGGTAAAACAGGCTTTTATCACGTTCCATGGCATTCGCGGAACCGCCGTTCCTGTTCCTCTTCCCGTTCCCGTTCCCGTTCCCGTTCCCGTTTAAGTTCCGTCCTTGAGTCGATTCCTCGCGCCACATCGCAAGTCCGATTTAATCCGTTGAGACCGCGCTCCCAATGTTTACGATTTCGAGCCGTCGGCCTAACTGCTGTGCCAGCTTCGATTCACTTTCTAATTCCTACACTCTCGGCTCGGACTGACAATGAAAGATATTCGCGGGGCAGTACGCGTGTCGCGGGAGAGAATGAAGCGCGAACCGGGGGGAGTTTGAAACGTCCTCAACGACTGCAGGAGTCTCGTGGAAAGGAGAAAATCCGGTGAGGTGTGAAGAAAATTCCGAGGTACGAACCGTGGGATTGGATTTTTAGGGAAGGAAGCGCTGTCTCGCGGTTCTCACTTCATCTTGGAAACCTATGTATCCCCTTGATCCCTGTATCCGACGTTGCCTTTCGCTATTCCGCTCGTGTTCGCAGCGGCAGCGGCAGCGGCGCGCGTAAAAATGCCGAAATAGAAAGTCCCCCCGAATGAAAAACTACCTTTATCTCGTCTTTCTCTCGTGCACCGCGTGAGTTGGCGCGAGTTGACGCGAGTTGACGCGAGTGCCGAACGGTCGAGAAGGAGCTTCGATCACTTCGAGCCCGCGATCGTGGCGCAATTTAATAATGGTTTCACTCACCGCGACAAGGATGAATTTTACTCGGCGACTGACGTTCCTACGAGCGTCGTCCGCTTTCCCCTGGAACGTATGCGCACCTGTCCCGACCGCGCACAGAAACAGAACCAGAACCAGAACCAGAACCACAACCAGAACCAACCCACCGATCACCACCGATGCGAATGGCAATGGGAAAAAGTCTTGTTTCAGCAGTGGTTCAGGCGGGCCTGGCGAGCACTGGCGAGCACTGGCGAGCACGTAGCCCCCTCTATCAGCGAGAGACACGCTGGACGCCATGTCGGATCGCCCCGGTGGCCATGTTCCTTGGCCGTTTGGCGGCATGTTTCGTACTAAGTAGACGTACTACAGCCGGTTTTAAAGCAGCCGCTGTAGGTATACTCGTGTGAATGAAAAATAGATTAAAGCTCCATGAAGCCACGACCTCTTTCAATGTGCACCCGCAATCTACACCCGCTGGTATTTGAACGCATGCTTTCGGCTACTGATCAGAACTTTCAGCTCATCCCAGAACACTTTTCGAAAGCTCCTTATTCTTAGCTTTAAAGTGGATTTTGGCCATACCGTTAGCCCTGTAAGTCTAACATTGTTTCAGAATAATTATAAGGGGAGTATTTACGTGGTTCTTTTAACTACGAAGCCAATTAACAGAATTCTGTCCGAGGTATTAGAATTGCTAGGTGAAAGTTTGAAAAACGATTACATTGTTGTGTTTATAAGAACTAAGATACTTTTAGTTGCTCCGGAAAGTGAGCTAGAATTAGCGGGGTTTTTATTTAAAATGGAAACGATTACTTATTGTTAGTAGGTAGTATGTACTATGTATATTTACTATTTAGTTTACAAGTGCCCTTGACCGTTTCGACGTGGACGGCACTGGCCAGCACTGGCAGTTCGCTCTAACATTCAACATGGCCACCTGATAATGTAGCAGACGATACAGGTGGTATGAAAAATTGTAAATAAAATTCGATTTTAGCCTTAATTATGAGTGGACGTGTGCAAAAAGAGAGCGTCGATGATTCTGATCGTCTCGACGATGCCGTGGATCCTAGAGTGCAGGTAAATCAACGCGTCCTTAAGAGAATAATTCATAAGCTTTCGGAAGCTGCTAGCCACTTGTGTCTGACTGTGATATCCGTGACATTTCCACGGTGCTCCGAGTAAAACGCTTAAATTCCACCTTACTAGTCGTCGAAACGTACCGTGATCATCGTCCAGTTTCTAAAATCTTTTCCGAACCTTCGGACCGTATACTTATTACTTAATGCCGTTTTTAACCGATGTGCGTCCTGTCGGTCCTGTCGGTCCTGTCGGTCCTGTCTGCCACGTCTGCCACGTTGCAAAATCCTCTATATTTTTCCTCATTCCTGCTCTCTATGGTCGCCGATTTGCTATGCTACCACGATGCCAGCTTGCCCGATTAATCTGCCAACGAATAAGTGTATACTCGGTGCGAGTGCGTTCTTCAGAATAATTTCTTTTCAGCGACTTTGCTTTCAACCTCTAGACTAATACGACTAATAGAATTAAACCTCTTTCATAATCATCATTGCAGATTGAACTTGAAAGATTGAACACTGCTACCGATGACATCAACAAGCTTGAGGTTGATTTGGACGTGAGTACGATCAAACTGTTTTTATAGGATGCTTTTTGTGTTACGAACAAGTCTTGATCGAGATAAATTAAAATAACGGTATCTTCCTCGCCGGGAGATCTAAATTAGCAGTAAGTTTTGAAACTGGTTGTGATTACATTTCATTGAGGTGATTGCTATGAAACGTACCAGTAAATGGATAATGGCTTCCAAGACGGTCTCATAGTCGTTTGTAACGCTGTCTAAAGGAACTTGTCGTGTATCGGATTTCGCGTATGCTCCGTACCTTAATTTCTAAATATTGGTTTTTTTTTTTAACTTCTAGGAGGCAAGAGTAACGTTTAGGGAATTACTTTGCGAATCTACATTGAAAATTGATAGTTTAGCTAAGAAACTTGGCACTTGCATCGAAAAAGCCAGACCTTACTACGATGCCAGGTTCAAAGCGAAAGAGGTGATACGAGATTGCTTCCAAATGAATTAAGTAACGACGCATCTACGAGGGGCCGATCTAACTTGTAAACCACTTTTTTTTAAGGCTCTACAAGAGACGCAAAAAGCTGCCATTAGATTTGAAAGAGCAAATAGCCAGCACGCGGCGGCCAAGGAAATGGTTTACCTAGCCGAGGAAGGATTAAGAACAGAGGGGAGGTGTTTTGACCATGCCTGGCAGGTAATTAAAATAAGATCCATCTGTTCCGGTTAATAAGTCGTTACTTTGATTTTGCACGGCTTACTACCAGCCATTTACAAAGGGATCCAGCTTGTGAAAATTCTTGTAGGAAATGTTAAATCATGCGACCGCTCGAGTCAATGAATCTGAGCATGAGAGAGCTCTGTCCGAAGCTGAACATAGACATACCACTGCTTTATACCACAAGGCAGAACATGACGTTCAAAGATTGCAACGCGATTTGAAACGTGCAATCGCGAAATCTTGGTACGTACTTGCCGACACATGTACGTTTGTTAATTTTCAGCTAGTGAGATCGAATGATTTAATTTAGTCTACTTAATAATGCATGGAATGTATTGTATTTAATTGATATACACACACACACACACACACACACACACACACACACACATATACGTATATCCGAGTTTTAGAGTGCGACCCATTGAAAATAATATATTTATCTTTCACCCTGTGATTCTTAACATTTTACTTTACTTTGACCCCACATAAATATTCAATAATTGATTTGTGAATGTTTATTACGTTATGTTAATTTTCTATAGATATTAGAATATTTATGTCTTTTGGTTATATTCATGTTGGCAGTATGGGTGCACGTCGCAGCTTGCTTCTGATAAACAGTATCGCCTACAGGCACAACTTGCTCATGTTGTAAGTAGGATAGATATTCTTTTTTTATTTTTTTTACACGATACTTATTTCTTATGTGTGTGCTATGAACAGCTCCCCTCTAATGATTTTGTTCTTTGGATATCACCCTGTTTACGCACGACTTATATCTTTAAAAAATCTTTAACAAACGAATACGTAAATTCTGCTTTCCTTAAACATGCTTCTTATAGTAGTATATACTTCACTCCATATCGTGTAAACAAAATTTTTAAAGGGTAGTAAGCTTCGGACAATGATTTGCGTGCTTGGAGCTTCGCCAAGGGATTAATTACCAAACGATTTGTTATACAGGCCGTACTACGAAATGAAAGCGCAATTTAATCAAATGTTAGAGGAGCAAAAGTTGAGAGTAAGCGCGCTAGAAAGATCAGTCGGTGAAGCTAAAATGACTTATGCGGAAGCACTGAGAAATTTAGAAAAGATTAGCGATGAAATTCATAGGGTATAATTGTTTTTTTCCGAACTTTTTAACGCTTAATCGTTCGATACGTCCGTAGCTGTTTATAATTATCTTGGGAACTATCCTCTTTGCAGACTAGAAGGTACGACGGGACGGATGATTTTAGTAAACATTCAAGAGATACAGTTGACCAGTCTGGCGCCCAAGCTAATACAGCCACATCGACGGACTCTAGCGTGACTGGGTCGCCTGATAGTACAGATTATACCAGTGACGAGTATCTACGCCTTCCTGACAAAATGAGTCCTACCACGCCCTGTCCTGTGCCTACTAGAGTAATTATCACGCGTTACTTACACAAATCAATCAGCATCAGACTTGATTCGCCACTGAGCTGTTCGTATCGTTCTCTAGATTGATAGAGAACCTTCTTCCGAATATTTGGGCCTAATCAACTTGAACCTCTCATCCACGGAACCTTGGAAGTATATCAAGCGAGACCGTCCAAAGAGCATCGCAACCATCACCAACACCACCAACACCACCACCAGCACCATCACCGACACAAAACATATCATATCGTTAAATCAGACGAGCTCTTCGACATCCCGTTTGTCGGACCTGTCGAGCATCATTTCTCCCGTAGAGAAACGAGTGACGATTCAGATGCCGCTGGAGACGAGCAAAAGTAATCCTAGTTTGCAGAACGGGGAGGAATGGACGGAGATTAGTCTGAACAATTCCCCAGACGAGATTTACTATAATAACGAGGTGTACTCCGACGAAGAGGATCCAATCCCGTACAAGCCGCTGCCGATGGACTTGAGTCCGGATAGTGGGCATCCACCGAATAGCGGCGCGGGTGCTGAACCGCTGGGCGAAGAGGCTGGTCGAAGGAAACTGGTGACTCAAAAATCTTTGCCTGCTATGCCGAAGGGGAACGAAGTGACTTTGAGCGCCGAAACGAAGGCGGAAGTTACGAGGAGTCCGTCGGTAAAGAGTAAGAGTAAGCTGGACACTAGTCTGGCCAATTGGATAACTCGAAGTTCGGCGGCAGGCGGCGAGGCTAGTGGAGGTAGTTCAGGTAAGCAGTCGCGATCTGTACTGTGGCTTCGAAGAGCCAAAGGCTGACATTATTCCAAATATTGTAGCCAACTCGAGTAGAAGGCAGTCGCTGGACATGTTATGGAGCGGAGGGACGGGAGAGCGAGTGAAAGAGTTACTCAGTCATGGGATGATGATGCTGAACATATCTAGCCTTACGGAACGACGATCTAGCGAACCAAAGACGATAGAGAAAGATCTGAGAGAGAGGTCTGAGAGATTCGAAAAACTGGAAGGGAAAGGGAAGAAGGTTCCTAGTCCGTTAGAAAAGACAATGACCTATCTAAATGCGGACGAGGAGACGTCCGATAGCGAAAGTTTAGCCAGGTATGCTCCTCCCGCAAGTCGCTGTACTATGTACATATCATACGTATCATCTTGAGTGTTCATAGAGTTAATTTCATGAAATTTCATGAAATTTCAGCGTGGAGATGTTAACGGAAGATCAGATATCTTCCCTTATGATGGAGCCTGACATTAACCAAGTATGCCAGCAGGTGCTAGGAACTCCTTTAGTCGAAGTCTGTCCATTGTTACAGCAACTACAGCAACAACAATAGCGGCCCTTTCTTTGAACGCGTCCACTGCGGATCGAATCGTGACTATACAACAACAGAAAGTGTTCAAGAACAATGATAAAGGAACGAACTAGTTAAGGTATAGACTTATTTCACCATTGAATTTGCCACGTAATTAGTTCCTGCACCTTTTTTATTACTCGTACATGATAGAGAAAGAGAATTTAATTTCCGAACGAGAATCTTGCTACCCGATTTCTCCAGCCACGACGTTCACGCCAGCTGTCATACATAATAATTACGTTCCACTCGCATTAAAAATGATTTGTACATACGTATTTGACGTCGGTAGAGATTTTTTAATACTATATAGAACTATTTGTTTTTAATTACTCACGAGCCGTGTGCATAATATCCAGACTACCCTGCAGCCTAACGAGACTTTTTGTGCATACGTACGCGTTAAGCATAAAGAGCATTCCATGAAGATCATTTGGCATACGTATAGTGTTTAGTATACAGCGGAAGAGAAGCAATACCTAGCGGCAGTCTTGTTGTTAGACAGTCGAATCGTCGGTACAGAATAATTATTTCCTTCGTAAGAGAGACTAATAAAGAAGTCTAATTTTTCCATTGACTATTAAAGTTTCGATCGATCCGATCATCGTTAGAGAAGCGTTTCGCCTGTCTCTGTTAAGAGTACAACTGTATAAGCAATTTGTTTTTTTTTTTTATTTATTTATTTCTTTTTACATATATATATATATATATATATATATTGCCGAGCATGCGAGAGCAGTGTCCGCCGAAAATAATGATATAGCGATTATAATCTCGGTAATGTTGTATGATCTTCTTGGGGCAGCTAACTGGCAATTGTTTAGGTAAGAGACGATGATTCTAAATAGAAGATTGGCGGCTTCGATAAGCGTACTGTTTCATATACCAAGCTTTAATAATAATAATTACCAATCGTAATAGTGTTCATCCGCCAGGCTCAGCAGAAAATTTTGAATGAATCTTTCCTATGTAGATGATATATTTATCAGTGAAGTACCTCGTAGGTGTCAAGATATGTAATTAAATTATAATTAATATATTCAAGTAATTATCATATACGAGCGTAGACAGTCCAACCGCAAATCGGTTGTAGAAGTATGTAATAATCATTTTCGAGTTCATATTCAGTCTTCTGTCGGGTTGGATTGTCTAACCGCGGTAACAAAGTAGTTCAAATGAAAGATGCATGCAATATGCCATTTACAAAGAGTAATATATACATATTGCAGATATTATTTATTTTCATTGCATAATTTTGTGTAAGCAATATTTGTCGGTATGTCGAATAAGGCGTTAACGGATTTTTCTGCGAGGAAATCTTAGGTAAAATAAGTAGATGGCCTTTCCATTGCGTGTACACAGAGATCTCTACCAAAGATGAACAAAGTGCAATTTAACGAGAGACAGAAACTAAAATGAAAGTTTTCTAATAGTCCCGTTTCGTTTCGTTCTCAGCTTAATCGAATGTAGTAGGAGGCTATTTAAATTTTAAAGTGCAAACAGTGACCATGAGTTCAAATTAACGTGAACCGAATTGCGTTGTAAGGTTCTAAACTCTAAAGTAATTCATTACATGCATATATGCATATACATATGTATACACATATACATACACGAATTGTACAAAAGTATCAGAAGTATCAGAAGTTTCAGAATCCTTGGATGGGAACTATTTTTTTAAAACCATCATTTCCGCATTTCTTTCGAAGAATTCAAATGAAAATTCATTTCAACACGGTTGAGTTTTTAACCGACCTGATTGGTCGGGAGAAGTGCTATTGTATTCGCGATACAACAGTAGCCGTGTAATTTTATATAGGTATAAATTAAAGGAGAATCTCCAAGCGAGATTCATGGATTCCATGTTATAAAGAAATCTAAGTATATTGAACTACGAAATGATTGCCGTCGAAATTTAACATAATCACGTTGTTATAGTATTCGACGCGTGTCGAAAGCGGCCATGCTCCTAAATATTTTACTAGATATTTTCTTGGCTAAAGTGCAACGAGGACGACGTTGCGTACCTATAATGCGAGCGCATAATTATTAATGACTGTAAATACATGATATTGTATATGTGACTGTAACTATGTATATATTGTCATCTTCATTAAAATACGGTTGAAGAAACATGTAACCGACAAGTGTTCCACGCCATCTCCTTCGCGTTGCCAACATGTATCGGTGTACATATCGGTTTTTTCAGGTTTTTTCGTAAAAATTCATTGACACCATCGATGGCGAGAAATCATTATACGTATCATTTAATTGAATTCATCAACAAGACACCATTCGAAAGTCGGTCGCATTAAAACGAATATCATTAAAATTCGAAGAAAGATGAAACGGTTGAAACGAACGAACGAACGAACGAACGAACGAACGAACGGGTCGAGTAACTAGACATCGTAATGAATGAAATATACGTGTACTCATTGTCAGAAGCCTGACGATCGAGAATAATGAATGATAATAAAACAAGATTGCCGGAGAAATTTAAACGTAGGTACGCACTAGCCACTACGCATGGTACGCATGGTACGCATCGCCGGTGATCGCCGGATGCAAGTTACGAAGGAAAGTCCGAGTTGACAGCGACGCCCGCTGGAACTACGGCGCGCTGCGATCGCGACGGATGAAAAGAGACGGACGATCGGTGAAATGAAAATGGCGTCGCGTGCACGGTGCCGATAATTTTCGTTACGTTGGTGTGTTGGTTATTATTTTGTCCGCGGTAAATAGAAATAAAATGCGAGCGGTGTGCGTACGGTCGCGGAACGTTGAACGGGATCTGTGGTAATTAAGGATCGTAGAAGATCGCTGGGGCGTGCTCGATTGATCGTGGTCGTGTCTGGCGCGACCGTTGGTCGCGGTAACGGCCCGAAAGGGGGGTACGGTGCCCACTGTTTTGCGTATGGCTTTTAAATCGCACGGACAGTTCCGTTTCGCCGATAACCGTGTACTACTGGCGAGAAACGTCGTTGGCATGACGAGGGGAGTGGCGCGTTACGTTTCCGTTTATCGTGAAGCCACGAGCAACTATGTGCCTTGACCAGTGCGTCGGGTGAGATCCAGTTTCGTTTGAAGGACTCGCGAGCGGGTGTGCGGATACGACGTATCATTGGGCTGTTGGGCCACCATGGCGGTGAATCCGCGTGATATGGACGGTTTCATGCCGCTCCTGTCAACGACGGACATCAAGAAGAAGTTGAACGTTGGCAGCCTGCTGCTGAATTATCTGGGCGATGGTAACAAGAGCATCGAATGCCAAGATATTGGGCAGTTCATCGACAACATCATACCATGGCTGACCAACGGCAATCCCAAGGTAACAACGATCAACGATCTTACCCACCTGAATTTAGTTCACCTTCCCATCATCTCTCTAACGCCAGCCTAAATCGGCCCAAAGCACGGTCTTCGATATATGTATTCCTACGAAATACAGCTGACTCGCGAACGAACGCATAGACGGCGGCGGTGCCCTCACGTCGCTTCTCCGTATCTCCTAATAAGTACGAGCATCAACGAGCATCAACGAGCATGGATCTTCGCTGTCAGGCTTCGGATCTCGAGCGATCTCATTTACGACTAGTGGATATGCATTATGCAAACAAGACCGTGCCGAGCGCCCACCGTTAACCACTCGTTATTAACGGATAGACGACCACGACAGTAGGACGCATCGCGCCGATTTGTCACCATTTTATTGGGAATATCGGAGAATCGTTAATGAGAATGAGAAAAATACTTTGGGACGTATTATAGAAATGGCAGTGGGGTGTGCCGGCTGACAAACTGGCTGGATTGTGTGCGTACGAGCAGGGGTGCTCATTTGCCCGATCTCGTTATCCACGTTCGTATCCTCAGGTTAACTGGTTTAATCGCCAAGCAAACTCCCTTCAATACCTACCTTCCTACCTTCCTACCTTCCTACACGTTGTCGGAATAATCCCTAAATCGCGTGCAATGCACGGGATCCCGGTCGTTGCGAGTCGGCTCGGCCGAAAATCGTATTTGTGTAGATTTTATTTTCGTCCACCTACCTATATCTCCGTGCACTCGAAACTTTCTACGCTGGATACGTTTAATCGCGATAGCAACGTGACCGATTTGTAAATCAAATCTGCAGTCTGATTGGCGAGCGTTGTCACGGTCGATTTTGGCCCCTGAAAGATCATCCTTTATTCTTATCGTTATTATTATTTTTAGCTGGTGCAGGTGCAGTGGTTCCTAGAACTTTGTATGTCTGGTGAAATGATTAGCGCAGGGTGCAGACCAATGGTCCGTCGCTCTTGCCTTCGCTCGCAAGAGCAAATGTTGGACCGGTCTGCGTTAGGGGATCACTCATGAGGATCAGACGAGGCTGTTGCTCAAACTACAATTGCATTAGAGGATTAGATTCCTGGATTATTTAAGGGAATCAGCTACATAGGGGTTGCTCAACGCAATCAACGAGGCCGAGATCGCTCAAGTCTATATGTAAACGACAGATGAAATTTTCAGCCCCGCGCGAGATCTCTGAAGGCAGAAATTTATCAGAGTACGGCTACTACTACTACTGTTTCGGGCACGTCTTGATATGCCAATTTCCATTCTAAACCGCTTGTTTCCCTCCGTTCCGAGCCGGCCGAAAATCGATATCACGATCACGACCTTAGCTTTAACAACGTTGCTCGCGTGACGGCATCGCGACGAGTTATTTTTCCAATTACAATAATCGCTGGCCAGAGCAGCGTACGAATGAGAAGGATTATTTACGGCGAATACACGCCTGTTACCGGAGATACCACGAAACCCGGGTCCCGCTTTACCCGAGGCACGTATAAGGGAGAAACTTTCACGCCATGTACGTAGCGCGTGTCCTTTGGCACACAGTATGTCACGGAGCATGTCGCTGAAAGATTCGCGTTTAGCTCGAGCCATCGGGCTGGGTGAAACGCTCTTCGGTAATAGATTGAGGCGCGCGTTCGATAAGGGTATTGCACAGAGAGAAATTCGGAAAATACGCCGCGGGTGTGCGGTGCACAGGGGCAGCAAAACTCTCATAACTTCGGTGTTTCTCAATATGTATTTTTGAGTACTTTATTTTTTATATTATTTGTTAATAGCCAACGGTTATATGGACAGGAACATAAATAAATTCGAAGCATATTCAATAAATGAAATAGTAATAAACCCCGTAAACATTCGGTATACAATAACCATATATGATAATTGTGTACCAATAAATATGTAATATTACATAAACAATGTATTAATTAGCTGAGAACAGTGTGAAACGTAATAGAGAAAGAAAATAACACAATTGAATTATAACATATGAATTGTGAATTATAACATTAAACTACTAAAATTACATAATAAAGTAATAATAATGTTAATAATATTCTGTATTGTACTAAAATAAATGGAAAAATTGCCGAAGCTATAACTAATATTTGGTCATTTTTCTTATTAATACTATTAATAGAGCAATACACTTTATAAAATTATTGGTATCTTATAACATTCACAACTACCTACTAACCATAAAAGATTCATTCACGCTAATGTATCACTCGTATTCACTCGTATTCACTCGTATTCACTCGTATTACACTTGAAACACTAGCTGGTTCCAATACTTTATTTATAATTTTTATTGTTATTTTTTATTTAACGATGATAATGTTACATGTCCATACAATCTAGAACTATAAAAAAATAATAGAAAATAGAAAGTATGCAAAAATAGCGAGAAATGCCGCTGTGATGAGTTTCTGCGAAATCGCATGCACAGCGCACTCGGGTGATTATGTATTAATAACAGCCAAAGTTGCAAATATATGGAGGCAATTTTTGGAGGGCTGTTAGTCGATGGTATCTGCTTTCAATTAGTACTATCTAGAGCCCGGAGGAAGACGGAGCTTTTTTTATAAACCTAAAAGTGTTAAAGAAAACTTGAAATACTAAGTAGGTAGCTTCGTTTATGAAAAGTGTTTATGTCACAAATAAGCTGACATGAGACTATAAAAGAATAAAAATATTTAGAGGAATTCCGAAAATAATGGACAATTTGGTAGGAATATTGACACGTTTTCCGTTAGAATAGGAAATGCAATTAACATGAATATGACACGCCTGTCGTATAGGCTAGATACGTTGGTCCATTGGCTATCAGGATTCAGGATACAGTGATTTTTAAGAGATTTTTCCTCTCCAGCCCCGCTGTGCTTGGGCCGTCGTCGGACCTAATCGTAAAGCAATGTCGCAGGCACGATTGTCCGTTGATAATGGGGGTAGGGGAAGTACGGTTCGCAACGGTTCCTCTACAAAAGAGAACACCGAAAAATTCACATCAGCGAGATTCGTCAGTGATCGATCTTGCTCGGAGCCGCGCGTGGAGCGCGTGGAGCGCGTGGAGCGCAACAAACTTGCCCTCTGTTGTCAACTCTGCCGTCTGAATTCAGCGCGTCCGTACACTTTTCTTCCTGTAGCCTTTGCAGACGCACGCGGCGCACTATTGCCCGTTCGCTGCTATATTTAGTCGAGCTTTTCATTATCGCGCGTATTACTGCTTTCTTCGCTCGGTTTTCGCGAGCCTCCCATGGAAGTGCATGGAAGTGCATGGAAGAAGGCCCGGCGCGGTCCAGAACTTTGGAAACATCCCACCTCTCCACATCGGCGCCCAAGTCAGGTTCGAAGAGCGTCACTACTCACTGATCTAGTGTAGTGCCACTTGTTGCTGTAGGCTTCGCTATTATAATAGCTCGAAGATATCCGCAGCTCTTCCTTCACAGAGCCAATGTAGAACGAGTCTCTGAAACTCGAAAGAATCTTTACAGAAGATGTATCCACGACATGGTAGATTGCGGTTGGTTGTAATTTTCGGCAGGCCCAGCATTGTTGTGCTTTTGGCAGGGAGCGAGGCGGCCGGCCTCCCTATTTCGCCCTATCGATCTGGTCGAAAGTTTCTTATACTGCGGTTGAATTCGGCCGTGTTCCTCCTCCTCCTCCCTCCACTAACAATGAGCATCGACGTCGAATTTTTCGAACCCAATTGGCCCTGCGCGCGTCTTGCTATTACATTACACCCCACACCCCACACCCCACACCCCAAGTCCCTGGTGGTCTGGTGGTCTGGGTCCGCAAAGATCTCGGGAAACGTTGGATCGAACGGTGCGAACATTCGGGGGTTAACGAGCAAAACGCTGAGCCTCGCATGAGCCGCTGAGGCGCTGACATCGTTTCTCGCGGTCGTGCCGATGCAATTGGATCACAATGCGTCTCGTTATGGAAGATCTTAGCTGCACCATTTTCGCCAGCCACCGGTATCGGTGTCAAGGACACAGGGACACCGCGAATTCAAGCCGCCTCCCCCTCTCTCCACTGCTCTCCGTTCTTTTTCCCCGCCGCGAACGTTTCCTTTTTCGAATTTAAACCATGACGTCAGCCTCGCCTCGCGGCTGATCCACGATGCTTTTCGCATGCACCGCGAAAACTAACGCACGGTTTGTTCTTTGCATAACGTCGCCCGGCTCGATAACGCTGCTGCGAAAGGTCGCGGTAAAAACGATGGAAATCGAGATAGTATCGCGTAGAAGTGAAGGCGCTCCCGTATTTCATAAATTATTAATAGCCCCGTGGCGACAATTACTTGTCCAACTGATCGGGAGAGGCGCGGGTACGGTCGATATTTATTAAATCACAGCGCGCTTTATCTCCGTTTCCACTCTAATTATTGTATTATAATAACTGACAACTCGAAAGCACAGAATTTGCTTTCCCTCTACTCTCCGGTGAAAGGGAGCTTTGATCAGGGCATCTGTTACCTGTTCGACTAGGTCAGTTGAGTTTCGAAGCGGCCGCGGCGGTTTCGACTCGATATATCGGAGATTCTGCGAGGCGCCTCCCACGTGGCTTTAACAGTTTTAACAGTTTTAACAGTTTTAACGGGCCCTGCTCCCAACTCGGACGGCTAAGGCCAGGCAACTCGCCCACGCGACGCGCGACTCGCCCATGCGTCGACTCCCCCCTCCCCCCCCCCCCCCCAAGCAGCGTAGCATGTGCACGTACGATCTATTGTTATCCCTACTTCGCTGATCCACTTTGTCGCCGTGCCGAGAGCTCTTGTTGTTCTACTCCGTTCTGCTGGGTGGCAGATTCGTGGGGTAAAGTTCAAGGTGCTCTGACTCCTCGCACAGTCAGCTCTATCGACAGCCTACTTAGTCCTTCGGACACAGAATATGGTGACAGAAACGCGTCTGGCGGCCGCGCGCTAATTATATGGAAGTTAAGGCAGGGGGAAAAACGAAAAGCCTCGGCGCGGAGCAATGATGTCACACGGCCGGACGACAGCCCTGAGAGAACGTTTACCCCGCGCGGCACTAAAATAGCTCTATATGCCTATGTATAGCGGTCTGCTGTTGGTTCGTTAAACGCACTTACGCACTTACGCACTTACGCCCTTACGCACCGACGGCACAGAGTAGGTAACGGACACAGGCGAGTTTGGTGTGAATGAAGAAAATGGCCTAATCGCCTAATCGCCTGGAACCGCGAAGGAATGTGAATTTAGCCCTCGTTAGCTGGTGGAACGGAGGCCAGCTTCGAGGGGTTGAGCGGGGATAAATGCACCAGCCACCGCTACACTTGCACTTTCTATATCGATCTGCTCGTCCTCCCGGACTCCGGAGGAGCAGTTCGTTCACCCTCGAATCGCAGGTTCACGTGTTCGACGTGCAACATCTCGCGTACAACACGCTTGGCGTTCAGATCGCCGACAGCTATAATTAGTAATTACCCATTTAACCCATTTAACCTTGATCGTTTTACAATTCGGCCGGATCTATCATCCGGAAATGGACAGACGCTACTTTTAGAGCTGCTCTAAGAATTAAATGTCGGATGGAATCGATAGGACGGGGAATCTGACTGGTGTTAGGGGCTGGAACCTCCGCAATTACGTGTCGACGAAAGCGCGGAGCGGGTGGGAAGTAATCATTAAGAGTGGAACGGGGAGGGCTCGCAGACGAAGCATAATTACGAGCAACAGGGAAAGTGCGAGGGGTCTGGGATTTTTCAGCTATAAGGGAAGCACTTTGCAGAGTTTACCTTGCGCGGATCAATATACCGCCGGACCCTGTGGTGGGTGAAACATAAACAACTCTGCAAGGGGCTTCGACACCTGCATCCCACGGGGGCCATTAACTCCCCGATACCTTGGAGCGTTGGCATCCTTAGTTCGTTCGATTCACTTTCGATAATTCTACGGTAAACCTCGATCGCCTCGGTGGGGGTCTGCTGGAAAGCCCGAAACGATTTAGAATTTAGCGAACCAAAGAGGATAATGATTATTCTGTTAACGGGCGATTATGCGACGGCGTGTTTAAACGGCTCTCTCGCTTTTTTGTTGCAGGTGGTCCAGAATGGTTTAGAAGTCCTTACGTTCCTGGCGGATCGAATGGGTCACGACTTCAAGCCTTATATTTCCACCATTATTCAGCCAACAATAGATAGACTGGGTAGGTTTCTCTCTCCCCCTCTCTCCCCCTCTCTCTCTCTCTCTCTCTGTAGCTATCTTGTCTCGGATAGCCATTTGTCTCGAGACTTGCCCGCGGCCCCTCCGGTGTTTTGGATTTCGTCACGCGTATCGCACGGGGCCGTTTCGTAATCTCTCGTATCGGTTGAACTTCACCGCGTGCTCCTGCAACTTTAGATAAAGCAGGCGCGGAAGTCGGACCGCATTTAGCGCGATATTACGAAGGTGATATAAATATACGCAGAACCGGTCCGCACTGGAATTTTTCCGCGATTCGTGTATCATGCGCGTGAGTTCCAACTGGGAGTATCGATGTACTTTTTTGCACAGGAGACAGCAAAGATGTGACTCGAGAGAAGGCGCAGCTGGTGCTGCTGAAGATCATGGAGAAGGGGTGCATGTCGCCGCAACAGCTTCTGGATAGACTACGTCCGGGTTTCAGCCACAAAAACGCCAAATTGAGAGAGGAGGCCCTAATTCTGTTGACGACGACGCTGAACGAGTAAGCAGCCGGCAGGAATTAATCCGAACAATCGAACCGATTAGCTGTATTAGCTGAACAACTCTGTTGACGATTCCTTTTGCAGGCATGGCGCGGACGAGATGATTTTATCCGGCGTGATCCCCAGCATCGTCAAGCTGTTGTCGGACCCGTCCGAAAAGGTGCGGGAGACTGCTCTGAACACGCTGGCGGACATCTACCGACACGTCGGCGAGAGGTTGCGCGTGGATTTGCAGAGAAAGCACAACGTACCCCACGCTAAGTAAGTGGAAAGAACGAAATCGATTCTTGGCCCGTGGCCCGTGGCCCGTGGCCCGTGGCCCGCTGATCGCTCGATGCTCTGCTTTAAACGATCGGACAGATTAGACTGAATAGACTTCTTTCTCGAGACCATAGTTCGTTGCTATTAGAACGAATCCTCTGATCCTTCTGAGCAGTGCTCCAGCAGTGCGATCCGCCAGCGTTTAAACTCTGATCGAAAGAGCCCAGTTCACAGGGGCAACCCTCTCGTCTTGCAGATTGCTGCTGCTAATAGAGAAGTTCGACCAGCTGAAGGCTGCCGGCGACCTGCTGCCACTGGCAATGTCCTCGGACGGTGAGTACATCCATCGAGTTTCCTTCTCTCAGCGGGTATCCGGCAAATTGAGCCAGGAGGTACATAAAAAGGCGAGTGACAACACGCGTCACCTCCGCTGTAATATTATTCAGCCGACGCGGCTGGATCGTGCTGCCATCCCGCAACCATGAACGCTAGCGCGTTGCGCGAACACATGCCTTCGCATTCGAGAAGACCCACACTCGCTCGCTCACTCACTCACTCACTCACTCACTCACTCTGACTGTGCTCGTTGCTCGTTGCCACCGGTACGCACGTTGAATATTTAGCAAGGACCGCTTGTTCTTCGACGCGATAAGAATATCTGCCCGACCGGCCACGGTAAAACACGGCCAATTTGAATTTAATTACACCGCCCTGGCACGTTTTCTGCGCGTACTTGCAGTTCAATCGCCGTTGCCTGCGGATTTCTTTATTTTTGAGGGAGGATAACTGGTCGCGTGGCTGAAATGTGGGCGCAATTATGGGGCCGGGTTTCTGCGCGATTCGGGAGAGCCAGCAGCGTAAATAAGTCTCCTTGATACCGCGGGACATCTTACCGAGGCCCTACGACCGGCACGATCCAATTACTCTGAAGTGGAAACACCGACGCGACGCGACGCGACGCGACGCGTCAAGTGTCATTTCCTAGGGCAGCCGGCACAATTCGATCGGCAATTCGCGTTATCTATCCCCCGCGATATTACATAATATTACATAGCACCCATGCAATATCGCCGGGTGTATTGTTTCAGTCGATGTCTGTAATTCATACCGCGGATTAAAGCCGTCCCGCCTCGAACCAGCGGCCTTGTAACATTGTAAGACACTGCTGGCAGCCCGTTCGAATTTCGATTGCAAATATTACGTGTCGCCGGCAACCGAATACTTTGCGCGTTAGTTTCGACGTCGGGGCGGAGGAAGGGATGAAACGAAGGGAGGAGACTGGAGGAGAGCTGATAGACAGAGCGTAAATGGCCGGATAAACCGAGATTCCTGATGAGTGATGACTCACGATATGCACACGCGTTCCATTGTCTCGTTGCAAAAAATCAGCCGGTACACGACGATTCTGCTCGGCTAACCGACGAGGTAAATAAACATACGAAAAAATCCGCCTCGGTGTGTACCAAGGACACGTGTTTTTAGGATGCCTTCCTTGCTCTTCCTTACAAAACACCGCTACCCATTCCTCGGGTGAAAGTGTCTATCATGCTCGTCACGATCCCCCGGTATCCTGGTATGCGAAAACTCTGATGGTATATAAAAAAGATACAGCTTGTATTCTTTTCTATTCCATCGCAATGGCCAAGCGACGAGGTCTCGTCGGCGCGGACACTGGAGGACGCTTGCTTCCTCCCCCTCTTCTCCTCCTTCTTCTTCTTCTTCTTCTTCTTCTTCTTCTTCTTTGTGCGTATGCACGCCGATCACGATTAGGTCATAGATGGGCTTGGCAGCAGGAGTTGCGGCTCTTCGCTTGATTTCAGGTGTATTAATAGCACGCCAAATTGCCGTGAAGAACTAACGACGAACTTCCGTGTAGCAGCGGGCTTCTAAATCTTTTCCTGTTGAAAGTCTCGCTCGTGCGATCTTATCCCATTCGATCTTGTGCTCTGATTTTTAAGAGGCAGCGGTGGGTGTCCGAGGCATTGGGAATGGTTCTCGCCGAGCGGCGCCGCGCGTTTTCACCAGGATCCGCGGAATTGGCGCGCAATAGCTCGGCGGTCACGAGTATCTTTGTAGTACGAGGCGTACACGCGACACGGAAAGGTTGAGCGAACACGGCTGAAGGAAAAATTTGCATAGGCCTCGTGTTCCCCCCCCCCTCTCTCTCTCTCTCTCTCGCTCTCTCTCTCTCGCTCTCACTCTATCCCTGTGACCCGCCGCGGGATTGTGTTCGTTAGAGGTCCGCGTTGAATCGCGATTACACTATCCGATTTCTCTGCCGCTTAACGGTGTCGTCGCGCGTTATTCGGCCGCAGCATTTCTACAAACAGGTTCATAATTCCATCCCGATGCCGCGTTCCAGGTGCAAGCCGTGTCCTTTTAGAACAGTATTCACCGCTTGCTTTCGTCAGCGTTGCATCTACTTGACACGTTCCGCGCCACGTGGGTCCACCGGCTGACCCGCGATATTTATCAGGGGCAAGATTTTCTTCGAGCGGAGAAGGTTTTTGTGGTTGGAGACCTGTGAACCATTATTCCCTCCACGGTCATCCAGAATACCCCTTCGTATTTTCCACTACGTCATACGGACCGAGTAGGTCGATCTTGGTACGTGGAAACTGGAAACAGTACACGCCATTAACCAGCAAGCGCGACTCGAGGTGTATTTCTGCAACACCGGTTCCCCGGCGACCCGGAGTAGAAAGAGAGAGAGAGAGAGAGAGAGAGAGATTGTTCACCCTGTGCCCGTTCTCTGGTCGATCGAAATTAGCACCCACACCCTGAGGACAGCCACGGAGATGATGGACTCGCGCTGACACGTGCGTCCGAGCAAAGTGAAAGGTAGGAGGGTGGTAAGGCGGATTTATCTTGAGCGTGCTACGATCAAGCAGGATTCTGCACGATCACTGATCAGATACTATATATTAAACGCGGAATAGCGCGCGGGATGCCCTTTTTATCCTACGGCGCGACGGCTCTCTGACATTCCGCTGGCGAGCGCTGAAGGTGTGATCGCGGGGACAGCGGGGACAGCGGGGACAGCGGGGACAGCGGGGACGACTTCGGTCTACCTGAATGCACATCGGTGTGCACGCAGGAAAATCGAAAGTGCGATCGCCCGCGGAGAAGGATCCGTCGTGCAAGCTTTCTTCTGGTATCGGGCGCGATATCGGTGCGAAGAAAGTGTATCGGGCGTAAAGGATCGACCAGCTGGTGGAAATCGTGTACCCTCTCCGAGCGAGGGAATAATCGCTCGGTTGACCCGCCACGCGAGCGTATTATCGCGCCGGCGGTCGCGCGGCCCGCGTGGGCGAGATTCCCCTTTCAGCAACATTTAATCACCGATCCGCGGAATGAGCGTTCACGTTTTCCTTTTTCACCGGTGCTCGCCTGCCTTTTGATCGTCGCCGCGCGGCCCGCAGAAAAACCGCCGAGCGCGTGGAGCCCGTCGAGGCACAAGAAGCGAACGCGCTCCTCGCACGGCGGGAAATCGGAAGCGAATATCGCCGGCCGTCGGGAACAATAAATAACGAGTCACTTTCACCGACGAATGACAGACGCCAAGTACACGATCCACGAAGAAATTGCCGCCGCGGCAGCTCGTTTCTATATCCGGAATTTATTCCGGCGCCTCTGTTCCTACTGAATTTTTAAAGCAGTGGCAGAGCATCCTCGAGTCAGCTCGAGTCCATGGAGCGGACAAAAAACGGTGGGCCCACGCTGATCGCGTTAATTGCACCGACGAGGAGTGTCAGTGGCCACCATGCGACCGAGTTTTCTGTTTCTTTCGGATTGTCTCGTTCGCCGATAGAAAAACCAGAGACAAATGGTCGTGACCTACATTCTTAGCACAGCTCCGGGGGGATGATGTTTGAGTGGCGCGGCTAGAGGGTTGCTTTCCTGAAACGCCAGGCGATCAGGTTAATCGCACGCCCCGCCAGTTCGACTTGGAAGGCGCAATTACGGTCTCACGCGGTAATTGATGATCCAGAAGATGAGGTTTATTTCTTCATCAGAGGGCCCCGACCGGCCGCGTCAACTTGTTGCTGTGTCAGTAGACCAGCTTATTACAGTTAAACATTGTAATGATCTCGGATTTAATGTCGCCATCAGAGGATTTCTGTTGCGTCAGGCCACCACCAGGTGGTCTCGGCACCGGCGCGGCGGCCGAATTTTAGACAAAGGCCGCGATCGTTAGGCGCTCGATCGCAGTGTGGTGGACAGAGGCAAAGATTCTCGCGAGCTATACTATATTTCGGGCAACATTAATCTTTCTCTGATTTCTCTGATTTCTCTGATTTCTCTGATTTCTCTGATTCGGCTGTTTCTCGGCCCTCGACGCGCGTGGAAACGCGTCACATTCAAACGGGCGCGAATTGAATGGGGGTCTGTGCATTAAACGACCGCTTGGTTTCACCTGGACTGACAATTTGTCCCGGTGCTTTCGCAACCGGCCAATAATACCCCCTCTTGTCCCCTTGGATGAGCGTTTTTATTCGGATCGGATGCGATCGGCGAGCCCGGCGAGCCCGGCGAGCCCGGCGCGCTTTTAATTATGTCATTCCGCCAGGATAAATGGATCGATAACGCCAGCTTAATGGGAAAAAAACACCGCGGCCCCGGTCGAATATGGGAGGTGAAATTGCGGGGACTGGCGAACCCCATGGCTCTTTTGTTTGTTTCTCGGCCGACTGCGCCGACCAATTCACAAGTCAGCTATTCACGCGGTCCAGTGTCCACAGATTTCTTCTCCCTAAACCTGATATTCGAACATGGCCGTCGCCTATAAAATTTCCCCCCTTAATTCCTCGATATCGTGTTTGGTAATACGATAACAGCGTCGGGCCTGACGACCTACTACAACGCTTTCTTCCGATCGCAGTTCGATACTCTTTCCAATTCCCGAATCAAATGTCAGCCGTTTTGTTGAAACCGCCGAGGCCGATATCTCGATAATTCGAACGCGATATTTCCGTGATATCTCCGCGATAGTTCTGCTTCGATGTATTCCACTAGAATTCGTATGCGAAAGAGCAGGCCGACGAATACATTTCTGTGCGAGATGGGTCCCTCGAAATGGCCCCCCAATCAGGGCCACCGATAGGGGAAGAGCGGTGGTCCCCTTCCCCGGCCGGGCGAACAGCGAACAGCGAACAGCGGCCAGCGGGTATAACCGCTTACCGGGAGAGTTCCATAGAGTAAACGAGTCGCCATTTAGCAACGTGAGAGACGCGCGCGTGTCTCTCCTCCGTCGAAGCTAGGCCATTTTATAAGCGGTGATCGTGTTCTTTTTTTTTCTGTGTCACGGGCCGAGCGAGATCGGGTCTCGGGGAGGTGACGCGCGTGCCTAAACAGGACACATACTTACGTAGCCGTGCCCTGTTGCGTCTGTTCGCGCGCACGGACAATGGGCATTGGGCAAGGACGATCGGTTTCAGTTTCTCCCGGCACGCGTTATTTTTGTTTACCTGATCGCCGGCAACTGCGACGAGACGCGACGAGACGCGACGAGACGCGACGAGACGCGGCGAGACGCGACGATCACGGAGTTAATACACACCAGTGATATCTCTGGCCCCTACCGTCTCGACGATCCACTCGTCGCCGAAGTGTGACTGACAATGAGAAGCGTGCCCCTCGTCAGTTCGACGCTGGAACGTTCAGGGGAACGCTTCGGTATTGTGCGCCGGAACCAAAAGTCTTTTCCGCCACTGCGAACCAACGAATTCTTAGAGTGATTGCGACGCGCGCGTTGGCGAAGCAGACGTGTAGTTCGCAGGCAGTTCCCTTTGTTCTGTTGCTTCTAAGTTCTAACGGACGCCGACAGGTATTTCGCGAAAAAGAAACGAAGCAATACCAAAGTCTCCCGGACGATTGTGTCGCCGCGATGAAAGAGTCATCGTGACATTCGTGATCGACGGGTTTCGCGATGGAAATTCGTTCCGCCGTCCAGCGTTCTACGTAAACGCGTGGCCGATTTGTTTCGGGCTGCAAACGGCGGCAAACGGCTGCAAACGGCTGCCTCGACTCGCAAGAAAATAACCGGTGAATTGTTGCTCGGTCGCGGGAAATTAACTTTCCATCCATCGGCACGTTTGCGGTGAAAAAAGGGGGCTGTAAAAACAAGCTGGTAGATGGAAAAAATAATTCGCTGCTTTTGAATTATTAATGCACTTTCACGCGCACGCGCACGCGCTCGCCAAAGGAATTTCACTTTCATCGAAACCATCGTCCTCGCCGATACTTGCAAGTATTTTTTATTACACCATTCAGGAGGTAAAGTTTCTAGAGAGATAAATGGAAGATGATGCTCGAGCCCCGTACCCCGCGTGTGTATACACAGTACACACGTGTCTGCGCGGCAATGAATTACACGTATGTACATACTTTACATACTTACCTAAACGTCGCCGCGGTACTCGTGAGTCGTGACGCAATCAGCCTTGGAAATGCAATTCATTTTTTCCTAACATGCGTGGACGATTGTTTCGATCTTATATTGCGTAAAACGGAAAGACAATGTCCCCGAGTAAATCGGTCAGTCGTGTCACTACTCTTATCTCTTACAATTAATTAAAATTCCCCGCCAAACTTTCCGCCCGCTTGAGAATCGCGGCTAACTAAACATTACGAGGATTCCAGGCGTGCTCTATGTCTATCCGTAACGTGAGAAAACAACTCCGGTGTCTCATTGCCGCGGTTATTACGAATGATATCACCAATGCAAATCTGGTTTCTCACACGCTGGCGCGTTCAACTCTCTGCTCGCTAGGCCCCTCAATGGAGAAGGATTGTTCAGTGGTTTTTCATTAATTATAGTTGCACCAGCTTTTCCGATCTTGCGTAACGAAGGGTAATTAAGAGTGCGAATGAGAAACGACTGTAATTACTTGAAATTAATTGAAGTGAAATGCCGACGTCGCTGACGTCGCTGACGTCTTTCGATATGTCTCCGACTCGCGTTACCTTCTATTACCTTCCAGAATACATAAATGTATTGCTCTGTTTTGATGTTGTTGTTGTTGTTGTTGTTGTTGGCTGCCGATAACTGTCGACGGTTTTACAGGCGATATATGTAGGATGAAGAGCGAGATCTTCTTTTGCGCCTGCTTGCGAAAATAGTTGGTTCGTTAGGCTTCGTTTATCGATGTGTGCTATCTTTTAGTTAGCGACACGTTAATTCGTAAGGATGCGGGAAGATTGCGTTCACTTGCTGTTTCGCAATCAAGGCTTCTCACGTTCTGACGGTGTTTGTGCGTGGAATCCATGGTGAAACTGTGCGATTCAGTGATGATCGCGTTTCGTTGAACAAGCTTTTATTTATAAAATGAATGATACCGGCGTGCTGCTGCCGAACGGCCACCGCTGCTTGCACAGAGGACTGAAAAAGTATCCAAGTATCGATCAGAAGATATGGGATCCGAGCAGTAGGTGGATCCTTCAGTGGGATAATATCGTTAAGCACCCAGGTGCTAGAGCGAGGGGGTGCCATTGTGACATTCATAAACCACCGTGGCTGTATCCAGACTTAGGTACACTGTTCTAACAATAAGTAGACTCTCATCCAAATACCTACATCGCGTGTATGCATTTATATTTTGTCACCCTGTATTGTATGTACACTTTTTATGGAGTTTTTATATCGAACAAATAGTTCTTTACACTGTGTCAAAATCACATTTCTACCTACATCATAAATTTGTCCAAAATTATATTTTTCTTCATCGATGTTCCTGAACCGTTTGGACTTTTGGAGCACGAGAAAAAAGTAATAGAGCATCAAACATCATCCTCCCTCCTTGCGTGGATCTACCACTTTTGTTTTTCTATTTAATCAATAACTTGGAGGATATTATGTAAAAATTAAAATCGACTTTGCGAGCTGTTTTATCCCGCTTTTCCCGGTATCAGATCGGGCTCAAACTTTGCACAGATTTTATTTTTTATTATTATTAGAGTAAATAAGAGCCACCCTAGTGGGCATAGAATATTTGTGCGCTAAGCCGTCGACCTACTCCTATCAATTGATCACGTATTTTTAGAGATATAAAATTTCTTCAACCCGAACAGATTCTTTTGCTAAACTTCTGCTCAGTTTAATCTTTTTAATTTCAGTTGGGAAAGGCACGGACGAGACAGACAGAGCGGTAAGTTGCACTTGCGGATGTAAATGAATCGATAAATAATAAACTGTACAGTTCGGCTGTATGAATTTGAATTGGAATAAATGTAATTGTTATAGATTAAGTCAGCTCCCGTGAAAAGGTTGGCTGCACCTCCGAAGCGAGGACAATTTGGACCTGCAAAGACTTCATCTTCCGCTTTAGGTGCATATAGGTTCTATAGATTCTATACAAATTTAATATTAAAACTAATTCTGTATGAATTAATAACACTAAATTGTATCTATCACGAGGATAATTCTTTTAATTAGATTATTTTCAGCATGGTAGATTGTACGTACAGAAAACATACAGGCGTATCTTAAAATAATTCTGAATTTGCAGCGATCTTTACTAAACGCACACTACCTGCATACGTACAATTTGTATACAATTCAAACGGACCACGATATTTCAATTCAACTTTATTTTGTACTTTCCGAGCAGTTTGAATTATTAACCATTAGCCAACGAACTCTCGTTTACTTCGCTGTCCTGCGTGCGTGCGTGCGTGCGTGCGTGCGTGCGTGTGTGTAAAAATGCTTTCTGTGCTACAAGCGGATGTCCCGTTTACACATAAAATACGCACTTTATTTATTTCGTATGAATGTTGCAAGTCTTGTGGTTAACATTGACGAATCACATAGTAATCCTCTTACAACTAGTGCACAAGTGTGAGGCGTGCCAACTTACACTTACGCTTTCTCCTTATTGTGGCTCAGCAGTTTAAACAGTATTAACGATGCGCCTCGATCGTTGGCCAATTAAAAAGAGAGAAAAAAAAAAGAAACGTCGATAGTGCATCGACGTTTTGGTGACGAGAATGCTAATTATTCGCTTGCATGACAGCTCAGCCTGGTATCAATACACCACAAGCGGTTCCAAGGGCAGCACCCGTCAAAAGAAACGTGTCAGTAAAGTCGACACCAGGTACCTAAATACTCCATTGGCTATACTAAGTAGCTTTGTATTATGTCATGATGGCTCGTGGGATCAGTTATGACTTATGTTATTCTTTTCTCCCTTCTTTCCTTCCGAACATCCCCATCATGGTATACATACAGAAGACGAGAAATTATTGAAATTCAAGCCAACACCCCCGGGCAATATCGCGGCTTTATCTCTATTCGTTTGCATCCGACTTGCTAACGAGCGTCAAGTTTGATAACACGCTTACCTATACTATACGTCTATCTTTGCACCGCTTTTTATCTTTATCCTCTGTGCAATGAAAATTAAACTAAATGCTAAAAAATATACTACTACGAATGTACGATCAAGACCAAAGACACGTGACGTTATTTAGTAATAAGTAGGTAACATATCGATTTACATGTTTATACGGATGTGTAAAATGCTAACTGATACTTAGGTCAAGCTGGGGCCGTCGACGAGGAGACATTTCTTACCGCGTTCGAGGATGTGCCATCTGTGAATTTGTTCTCGCCAAAGGACCTCGAGGAGCAAATGAAAGCTATAAAGGATAACGTCGGCGACGATAAGAAAGACTGGAAGCAGAGAACAGAATACGTACGTACCGAGAGAAAGCTCTAACGATCGAGCGAGCTTATGGAGAATAAATTGTGCTTGTCTGTTGCAGATGAAGAAGTTACGGTCGATTATTATCGCTGGCGGCACAAATTACGAGAATTTTCTCGAGTGCTTGAAAAACCTGCAAAGATCTTTCGAGATCGCGTGCTCTGATCTGAGGTCGCAGGTGGTGAGAGAGGCGTGTATCACTTTAGCATTTGTTAGTCAGCACCTGAAGAACAAATTCGCCGGTTTCGGCGAAGCGGTGTTGCTCACTTTGATGAACCTCATACAAAATAGTGCCAAGGTGAGGTTCGCGATATATCGCCGTTAACGTCGTCGTCAGAGGGACTTATATATCAAGAATTTTGCGTATTCAGGTTGTGGCATCAGCTGGTGCTGTGGCTGTGAGGTTCATCCTCCAAAACACACACTGCGGTCGTTACGTGCCAATTATCACGTCGTGTTTAAGTAACAAAAGTAAAGATATACGACGAGCTTCGTGCGAATACCTGACTCTGATTCTACAGACGTGGCCTACTCAAATATTGCAGAAGCATGTGCAGGTATTGCAAGACACGATCAAAAAGGGCATCGCGGACTCGGACTCGGAAGCAAGAGTCTTTGCTAGGAAGTAAATACCCGTGGATACTCTAATAAATGTTGTCCCTTGCGTTTTCTTAAAAAAAAGGGGGAAAACAAGGAAAACAAGGAAAACATCCTTAATATTTAAAAATAAAAGATTACTCCATTCTGGATATTTTCAGATCGTATTGGGCATTCAAAGATCATTTTCCGGAGCACGCGGAGGCACTGCTCAACAGCCTCGATACCGCGTACAAACGGTCCCTCATGTCGCTTAGCAATAGCGGTAGTATTAACAGCTTGAACGTAGTGACGAGATCAGCGAGCGTGAGCCCCCGAACATCCAGACCAGCGATCAGCGCCACAGGTAAATCCTGTTATTATTCTACAGAGTAGCAAGGTGATGTGGTGGTTTTAACGGATAGCAATTGGACTAGATGTAAATTATAAAGAGCATCAGTAATCGAACAATGGGGTATAAAACACTTGTCACCTTTTTTTCATGCTGCTTTTGTGACTCTCCTTTACATTAAACGTACGAAGGTAGTACGGAAAATTTGCATCAAACCTCGTCGGGTCAGCCACATGGCCCGCTCAGACGTACTCCGTCCTTGCCACGGTCTTATCGACAATCTGGTATTCCAGTCCTCCAAAGACCCACTGACAATCACTGTAATTCTTACGTTCTTGCTCGATGGCTTTAAACGATCACCGCGACTTAGAAACGCTGCACTAACGCGCTGCATTCCATAGATACGCCATCAACAGTCCCTGTCCGTTTTATCAACAGCTCTAAAAACTTTTCCACAGATCGTGCAACCCCGGGCGTTAGGTCGACCAGCGCGATAGATTTGCAAGCCGCCCAAAGGGCAAAAGCCAGGATGGTGTACGCAAATATCAGTAGGCAAAAAGCATCTCTGCGTGAGTAGGAAATATTATTGAAGCCTCTATCGCGTTACCGCCGTTATCCTACATTTCGTCCAAGCGACAAGTATTATTTCTTCGTTTAGCACGTGCCAGTAAATCGCCAGACACCGCGACGGTTGCTAGTCCGGAAAGAACCGCGAGGACGAGAACAAGGATGTCCGGGGTGTCGCAATCTCAGCGTAAGTGAAACACAGCAATATTAAAACGAGACAGTTGGGGCTTTCGATCTAATCGATCCGTATATTTTCACGCAACAGCTAGCAGTCGGTCGGGATCTCCGTCGTCTAGGCTGAGTTACGCGACGTACAATCGCGAAGGTGAATCCCTGATTGCGAGACCTAGGCGGTTATCTGGACACGGGATCAGAAGTACCGGGAACAGTCGCGAGCCGAGCCCGCAGAGGTTTGGAATGGACAGGAGTTTTGCAAGCAAGATACGGTGAGTTATTATTCACCCTCTCCCTCTCCCTCTCCCTCTCGACAGTGATGATCTTAGTATCTTACTGCGTAAACCTCTCTAACGTTGGCTGTTCTAGTGGAAGAGGTTTACATATGTCTCCAACGGACAGGCCCCAGTCTAGGCCGGTGATGGCGCAAAAGATGCTGCAGCAGTCCCGCGAGGCGGAGTCGGCGTTAGCGGAAGCATTTACGGTGGATAATATCGACAGCTACGCGAGAACACCGCGGGGAAAGGGCGATCACAGCGACGACAGCGAAACCAGCAGCATATGCTCGGAGCGTAGCATGGACAGCTTTAGGCGGCCGAACGATGTAAGTACAATAGAACCGAGAGTCTCGCAGACTTTTGGCAAGGCGACGATGGCGAGTATCGGTCGTCGTATGATTAACAGTAGAAGAGTACAGTAATAAAACAGCGGCTGGCCCCCGCACTGGCGAAATTACATTCCAGTGCAATATGTGTATTGTGTACATATATGTATGTATATCGATCTCGTGTGGAATACGTTGCTATACCCGTAACAAGTCAATCACTCTGCAT
The DNA here is from genome assembly GCA_960531205.1 of Andrena bicolor. NCBI lineage: Eukaryota > Metazoa > Arthropoda > Insecta > Hymenoptera > Andrenidae > Andrena > Andrena bicolor. The sequence continues at coordinate 112,213 of OY482664.1, forward strand.
TAACATTACAGACTTATACCGAACGATCGTTATATCATTATACGCTTCTTTATTATCTTTATTTTTTTTTTTAACGCTTCCCTAATGTTTACGCGCGACAAGGCGTTACTGCGATATCAGATCTATTTGTGCGAGCTCCAGTTTGCTGTGCAGTTTCAAGATGCTTTAATCCGAGCATACTTTTATTCCACAATTGAGTTTCGTCGTCTATCGTCGTCTATCCTCCGCATTTCGAGAATAGAGGAGGAGGAGTTAGTTAGTTAGTTAGTTAGACGCTTAGGGGGCTTAAGAGAGGAGCCGCTTTTAGCATCCCACGACACAGTAGATAACGCATGTCTGGTTTTTTCTTTTGGTTTTGTTGCGGCGTATTTGTTTGGTTTGGACTAACGCGATGCTGCGCCGTTCTGTTCTCCATATCTGTCCATCGTCCATCTCTACTATCCATTAGTCGTTCTCGTGGAGTGGTTCTCAGCAAAGACTGTATCGTGATATGTGGGATCAATCAATCCCGAAGGTTTGTTAAATTTAATATTCATATCCATTTACTCGATACGTGTATATTTCTCTTTGCTCGTACTATACTCTTCTGCCAGATAGAGAAAATACAAATCTACTTTGCGTATAATACTATCGATATATGTTGCGCTGCGGTGTCCTCGGTACTCGCTATTATGCAAAATGAATGGTTACCTTGCAGGATATTAAAGAGATTATTGAAAACTGTGCGCATAAACATTGGGGAGATAGGAAAGAAGGTTTAATAGGATTGCAACACTTCCTCTCGAATGGAAACACACTGACGGCGTCGGAGCTGCGCAAAGTCACGGACATTTTCACCAAAATGTTCATGGATTCCCATACGAAGGTGTTCAGCCTGTTTCTGGACACGTTGAACGAACTGGTGGCCACTCACAGCGAAGATCTCGGTGATTGGCTGTATGTCCTGTGCGCGAGACTCCTGAATAAATTGGGCACCGATTTGCTTGGATCGATACAGGCGAAGATCCACAAAACGCTGGATGTTGTTAGGTAATAATTACGAGAAGTAACGAGAAGTAACGAGAAGTAACGAGAAGTAACGAGAAGTAACGAGAAGTAACGAGAAGTAACTATTTAAAAATCCCCCTCTTTCCCCTGTAGAGAATGCTTCCCAGGAGAGCAACTGCTTCCCGCAGTGATGAGGTATTTGACGGATCCAACGCAAACCCCGAATTCCCGTGTAAAAGTAGCCACGCTCACGTTCATCACGCAAATCGCCGAAACGGCCGAACCGTCTGCTCTGAATAACTCCGCGGGCACGGCTCTGGCCAGGCTACTCGACTGGTCCAACGACGTGAAAAGTCAAGACGTTAGAAAGCAGGCGCAGAACGCTGTCATATCGTTGTACAACTTGAATCCTCCGAAAGTGACCATGATTCTGGCCGAGTTACCCAAATATTATCAAGTAAGATTACTACTATAAATTCGTGGCAATCCTTCGGCGGTTGTACGTAAGTAATGCAACATCGGCTGTTGCAGGAGGCGGCACTACCATTAGTGCAGAATCATTTGAAAAAATCCTCGGGTTCGAGTAATCCCGCCTCGCCTGGCACTCCACCTCCCAGAGCTCAAAGTTCGCCGGCTCGTTCGAAGCCCAAGGGCGATATCGATAACGCGGACGAGAACTTGGAAGAAGTCTACAAGTAAGCTGATGATTTATGTCTGACAACGCGGGCAGCCGGTAGTAGTTTGTCATTGTTTGTTATTTTAATTTTAAAGTACTTCCCACAGATCGCTAAGGCGCACAACAGCGGAGATACAGAATTACGGTTTCGAACGTTTAGAAAGGGCGACCACTAGCAAAGACAGTGGAATTAGTAATATGGCCGATGTGGAGGAGAAAATCGAGGGTCTCACGTTGTGTAATTCGGTAATTAGAGATAGACCATATAGGAGCGTATAGTCCACTAGATAGTCAGTATTTTTTTTTTATATTCTATTCTGATACTATCAGGGTCGATCGTCCTCCGTTTCTTCGCCCACGCAAAGAGGTCGATCTGTTACGAACATTACGGTAAACGGTTCGAGCGACACGATGGCCGGAGATCTTATTCTACCTCAGGAGAACAATGGTTACAAAACGCATGGTACACACGTCTGCCATTTCATGTTTCGAACAAATATGTAAATAATCATTCTGTTGGCGTAGCGGTCTAATCCGTTCGGTGTTTATTCGCAGGATCATCGCCTGTTTCGTCGACTAGGCCAGAAGTGCTTGATCATATGATCAAAACATTGCAGTCGAAGGTGACACAGACCGAGGAAAAAGTATCGGCTTTGCAAGACTTCCAGCAATACGTTCGTGATGGGGATGCCTCGTACATCAAGCAGCATTTCAAGTATACACTCTTCCGTTCGCTTCCGTTCGCTTCCGTTCGCTTCCGTATGCTTCTTAAATCCTGATTATTACGATTCCGATTTAATAATCGTCCGTTCTGGTTTCTCTAGAAAACTGCTGAAGATGTTACTAGATAGCTTGACTAACGATAACAAGAAAATGCAGGTGGAGGTACTACAAACTCTGATCGAAATGCTCAAGTGCCCGGAGCTCGTGGACAGTTTCTCACTTTACCCCGAGCTGCTCGTCCTGAAAGTGATTAACGCGTACAAAACGGACGACCAGACGCAGGATACCACCACCACCAGCACCAGCAACTCGAGAAATCCAGTAAGTGTGTAAAATAAGGGATGGGAGGAAGTGCTCGATAATCAAGTTAATCCTATTGGGGTAAATAGGTCCTTTGGACGGCGGAGAAGTGTGCCGCTACGATAGCGATGGTTCTACAGCCAGAACAAGTGATCCACTTGGTCTCGACTATAATCACCACCGAACCGTTCCCCTTGAACATGGGCGCGATAAAAATGCTGCACAAAGTGGTGGAGCATTGGGGTCGCGACGCGATAGAGCCTCATTTGTCCAAAGTTATGCCCGGTCTTATTAAGGCAAGTTGGGGTGTCTGCACCTTTCCTTTCTATATTACAGACTGTACGGTTAACAATCAGTTTGATTATTAGGCTTACGACGAGAAGGAAAGCGCGGTGCGCAAGAGCGCTGTGTTCTGCATGGTAGCGATACACTTGGCGGTCGGCGAGGAAGCGTTGAAGCCGCATCTCAGCTCATTGTACACCAGCAAACTCAAGCTTCTAAATATATACATACAACGCGCGCAACAGGCGAACAGTCAGCCGGCAAGCCCTCGTAGTAACAGCAAAAACTAACTAACAACAAATTCCGCGACACTTAGGATCGCGATACTTAAGAGATTCGCTCGTCTGGGTGCAAGGCATGAACGAATGCTGCTTAGCTTCCTCGGTAAGTCCGATCCGTGAGGACTGTCGAACCGCAACTCAGACGACAGAACTGCTCTGCTGGTCCTGTACGCGACATAGCTGAGAACTCCTGACAGTGATGTTGCACAGAAAGCTTAGTTTAGTGTGCAAGTATACGAAGGATATCGTGTTTTGTTTGCCAAAAAAAATTTATAACTGTTGCGAGGGTAAGTGTTCCAGATATTCACCCTTCTTTTTTTTCCCTTTCTTTTTTTAAACGATGATCAAGTAGTGTTGCGTAGGAACAGTTTTTATACATTCAATCAACAGACGCAGGGACGACTATCGCGCGCGACTCGCTTTAGACATAAGATTTTTTCACCCGAGACGCGCGTAACTCTGATTGTTGCGCGTTAAATATTGCTATTAAGTTGCAGTGTTGTATCTGACTAAGAAAGCTTTAAAGGATCTTCCCTCCGTATCTTAAAATCGTGAACAAAGGAAACAGTATCGTGCCTCTTTGTCCGGTTTGTGATTTTATATACTTTGATTTTTCTTTGCTACTCGTTAAGATATATTGTGTATATATATATATACGTATCTAGATATTTCAGTGTATTGTTGTGCGTCTATTTAGACTTTAGAGTTGAGATCGCGAGGCTTCGTTAGGTATGTGTTTTTCCACATGAATTAATATTAATTGCTGATTGTCAGTTCCGAGTGAAAGTTGGAGGTGACACAGTGCGACATCACTGCCGAGAGGATCGTATAGCGTAAGCTACATTGTAAGCGGACCGTACGCGGTACCGAGAGACGTTGTACGCTTGGTTCGCCGATTTACAAACATCGCTGACCGGGGTATCACCTTGCATTGATTACGGAAATAGCCAGGTACAATTTGCGTGGACACGGTTTCTCCGGACCGAGGATGGGCGATGATATGTTTGGTATCGGCTGTGTACGATCAGTGGGGGATGAATAAATTTAATAAGAAACATCCTTTCTTCGCATTTCAGCAGATTAACGAAAGGCCCGTGCGCGCGATTATCGTATCTGTCAATAGCAACGTTTCACCGTGGGGGCACATGTACGATCGTTACGCGGTGGCTCTTTGTGTGTGTGTGTGTGTGTGTGCGTGTGCGTGTGTGTGTGTGTGTAGATCGAAATGTGGAAAAGGGGAACGTCGTTAGTTTATTCGTTCGCGAAAAATCCATGTGCTAGTCAGACTCCCAAGGACGCACAATGACCGAAGAAATGCAGACGACAGTGTGGCTCGGGACACTTTCCAATGGAAAACAGGCATAATAAAGTACGAACAAAGGAGAGTCTGCGAGAGGAACGGAGAGAATGCGAGCGAGTGAATGAGAGATTAGGTGCGGCAGAATCGAGCAAACACTAGACTTTAATAATGATTAGGGAGAAAACGATTTACTTGAAAGCTCTAACGTGTTAATATTTAAAAACTATTCGTCACGTTGCCAATAATTAAACGAACGCTGAATCAAAGCTAACGTAACGAGTTTAGTAACGTATTCTGTGCCATTGTCGTTTCTGTTTTACTACGTAAGGATAAAATTATATATATATATAGAGAGATCAACCTTCGTCTTTTCTTACTGCTAGGTCGGGATAGTGAAAGAATTTCACGGTAAAATTGCAAGTGTGTATCATCGAAACATTGGACAGACACAGCTGCGCGTACAGAATTCAGACCATGTCTCCTTTCGGAAGACGAGTGCATCGACGCGCGTCTCACCTGACTCGATCTGATATAACGTTGGCAGATGCGTTTCGATCATAATAGACGGCCGAATAGTGCCAAAAACGGTATCAGGCGAGGCGCGACAGAAAGGGGGAAAAATGCAATTGGATGGGAACGTTCAAGTGTGGTGTCAGGGCTATTTTACTTGGTGCCTTTGGCGTCGTCGGGGCCGGGATTTGTTCGAGGATCGTCTTTCATCGTCTTGTAAAAAAAAGGGGCGAGGGGGGGGGGGGGGGGGCGCGCGCGATTGTAGTCTGCAAGTAGATAGAAAGCCAGCCTCTCCCGTACTTTGTCGATGCCGCGTGGAACGAACAGTCGATTACACTTTCCGTAAAGCTTTCGTCGCGCGTTGGTCTTGTGACGCAAATCAGTCGGATTATTCTATCTTGTTGAAGCTCGTTTTGCCACGCGCTCGTCGACATTGTCTAAGAAAATTGTATCCATCTATTTTCGTAGAGCCGCGAGAGACGATTTGTACGGCGCGAATCGTTTTCACCAATTGCTCTTTCGTCGCACCAGGCAGGGTGGATAATTTGGTTTTGCGATATCTTTTCGACGGATGGGGGTTCTCGAGGGAATAGCGTCGTTATCACGGGCACTTTCTAACGTGAAACCTTCAGCCACGTCTACGTTCGTTTATTGGTAAATTCTTCTCGCCAATCCACATACATTCGTCACTGACCGTTTATTTAAGAACGTTTTGTGGGGTATTTGACCTGGCGTGTGCGGATCGTGTGTATATATATACATATTATGAAATAATATAGAATCTAATGTAATATTAATACCGATTAATTAGGTAGCTCACCGTCACTGCCTGCTGCGGGTCTTCGCCACCGCGCTGGACTCTGCGTGGTGTCGCGATCGTTTATAAAACAATGGAATCGCTTGTTTTGTTAAGTTTTCGAGCATTATTATCGACAACAGGATTAACATTATATTTACTAATGCGTGTATGATACCGTAGGGGGATATATATTGCGACGACGTATATCGAGGTCCTTGCCACTTTTGCATTAACGAAGACTACGTACGAACAGGCTACAAGAATTTGATCTGTGCGTAAGATCTGTGTCGCTCGTTCCATCGACTACTTACACGGTATATATCTGCCGTTTGTTTAACTCCATAAAAGAAGAAGAAGTAGAAGAAGAAGAAGAAGAAGAAGAAAAATAAAGAAAGAAGCACGCGCGCAAAATTCATTGTAATTCGGGTTAACGAGGATTTGTAATCGAAAGATTACTTACGCAAGAACTTCTACGTCGGTGCGTGTATGCGTTGAATTTTGCACCGTTGGAAACGAGACGTGCTTGAACTGTATTGAACGATTAAAAACGGGAATCATTGAAGGGACAAAGCGTGGAGATATCAGTCGTGAGAAATGGTTGCGATGTAATAAGAAAAGAAAGCAGCAAAAATACGCTTTATTGGCAGTGATCGAAAATGAAAGCTCTTTACAGAGATTCTAATTCTCTCGAACACGTAAAAGAGAATGGCCGCACGAAAACCTAGGGTCGATTCTTCTCGCTTTGTTCAGCAATTGGTTCAAGCTAGGATAAACTTTTGCACCGCAGACATGGCTATTAATTCTGTAAACATTCGTTTTTCTTTCCCCTGCTAGTTCTCGCACGCACGGACATACTTGTTGATTATCCTTGGATCTATCACCCGCGATCGTGATCTTTCTTTCGATCCCCGTACGGACGGGAAATCGTCGAGAGATCGAAGCATAAAGGAGAATTGTTTTAATCGCCGATACATGTATTTAATAACTCTGATCTTACTAGTATTAGAGAATATATATTTTATATGCGAACGATGAATAGTCGATTGCTTCATATGTCTCTGTCAATAAACGAAATTTGAAAATATCTCTTAGTCCCGTGTGGAGCGTATGGCATCGTCTGTCTTTTATTTGCTAACTCTTCTGCCTTCTGCCGACGATATAGATAATACTCCTTTGGCGGACGAAACGGCATCGGGATTCACAGAATTAATATGCAATACTGCTGCAAAAAGTCGGGAAATTAAAAAAGCTGTACGATGCATCTATATTATGTTGCGAGATTATCGTTGAATGTCGATCTTAGCGCGTACATTTACGGAGCTCGTGTAATTAAATCTCGTATTTAATTTCCGTTCGCTGATTGAAGATATCGCGTCTGAATAAAGCCAATTGTCGTATACTTTCCAACAGTTTTAATTTATATCTTTCAATCTGAACCGCCATAAGTATCGCGCGATATCGATACATGCCATTCGCTAGGTTAACGGCAGTTTTTCACGTGTCGTTAGAATTTTTGCAATTCTCATTAATCTGCCCCATTATTAACGACAGATTCCTTTCATTCAATTCGATTATCGACAGATGCAATTATGCGCGGGAAAGAATCTTTACGCTGACCGATCGGCAGTTGCTTACCGGTCGCGGTCGCGGTCGCGGTCGCGGTCGCGGTCTCGTGTGCACTGTGCACTGTGCACTGTGCAGTCGTTGAACCGCTTACCACGATCTGTCGTTAAAGTTGGCCAGTGGCCTAAATTTTTATACCTATCTCTTGACAATTACCGAGATGTTCGATTCAGCCGTTCTTAGATGATCTATGATACTATGCAGCGCGCTGCATTACCCGTGTCACGTGGCGTGTTTCCCTCCTTAAGTATTTTTAGGTCACTAAAAGAGTTTTGTGACTGAAACGGTGAGCAGAGCGCTCCGCATGGAATCTGCCTCTTTCGAATGAGACCTCGCCCAGCCCGAAATCTCCTCATATAAGGACGAAAAAACGAAAAATCCTAAACCGATGTTTCAGGTTAGATTGTCGGTATTACAGCGCATTGCATTATAGTTTCCGACTGATGCATCAGACGATATTATCATATCTCTGATATGCGTGAATCGATTTTATTGATTTTGGTCTCATTCGAAAGGGATTCATTATATGCGGTTTATATAAGAAAAATGCCTTTAAATTTATAAAATATTGCTAGCGTGATGAGATATTGATGAAATAAATTTCAAGTTAGGTTGGATTAGCCGGGCGACGACTGACGAGTAAATCATAAATGATAGCGCCGATAGTGGCGACTGGTGGCGACAGTCGACATGTACAGGGTGATTTATAATTTATATGATAAATGGAAAGCTGAAACTGCAGGTAAGTGATGGTAAAATGACACTTTAACAAGTCTAACTCTTGAAATTATCATAGATTAAGGCATCAGTGTGATTGTTATTTTTGCTTATGAAATTGACTAAATTCTTATTTTTCGTGCGTCTGATACTGTGTTTCTGATTGCGCTGTTTGAGAAATTCTGATGGTCAATACCAGAAACGACGTTTCCTTACGTCCCAGACATCTAACGATCATGAAACGATTGATTCTGCACAAAATAACAATAATATAAAATAATGTAAAATCATTTGAAATAATGTAAAATAATATAAACAAGCGAGTACTATCACCGAATAACCAGAATAGGTATGTCGACATGATCATGAGAACGTAATTTTGTATATTTTCAATTAAATATAATTAGTAAATTTCTGGCCTATCATTATATCCTAGAGACTCACTTTCAGAATATTGAAATATTAGCAGTTACTAAAGAAATTCTAAAACTATCACCATCAATATGTTTCCCTCCTGAGTCCTGATCAGGTTAGTATCATTATTTATTTTATTAACCTGATCAGGAGGGAAACATATTGAATACCCCTACAAAGAATTAAGACAAATTTTTACAATATTATACTTTTCTTATTTTATTATTAATCCTAACTTAAACAAATATTGAGATAAATTAATTTACAAAATCTAGTTAATGAGTCTGAATAGGCATATATTTTGAAAATATAAAATAGAAATAATATTTTCTATTAACTTAATAAAATCTGGAAAAATAACTTTAGTCTAAAAAGAAAAATTAAATAAATTAAAGCATAAGAATTCATCATATCGGATTCGGGGTATAACTCCCCGAATCCAAATAATAAAAAAAATATGATACAGTCAAGTAATTAAAAATTTTATGCCAGGTAAGTAAAAATTTAAAAACATTATTGATACTAAAAATCTTATAAAAATAATTCTTAGATATTCTGCTATAAAAATTAATGCAAATCTTCCTCTAAAATATTCAGTATTAAACCCAGATACTAATTCTGATTCCCCCTCCACTAAATCAAAAGGTGTACGATTTAATTCAATTAATAGGAATCAATATTGAAATTTATACAAATCTAGTAATGAATAACTTTGAATTAATAAAATTACAGAAAATATTATTAAAAATAAACTAACCTCATAAGATACTGACTGGGAAATTGGCTTCTATATAGGTAGAGAAGTAATTGGTCTGCACTTTGAGAGTCTGAAATATGGCGACTCGACCAACTCTCCGGTCCGACCGCGTCTCCCGGATATACCCTATGTCCTATGTATATATAGCTAATAAAATACTTATACCACTTATACACATATGCACCTTACCATGGATATACTTTGTTGATCGTAGCAGAATGTTGTTCCAGCTTTGATGTCTGCCGTCTGGGGAAGACAGCGACTCCTAGGCTCGGGAACGGTGCTAGGCGGGTATATAGGTTTTTTTTTTTTTTTTTTTTTTTTTTAACGTGGGGAAAATGCGTTACGCACTCCCGGCGAGTTGTTGTGTGCCGGGTAGTGTGGGACTCCTTGCAGGTGTGAAGCCTGCAAGTCTACCCACTAAAAACCACCACGACGGGGCGGCGGAGGCGACCGCCACAGATACAATTCTGTAACTATCAAAATATTACAATTAGTCTAGCATTTCTTTAGTCAGACACTAAAGTAGTTACTAAAAATATTTATTATTTCAGCTTACCTTCTATCGCCACCTCCGTTGCAGCCTGATAAAGTCGCGCTGACAATACTTCTTCAAGGTGGTCTTGCATATTTTAAATATCTGTTGAGCGACGCTGAACGACGGTATCCTCCCCGTCCGGATACCGTGGAGCGCGGACGTCATCGCTCTCGGCGTCCAGGTTCGTGGCGGCCCACCGTACTTGGCCTTATTCAGCCCACGGGCCGTCGCCTCCTCCTCTGTTAACCCCGCGGCTTCTGTAACGATCGCCGCGAATATTCAATTAGCACAGAGAACCAAGAGAACCAAGAGAACCAAGAGAACTGAAGAGATTATGGTCCTACATGTCAGTATACTTTTAGGAAAAAATAATTTTGTCCAGCAAGCTTTTAATTACCGAATATGGCTGCCAGGCGTTCGTACTCCTCGGCCCACGATGGCGCCCATGAGGAGATCGGCATCGGCGGTGTCGCCCGCGAGGCGGACCGGGCGGACCGCACCGCCGATGCCGTCCGTAATGGGGAGGGTAACACCACCTGGGCCGGGACGTTGAGTTGCGCCGGCGCGGTCACTTGCGCCGGGGCGGTGATGCACGTCGGGCCGGTTATGTACGTCGGCTCGGTGGGTTGCGCCGGGGCGGTGACTTCCACCGCCGGTACCGCCCACGACGTGGACGGCCCGGAGGTGCCCGGCCGCGGGATGGATATCCCCGAAGTGCCAGGCTGCCAAATGGATGACCCCGAACAAGTGCCAGGCCGCGGAATCGATGACCCCGTAGTGCCAGGCCGTTGGGCCGCGTCGGGGCTTTCCTGTAAACAGAGGATAATTATATGTCTATATATTAAGTAGGTACATACATACATAGGATTATACCTATGCGTTGATAATCGCTTATTATGACCGCTAGAGATGGAGTGGAAAATCACTAACGGTGAATATTGTGATTGTAAATCTTGCTCATGATTGAATTATTTTTTATAAAATGCTTCGATATAGCTTGCCCAACAATATCTACATATACCTAATGTAATTTTAATATTACCTTATGTTTTCTGTATATAACGAAAATTTGCTTTATTTAATTAATGAAATTAGAATTTCCACCGTATTTATAGAATAAGCAAAAAAAAAAAACGAAAGTGATATCAGCGCATTTCTGTTTTGACGTGCACCAACCAATCAGAGGCGATCACAGTGAAAAATCACCGTGATTGGGAAGGAACGTGATCGGATCACTCATGATTCAGAGATCATGGTTCCAGCCAACACTAACCATGGCCTCCACCTCCATGTCCTCGAGCACCGACCGGCGCTCAAGTTCCAGCGCTTGGAACTGCCGCAGCCGGCGCATCCGCCGCTGCAGCTTCTGCTCGAGTTTTTGCTCCTGCAGGCGGACCCGCTGGAGCTGCCCCTCCAGCTGTAGCGCTTCATCGCCTAATGTGCGCATGCGGGCCCGCAACAACATCACCATCGGATCAGATTCGAAATTTGTAGTCATCTAAACCAAAATGAAAATCTATAAAGTAGGGTAGGGTGGGATAAAAAGTCGCGAATGCAAAATCTCTGTTGCTATTATATAAAAGTCGAGAAGAAACGGAGGTAACCACAGAGTCGCCAGTCGTTTCTGATCGTTCGTTCGGATTACACGACGTCTTTGGTACGCCTATCTATTATACGCGTTAAAACTCTGTTCGGCGCAGCGGCGCAGCGGCGCAGCGGCGCAGCGGCGGGGCAAAGTGACGAAATTTGTGTGAAAATCAAACAAGTTTTGATAGAATTGAGATAGTTACAACAGATTGAAATGGTATTGGATAAAACATAATTTTGCTCTAAAATTTGAAGTTTAACACAGATTTTCAAACGTAAAAAACGTTCGTACCATAATTTCATTAATTTTCCCTTATTCTGCAATCTGTCAGCTTTAATTTAAAAAAAAATCCTCGATCTATCTCATTTCTATCAAAAGTTCTTTGATTTTGAAACAAACATCGTCACTTTGCCCCACTGTGCGCCACACGGGCCGTACACACTGTTGTACAATGTACATTGTACGGTCTTTGGGACGCACTGGGACGCACTGAGGTACGACTTCGGCTGACTCCTGTATATGTATCTAGAGACGCGGTAGCGTTTTATTATTATAAAATAAGCCAAGTACATAAAAGACACCCTGTACATGTCGACTGTCGCCACCAGTCGCCACCAGTCGCCACTATCGGCGCTATCATTTATGATTTACTCGTCAGTCGTCGCCCGGCTAATCCAACCTAACTTGAAACTTATTTCATTAATAAATTTAAAGGCATTTTTCTTGTATAAACCGCATATAATGAATCCGTTTCGAATGAGACCAAAATCAATAAAATCGGTTCACGCATATCAGAGATATGACAATAAGATTTTTCTTCTTCTGATTCTCCTAGAAATTTTTCGTCATCATGATCATCATGATCAAACGTTACACCCGTAGTAGGGGAAGGTGGGATAAAACGGAACGCTTAACTTTGGAGGGTGATAAGAATTAAAATCGGGAGGAGAAAAAGACACGAGACTTGAACAGGAGTCTTCAGTGGACTATTAATATAACCAATATAAGAAAATCATGGTCATTGATAAGAAAAATCTTTGGGAACGACGGAAAATGAAATTTACCGGATAGGTATTGAAATCTTCGCCTCGCTCAAATGCTGGGGTTTACCCACCGTTTTAACGAAACACCCACTCGAACACCGTGTAAACGTACAAAATCTTTATTTTTATCATTTCAAATGTATAGATTTATGTTAAAATCTATAAATACCAAGTTTTAATTCTTTTTTCCATCGTAAAACGATTTTCAAAGGACATTTTTAGCAGAAGGTGTCCCTCGCCCGCTAATTCCTTAAAACCGAAGCTGAAAATTCAGATTTGCTCAGGCACTGAATTGATTTGTGGCCAATAAAGGAATGTCAAGTATAAAAAGTGACGAACGGAGAAGAAGAATGCATACAATTGGAATTAAGTAGCAAAGTTGATTTCACTATCTTTGCGTGGCAATTGGAATTAGCAAAAATGATTTCACAATCTTTGCGTGCCAACTTTTTTCGTGAATTACAGGGAATTAGCTTCTTTCATACATCAGTCATGTTTATGGGTTAGCGGTGTTCGCGTTCGCGCTTGTCCCGCGTTTCTGTTTACCCCACTGTCTCCTGTCCCGCTGTATCCCGCGAGCTGCCCTTGTCATCGAAACGAAACGTGTCGGTTACAAGTTTAAACAGAAGAAACGATAAACGGTTAGAGAAATCGGCTTTGATGTTTTACAATTACAATAAAGAACAATGAATCCAACTTTTAAATGAAACGTGAAAAAATCACGTACCGGAATTACGGACGCGGCACATTTCGCACGTGTTACGTAGGCGGGGGCCTCAACAAACAGAATAATAAGCAATTGACATATACATAGCTAACTATTTTATAATTTATCTTATATAAGAATATTCTTTTTCCGGAAGATAAATTATAAAATAGTCTCCGTAATATCTACGTTAAGGGCATCCGCCGGTCAAATCGCGTAAAAATTCACTTTAATTTGCTACAAATGTAAAGTATAAAACAAAAACTCAAAAACCCCAAAATATTCGATAGTTACACATGTGTCGTTATCGCGCTACCCTCGGGCAGTTAAGAAATTAAGAAATAGAGCTGTTCGGGTACTGGAATAAAACGTGAAATTCGGACGATCCGAAAAATCCGAGTAGCTCGAATTTGTTTCGGGCGGCTTGAAAAATCCGGGTAGTCCGAATCGTGACTCGGACGCAACGCAGTCCGGCAGTCGCACTGTTCGAACCACATTCAACGCGTACGGATTTTCCGAGTCACCCAAAACGATTCGGACTACACGGATTTTTCAAGCCGCCCGAAACAAATTCGAGCTACTCGGATTTCGAATACCCGAACAGCTCTATTAAGAAACCACTGGCTAACGATAGAAAATTTTAACTGGGCCTTTTTCACACGTTGTTCAATGAAAATATGAAGAAAAAAATCGATTTTTTGACCGGCGGATGTCCTTAACTCTTAAGTGTACGCTACACCAGTGAAATAGATAAAGGGCAGCACTTACCTTGCCTCGGCAAACGTTGCACGATTACTAAATGATCAGGACCAACGATACATTTCAACCGATTCTGACATAGACTATATGACATAGTCCAGTTCAAATATATTGGCGAGCAGCGCGCGAGGAGATGGATTGGCAGTTGAAGTTGCTGGGTACCCGAGGGGTATGGGGGAGTAACGGGAACGGTGCTCGACTCCGCCTATCGTCACAGCTACCAACAGCTACGTTATAACGCTATAGCTGTGGGGCTGTTGTTTATTCTAAGCGTAATAGTTGTGTGCGTTACGGAGCAAACGGAGCAATGCGCAGACCAATAGGAGATGAAGCTTCTGAATTTTTTCGCAGCGAACGGACACCTATTCTGATGTGTGTAAAACATTGTCTCTATACGGGCACGGTTTGGTGTACAGTGTACAGTGTACAGTGTACAGTGTACACGATACGAGAGAGTGAGCGCGAGGACAGGACAAGCCAGATAACGCGTTGTTGCGGGGCCGGCTGGCAATTCTCAAGATGCAAGGGAAGTTTTATGTGGTTCGTCGTCCGTGGAGCCCTGAACATGAATTTAAATGAACCAAATATTTCTAATGAATAACTTTGAATTGAATAAACTTATTGAACTGAACTAATTGAATTAATTGGATTATGGAATGATTAGAAAGTAATATAAACGGGAAACAACACGACAAGGAAATTAGAGAATGACTAGGAAATGATTTATTGTCACGTCTATCTCGTTATAACGTCGGAAATCAAATGCGAGGAGAAGAAACATCCTTCTTCTTACGTTCGTTGCTCTTTTATAAAATTCATTGTTTTTCGAGCGATAAGGGAGGAGGCGAAGAAGACAGTTTTCGAAGACAGTTTTCCTATTTAAACTTCGTGTCAAAAGAGCTTGCGCTGAGCGCCGCTAGTTGGAGCGAGAATCGCAACTCGCAACAGCGTTGATGTTGTGTCTCGCTTTGTCCTTTGGGCGCCGTCACCAGTGGTGGGCAGTGGTGGGCAGTGGTGGGTAAAGACATGAAATTTCTATTTTATACACGACGCGTGTCTTTAATGTCGTAAATGTCGTAAACGACGTAAATGACGTAAATGTGTCGTAAATGTCTGGTTTCGTATATCTGAAATGAAAACAACTAACCTATGACACATTTTTCGTATAGTTTATGAACAAGTGCCAATTTATTAATAATTATAATTCTGATTACAAATTTTAATTTAATTCAAGTTACACTGACGAAAAATGTATATTGAAAGGTTAATAAAATAAATGCATTGGGAAACCTCCAAAAAGTTAGCCCCTCATTGGTGGATATATCAATTTCTTTTTTATGCAATCGTTTGTACATCGTTTGTACATCATTGTTCAATAGTTTATATTATTTGTTCATCAAACGCCGATTTATAATAAATTAAATAAATTTGGCTGAAATTGTTTTATTCATTTGGCCCCTCGCATTACATTTTTTTTCATTGTTCGTCAATAATTTTATATGGAATCGATCGGTCGTCGTTTGTACATCATTGTTCATTCATTTTTATTACTTATTAACAAGGAATTGTCTTTTAATTAACATTTTTCATGAATAGTATCTATTGCGTCATCTGCACTAGACCCCACAACGGCGCATGCGCGTGAATGAGCAAAGAGGATACACCTCGTCTAATAGAGACTTTATATGCTATATGACAATAAATGCTTCGTGGCTATTTCTTTCTTTCACGCTATTTACATTTGTGAATTTTTATACCTTTTTATAAACACGAAAATTCATGCTAAATCTCGCGATAACCTCATTAAGCACAGAAATCTGTGAAAATGAAAATTGATACTAAAATCAATTAGTCTAATGAAACGCATGAATTTTACGAATGGAAATTTTATTTTTCTACCCACGAATAATTACATTCCTCGATTCCATAAAAATACTGTTGCGGCGTAATAATAATATTTTGGAAGGATGTTGAGTCATAAAAGGTTCACGAATACGGTGTAAAAGAACGAAATATCCAATAAACATTTATTGTCATGTAGCATGTAGGTTATATTTACTGTCACTTCGAGGACAGAAAATCCGCTCCTCGAAGTGACAGAAAAAATAACCTATATGCTACATGCCAAGTATTTGACTTCCAGGCCGCGGACATCTTTTTTTTGTCTTTTATTGTGTTACACAGTGTCGCCTTTGCACGCTGCGGGAAAGCACCATTATGTACGTGCAGCTCATTCTGATTTCACATCTTTTTTTACTTTGTATTTATTAGTATTATTTTCTTTATTTTGTGATTTACTTGATTTCATGTACTTGGCGTAATTTTTTTACTTTTTTAAAGTTTTTGGGGGTACTTATATACAATAAACTATTGCAAATATAGTTGTAGAGTTTTGAATCTTGATATTTCATGAATAGGGATAGATAAGCCCTACATTTGACGCCGGGAGGACCTCCGGGAGATCATGGCGAGTTTTTTGACAGCACACACGGCCACCCTGGATTGCCAGGTACGGATGGGGGGAATTTTTTAATTTAATTGATTTTTCAAGTTACCTTGAGCGCCCATGAGAGGGCAGGTAAGTTGACAACGAGCGGTAACAGGCCGACATACAGCAAAGTGCCGACGGTCGGCGATCTACCGGCAACCGATAAGTGCCCGACGGCCACTTGAGATGGCAGCAACTGGTATCGTACCGACGGAGGATAACTCGGTCTTCGGTCGGTAGGCTTCCAGTGGTCGGTAAATGGCCGACGCATTCGCGTGTATCGACGCCCTGGGTAATACCGCCGGTCGGGAAGTGATCGAAGGTCGAGGGTCCAACGATGGTCGCTAATTAGCCAACAATCGGGATGTTATCAGCCGTCGAGGGATTTTCGACAAGCTTTAATAGTGCATCACCAACAGCCGATGGACACCGTGGGACATACCGACGGTTGGGAGGCATCGGCATATGGTGCTGCCCCGGTATGGAAACACGTCTACGTAGAAGAAAGAAGATAGAAGAGGATAGAAGAGAGAAGAGCGAAGAACCTTCAGTTCCATTAGGGAAAGAAGGAGCCCAAAAAAAACTTCAAAAAAGTAAAAAAATTACGCCAAGTACATGAAATCAAGTAAATCACAAAGTAAAGAAAATAATACTAATAAATACAAAGTAAAAAAAGATGTGAAATCAGAATGAGCTGCAAGTACATAAAGGTGCTTTCCAACAGCGCTTAAGATGACACAACTACAAATATACAGCTAAAATTCTGTGTTCGTACATTCTATTACTCATATCGCGGACATTTTAATTAACCCATCAGAATAAAAAAATCCCATTTAAAAACATTGTCGTAAATTAATAGCTTTACAAAATTAATGATATACAAAAATTGCGCGAATTATAACAATGGTTATTTATACAATGAAAAAAATGTGTTAAACAATATTAAGCAGATATATTTTTATAGAAATAATATTTTATTTTTATACAAAGAAAAAATGTATTAAACAATATTAAGCAGATATATTTTTATACAAATAATATTTTAATAGGAATAAATATTTTATTCAAAATACTTGGCGCTGCGAAACCGAAAAAAATGTTAATTGGTTTAGTATTAATAATTTGCAACAACTCGCTTACAATGTATCCACACATTCACAAACCCACGTACAAGAAAGAAAGAAAAAGATTAATGCAATTTATACATATTTATTCAGCTTCGCAACACCAATTCGGGGAGCAGCGCCAATTTTTTTCTCTGACGTAGATCACACTGCATCATCTTCTGCTTCGATTATCTGTAAATAAATAAAATCGACATTTTAGTTATTTTAGTTACAACTCAACGCAGAACATATATAGAAATAGAGTGGCATTTTGCCATAGTGAGTGTAGAGACTACAAAATGTGTCCGAAGGAGGTGAGAGCGTATGACAGAAAGTCTGGTTGCAGGAAATTTAAATGCTAATGGTAATTCAGCGAAAATGAACCAAGAGATACAATATTTTTAATGCACAATGTATTGGTGCTGGAATAAAATTAATTTAGTATGTTTATTTTGTGAATTGAAATATTGTTAATGGGAATCTAAAAAATTAATGAATTAAAAAATAGCGTAGCAACTACTGTGGATTTTATTAAAGTACTACGAATGTATTTCACAAAAGATTGCAAGCAGTCCACCATAATCTATTTTCTTAATAATTCTTAATGCTATGTCTTTTGACAAATTTTGTCGATTTACCTTATTTGACAAATTTCTTCATTTACCCATTTAATGTAAAAACTCCTGACATTTCAAATTTGGACGACTTATATGTTTTGACACTTGGAAGGTTAAGATTGGTAGATTATAAAGTTCAATGGTATATTTAAAAAATTTGATATATACAATGACGGACGACGATCCCTGCCGAATAATCCCGAGAGTCAACGAACGAAGCACGAAACATGCGTTAGTTTCGTTTTGGCTGAAGGCGAACTTTGAACATATTTTTCTTTGAAACAGTAATAGTTATTCGGTTGCTCGTTGCATCAAATTATTCTACGAACCCTCCCGAATACAACGATATAAGTTATCATGGCATTATGAACAATTAAATATGTTTAAACAACGAAACAAATCGAGAGGGCCACCCGAAATGCACAATTTTTCAGAAATCTTTCAATATATTTAAAAAATTAAGAGACTAGGAGAAAATCTGACTACACCACGCGATGCAGCGGACATTTTTCATTCGGAAAAACGTCAATAGGGGTAAAGAGTACAGTGGTTGGCCACCTGACAGTGATTGGCCATATTTTGAGAAATAAATGAATATTAAGAAATACCAATGTTATGCCTTTTTTTAATGAACATATTCATATTCCTTGTACTTTCTTGCTTCGGATGTAATCAATATTTCTCCACTCATTATATACTGTGATTATATATAAAAGCAAATAGGATGACTCGGCTTTGAAGCTTGGAAATTACAGCCATTTAATAAAAAAACCATAAGAGTACAGTTGAAAGTTTACGAATAGTTTAATGTATTTATGATATGTATATCTCTCATATTCGGTATATATCGATAAATAAAAGTTGAAACTTTATAAAAGAATGATTTATTTGTTAAAATTATACATATATTATGAAAAATACAGGGGGCCAACAACTGTCATATGAATAATGTTGAATGGCAATAATTGGCCGGGCGGCCAATGATTGTTTTATAACCTTAGTAACGGTAAAACAGTTATTGGCCCCCAGTATTTTTCATAATATATGTATAATTTTAACAAATAAATAATTATTTTATAAAGTTTCAACTTTTATTTATCGATATATACCGAATATGAGAGATATACATATCATAAATATTATGACATATATACATGTCATAAACATAAGTTAACTATTCGTAAACTTTCAACTGTACTCTTATGGTTTTTTGATTAAATGGCTGTAATTTGCAAGCTTCAAAGCCGAATCATCCTATTTGCTTTTATATATAATCACAGTATATAATGAGTGGAGAATGAAAATTAAATGAAGAAAAGAAATTTTACCAACAAAAAATGGAAAGAAAAAAGAAAGATGCTAAAAAATGCGAAATTTTGAAAAAGAAAGAAGCAGCAGAAAAAGAGAAAGAAGCAAAGAAATTAGCAAGGCTGCTAAAGCAGCAAGAGAAAATCAGTAACAAGGAGAATACTATTCAAAATAAAACAGCGAAACCAATAATTATAAGCAATGAAAGATGCCCAAAGAAAGTATACCTTGTCAGAGATAAGTGATAATATAAGATGTATAAGAACAAATATATTTATTTGTATTTAATAAACACATACATATATAAGATATATCCATTTTTATTGAATAATTTTAATCCCATTTCTATCATCAAATCATATAACATTTTCTTTTAGGTTATATTATGTGTCAAATAGCGGCCAATCACTGTCGAACCGATCGGACAACTACTGTCGTGACCATGCCAATAATTATATTTTTTCGTAGTCAACACATTTTTTGTATATTTTTATAAATTCTTGCTTTTTTTTAAATAAACCCTATTTATTTTTAGATTATTAGGAGTTTTTCTTACTTATTTAAATCGATTTCCAATGCAAATTTACTAAATTCACATTTATAATTCAATATTTATGTGACACTCTTACTTAAGTGGCCAACCATTGTACTCTTTACCCTAGCAATCGTAAGTCACGTTTTGTTTTCAATACAGAAACGAAACAGTTTGGCAAAACCTGGATTTGCCCAGTTTTACGCTGTCTGGCAATGGGTACAGAAACGACTAGGCAGTGGTACTCAACGGCGGCAATGGGTGCGCTCACCGCCGTTGAGTACCACTTCGCTTCTGTACCTATTGCCAGGCAGCGTAAAAGTCGGCAAATCCAGGTTTTGCCAAACTATATATTTCGTTTCTGTATTGAAAACAAAACGCGACTTACGATTGCTGTTGACGTTTTTCCGGAGGAAAAATGTCCGCTGCATCGCGTGGAGTAGTCAGATTTTCTCCTAGTCTCTTAATTTTTTAAATATATTGAAAGATTTCTGAAAAATTGTGCATTTCGGGTGGCCCTTTCGATTTGTTTCGTTGTTTAAACATATTTAATTGTTCATAATGCCATGATAACTTATATCGTTGTATTCGGGAGGGTTCTTTATTCATTCTATTCTTATATATTAAAACATATCCTGTCTGACCTGATAAGACATTATATATTTTTAGGACATGCGCGTCAAGATAAGAACGATAGAGCAGCAGAAAGGAATCATAGAAAAACTAAAAACAGAAGAAAGACGTACACATATAAAAGGGAAAGAAAATACATTAGGAACGCCAAAGAATATCATCGATCTAACGTCGCCTGTTTCTTCTCCGCAGAAACCACTGACGCCTCTGAGAAATCGAAGTGAATAGTAAATAGTTGTATTTCTTTCAGGCACAGTATTTGTATATATTTAGATGCGGTAAATGCATGCTGATGAAACTTGTTGCAAGGATGACTTTAGTACATACTGTTACGCTATCGCTTGAACGTAGCTAGGGGAATTATATATTATCGATATGTAGAGTACTACCAAGTACTACGTAGGAGCGAGATTTTGATATGGTCAAGGTGTCGCTGAATAAGAATTATTTAAAAAGGCAAAATAATGAAAATGTATTCATACTGTCAGAGTTTAAAATTGACAAATTATGTGAAAGGTTGTGAGAGGAATACTATCGGTGTGGATGAATGATCTTAAAATTATTTTAAAATGCAATATAATGAAAATGTACTCATATTGTCTGAGTTTTAAATGGACAAATTTTCTGAAAGCCTGCGGGGGGGGGGGAGGGGGGTATGGGTATTGATGATCTGAGAATACCTTGCCTGGCCACGCCAAGTATTATTTGACTTCCAGGCCGCGGACATCGTTTTTTTGTCTTTTATTGTGTTACACAGTGTCGCCTTTGCACGCTGCGGGAAAGCACCATTATGTACTTGCAGCTCATTCTGATTTCACATCTTTTTTTACTTTGTATTTATTAGTATTATTTTCTTTATTTTGTGATTTACTTGATTTCATGTACTTGGCGTAATTTTTTTACTTTTTTAAAGTTTTTGGGGGTACTTATATACAATAAACTATTGCAAATTTAGTTGTAGAGTTTTGAATCTTGATATTTCATGAATAGGGATAGATATGCCCTACATTTGACGCCGGGAGGACCTCCGGGAGATCATGGCGAGTTTTTTGACACCACACACGGCCACCCTGGATTGCCAGGTACGGATGGGGGGAATTTTTTAATTTAATTGATTTTTCAAGTTACCTTGAGCGCCCATGAGAGGGCAGGTAAGTTGACAACGAGCGGTAACAGGCCGACATACAGCAAAGTGCCGACGGCCGGCGATCTACCGGCAACCGATAAGTGCCCGACGGCCACTTGAGATGGCAGCAACTGGTATCGTACCGACGGAGGATAACTCGGTCTTCGGTCGGTAGGCTTCCAGCGGTCGGTGAATGGCCGACGCATTCGCGTGTATCGACGCCCTGGGTAATACCGCCGGTCGGGAAGTGATCGAAGGTCGAGGGTCCAACGATGGTCGCTAATTAGCCAACAATCGGGATGTTATCAGCCGTCGAGGGATTTTCGACAAGCTTTAATAGTGCATCACCAACAGCCGATGGACACCGTGGGACATACCGACGGTTGGGAGGCATCGGCATATGGTGCTGCCCCAGTATGGAAACACGTCTACGTAGAAGAAAGAAGATAGAAGAGGATAGAAGAGAGAAGAGCGAAGAACCTTCAGTTCCATTAGGGAAAGAAGGAGCCCAAAAAAAACTTCAAAAAAGTAAAAAAATTACGCCAAGTACATGAAATCAAGTAAATCACAAAGTAAAGAAAATAATACTAATAAATACAAAGTAAAAAAAGATGTGAAATCAGAATGAGCTGCAAGTACATAATGGTGCTTTCCCGCAGCGTGCAAAGGCGACACTGTGTAACACAATAAAAGACAAAAAAAAGATGTCCGCGGGCTGGAAGTCAAATACTTGGCGTGGCCAGGCAAGGTATTCTCAGATCATGAATACCCATACCCCCTCCCCCCGCCCCCCCAACCTCGCTGGCTTTCAGAAAATTTGTCCATTTAAAACTCAGACAATATGAGTACATTTTCAATATATTGCGTTTTAAAATAATTGTAAGATCATTCATACACACGTAAATAATTCATGTACTTAGGATTAAAGACAGCGGCACGTGTGCGTGATCGTGTTCAAGAATCGTTAGTAACAAATTAATTATGAATAAAGTGGCCATAAAGATTATGTGGTGATGTAGTCAAAGGTCTGTGCTTTGAAGTCTAACGGCAAAAGTGCAAAAATCATTTCTACAAATTAAGTAAATAATTCGTTGAGAAAGCTGAAGATTTATTCTCCGCTGTATCGACAAATTTTAGTTCCTAGTTTCGCCGCTAGTATTTGTGTGTACATAAACTAAACAAACTTTCTAAAGACTTTTTACGGCAATAAATAAAATATTTTGTTGTTGAAAATTATTGCGTAATGTTTTTTAGAGCCCCTAGAAGAAGCTCAGGGCCTCCGATTATAAATAAAAAAGAAATAAAATAGCTGCTTGTTCGTAAACATAACCTCTTAACCAGTGAATTATTGAGGTATTACTGAAAATCAATGAATTCTCGTTTTTTCACGATTTATTTAGGTACTTTTGGGCTCGCCTCTCAAAATATGGACCACTGACTACGTCCTAAAATGTTATTGGTCATTAGTTTGCGTGTAATTAATGAGTAATAGTATTTCACTCTACGTTACATACTGAATTATCTTTGTAATCTGAATTCTACTTGGATATTAACGAAATTTTGGAAGTTTCAATGATATTATTAGAAGGAACTGTGGTAAACCCCTTAACAATAAAGGAAAATGAAAATTTTTATGAAATCAACTGATTATTAAGTTGTGTAAGTCTGCTGATCGTAGCCGCTTGCATAAGAATACACATATTGAGTGTTAAGTTATTTATGACAAAGACAAATGATAGACAAACTACTCAAAAGGATTAATTATCCTTTATTTAAAAGAAGTAGATGCATAGTCCACAATAGTTACAATTACTCTGTAGTTTTGTTTGCTTTACACTCGAGCACATACATTTGCAAATTCAGGCAATCAGTTCGGACTGTTTTCAATGGAAGTAAGTTGTTGTCTCTCATTTCAAGGGCGCTCTCATTGACGATCCATGGAAAATCTTCGCAACGAGGATTTTCGCTCACGGCAACATGTGCAGTTTCATACGTTTGGATCTCAATAGAGAAGGACGAGTCTTCCGGCAATGGTTTCAAGTATGCGTCGCACATGGATAGTTTCAAGCAGATCGTTCTGAGCGCTTCTTCCGTCTTCAAGTAATAAGGATCTTTCCTAGAATAATTGTAAAATTAAACGCTGGACATTATTACGTCGTTAACTAGTTGTTAAGTACGCATACTCCGCAGCATTTGCCTGTAATTTGACAAGTTCGAAAACGAATTTCTCGATCGGCTGCTTGGTTCTGTTATAGAAAACAAGATTCACCGCCTTCACGCTGTTTTCATCCTCCTTCACCAGCTCTCTGATAGCATTCAGAACGTTCTTTATGTATTCATTCAGCTCTGGATGTTCAGAAACATATACCGTTGTACTGTATATCTTTTTCTTAACAAAGATCTCTTTGGGATATAGGTTCCTGAAGTACAGCACATGATTGAATGCTACTTCTAAGAATTCTAACAGGATATCGCTACCAACTGTAAGGAAATTTCAATTCACTCTATTGCCTATTAACTTGCATCCCCTTTTCAACCAGTATTTACCTATTTTATCTTGAGACATTCTATCTGCATATCCAATCAATAATATCCTCCACCCAGATACAACGAAATCATGAATTAAATCTGTCACATTTCGCGTCTAAATCGTAGCATTCAACAATTGTCCATTTATCTCAAGTATCAAGATCATTGCCTGCAAAAAAAATGTTGGTACTTTTGATATAAAACATTATATCATTCATCCTCAAATAGCATTGATTCCGTCCTCTATTTATTATGAAACCTCGCGGGTTAAGATACATTTAATATCTAATATAAAACTATTACAAATTCGTTGTGATAAATATTACAAATAAATGGTTCTGTAAGAGTGCGTTTTTACTGGGTTCGTGGTGTCGTGTTGTTTAGCGATTGATTTGACGCGGGCCTCGAGGGAAAACGATTGCATATGGCGATCAGTGTACATTAGACGGTTGGAGTGTTTTGATGAGACTTTTTTTTACCAATTCGCGGGGACTAGCGATAGATATTAGTGATAAGTGTGCCCGCGGGCGTGATAAGTTTCTTCTACAATCAGATAATGTTGTAGAAGGAAAATAGAACGCTATAGAGATTATAGCGGCGTTTTTCATAACCTTGAAAACCAGCAACGAACATCGCTTTCGTGCAGGTATGCAGCCTTACGAATTCTCAGCCACGCGAGATTCATCCGCGGATTCGGTGCTCGTTATTAATCGCCCGCGCCGCCCGCGCCGCCCGCGTTCGTTCTTCCGTCGTTAATTTCGATTGCAGACGCTCAGTGAAATCGATTATATCGAGTACCACTTTCATTCCATTTTTATTTCCCCAGCGAGCCTGCGATTTTCTTATGGCGCGAAACGGAACTCTCGATCTGGCCCGGACACGCGTTACAGCACGTTACAGATTCCCTCTAATTCTTTTTCCTTCGTAAGCCTCCGAAGGGAAACTGTTCCTCTCGATATAATTAAGGATGTAGAATTGTGTAGAATTAATTAGCATGCTCTGGTCGCGTTTTTATGTAGAATTGTACATAATAGCTATTGAATTTGTGGACATGTTGTAACATGTTGGACATTTAAATTTCACCAGAGAGCCATGTATTTCTCTGTGTATTGGTGCCTACAGAATTGGGAAGAAGGCAGATCATAGAAAATGTTAATAGATTATTCGATTTGTAGCGTTAGTTGTTAAGAGAATTGCGTTAATGCACCTTCGTTTACCTAGGGCTTGCGTCGATGTGTTCCAGATAAAAATGCCACCAACGAAGAAGACTGATTTAGACAAATTAGCGTGGGCTTGGGTAGAAGGTGCCGAACCGGAACAAATAGAAAGGATACACTTGGAAACTGCGTATAGGATAGGTTTAAAGGCTTGTAAGAATTGCAAGTAAGTTAGATACATTTGTTGAGAATGTACATCCGGCCGTTTTTCTGAATACGTTAACGTGGATATCTTGTTTTCAGACGTAATTGCACGAACAATCCACAATGTCTGACTGGACTAGGCGAAGAAAAGTACATAAAGTCGCAACCAATAGAAATAATGTCTTTAGAAAGTTCTTTGTCAGAATTACGAGATCCCACTCAGTATGTCGGCTTAAAGAATCTGGGAGCGACCTGTTACGTTAACAGTTTAATCCAAATGTGGTTTCATAACGAAGATATGAGGTATGCTTTCACGGTTAATGACATTCTGTTGGTGCTACTCGTGGCGCTTGTTACGAAACGAAATCTGGCACGTTCCAGGAGGATAATATACAAATGGAACATCACGGAGGATCCGGAAGAAAGGGAGGCCGAGCAGCAAGCCGCGAAGGCGGGACTACCGTACCATCCGGGGACAGCGGTTGGACAGTTGCAATACATATTCGCAATGATGCAATTCGGAAATCGACGGCTGCTCGATCCACTGAATCTTGCTATTGCATTGTCTTTGGATACTAGAACACAGCAGGACGCGCAGGAATTCTCCAAGCTGCTCCTCTGCCATATCGAAGGGAAACTGCAACAAAACACAGACTTGAAGCAGATGCTGCAGAGGCTGACACAAGGGAGATACAGCTATATCAATTGGTGGGTTTTCTGAAGTGGAAAACAAATGAGAATTGTCCTAAACGATGATGATGCTGATGATCTTGACGATGAGAACATGGTAGGACACGTTGCTCGCTGCGGTGACTGGTGCGATCAACTGATCTGGCCGAGAGAGAAGTCAACTCTTCCTAAATAACTTGCGCTTTATGTTTGACGCAGTTGCTCTAAATGCGGCACCGAATATCCCACCTCGACCACATTCTACGAGCTGGATCTGCAGCTCGCGGCTACCCTCAAGGAGGCGGTAGAGACATACTTGTCCGTGGAGCAACTGACCGGACCAAATCAATATCATTGCGTTACCTGCAACGACAAGAAGGACGCGCGACGATTCATACGTTTGGAATCGCTCCCAGAAACGCTGAACATACAATTAATGCGCTTTGTCTTTCACAGGTATATTTCTGTCGCTTGACGCCCCGACGACACCCTCCGTCACTCGTACTGATCGCATTATTCTGTTGGACAGGGATTCTGGGCAGAAACGGAAGCTGAATTCGTTTATACAGTTCCCAGAAGACCTCGATATGTCTGAGTATATAAGATGTCCGCCGCAAAGCCACGTGTACAGTCTTGTCGCTGTTCTCAGCCATAAAGGCCCATCTGCGCATTCGGGCCATTACATTGCCAATATATGTAACTCGAACGGTGAATGGCATCAGTTTAGCGATGACAAGGTTGAGAAGATGCAGAACAAACGAATCGAGGATGGTGTTAGCGGTGAGCATGGATTCCACTGCATCGTACTTGCAAAAATTCATCCTCGAGACTTGATTAAATGTGCTTCCTCTTTCTTCTCTCTTCTCTCCTGCAGACACCTCGAAAGTCGTGAAACGCGGTCGTGTACCGAAAGGCTTTCTTTCGTCTAACACCGCGTATATGTTAGTTTATAAGAAAGTTACCAACGACGGCCGGATGAACAACGGGAAGAAGACTAAGGTGAAAAAAGTGGAGGCAGAGAGCAACAGCCATAACGACATAGCGCACATGGAGAGGCTGACCGTGAAAGATAAGTCAGACTCGCCGGACGACGGGAAACGAAAGAACGGGCCGGATTCCACTGTTCCCGACTTGTGTAGCACCGGAAAGATATTGAAGCTGGACATGGACGATAAAATGGACACAGAAACCTTGGTGTCTTCCTCGGACAACGTAACGGCGAAGGAGGAAGAAGCCCCTGCGACGGTGGATTCCACTTCCGACGAACGAAATGGTAAACATTACGAGTCTGACAATAAAGAAAATCATCACGAGATGCCAGTGAAAAAATCGTTTATGAAAAACGCGAAAGTAGATTACAAACAGTTAAACGGTGATGCGCATCGAGCAATGAGTTGCGGGGAGCGAGATTTCTACGAAGAGGTGGGGAAGCTTCACCTTTCTTTCTATCTCTTTTTAATATTCACGTGGTTACACAGTTTTCGTCATTTTACAGATGGAGTTCGAGAATTGGGAAGTCAGTCCAACGCTGCGCGATTTGGTGAGGCAAGAGAACGTGAAGCACGAGTTAAGTTTATTGGCTATTCAGCAGGAAAAGGTACGTATCAATGGAATCTCCTTGGAAGTAATTCCTTAGAAATGCTGATCAGTAACGGACTGTAAAGTAACGGCCGTTTCCCTTCAGCAAAAGGAGATCGAGGACCAAAACACGAAGAGGCAACTCGTTATCGACGCGTACAATATCATCTCGAACACGGTGACCTGGGAGGAATACCAGTGGATTCCGAGTGATTGGTTATCCAAGTGGCTGAACGGACACTCGTCCATCGACGGAGTATCGCCGATCGACAATTCTACGTTGATGTGCTCTCACTATCGGCTCGATCCTTTGAAGGTGAACCGTGCGAAATGCATGCCAGTGGAAGCTGCGAACTTGATCTACGATAAGTACCGCGGAGGTCCGCGGTTGGATCAGAATTCTCTCTGCGAAGTTTGCGTGAAGCGTCGGTATAAGTTGCTGCGCTTCAAAATATCGCTGGAACGGGATCACAAGGAGGTCAGCGAGCTGGTGCGCAACTTAAAAGAACCGTGAGTAATCAGTATGTAATTATGATACGACGATTTAAACAGAGGGCAAGTAGTTTAGTTGAAAAATTCTCATTTCCACGTTCGGAGGACCGAGACCAGCTACATCGTGGGCGCTGATTCGTTGAAATCGTGGCGGAGACTAGCGATGGAGAAGTTCATGGAGGACATGGAGCACGAAATAGAAGACGAAGACTGCCAAGATCCACATGCTTCTCGCGACGAACGTAAGAGCTCGAACAAGGAGAGCGAGGGGTCGAAGGAAGCCGACGAGAGCGAAGGAAACGAGATCATACTCTACTTCAACGAGGACCTGCTCTGCGAGCACGGTTCGTTAAAGACGCCGGACTCTACGAGGAAAGTGGTGCCTGGGGAAGCCTGGACGACTCTTCGGAAGTATTTCCCGGAGTCGAAGGAGTATGCCATCGGATCTGCGTCGTGTTCCATTTGCGAAGTATGTTCTTTAATATATATGTACTCAAATGGAAGCTTCTTTTGAACTCCCATATACATAAGTGGCGTTGTATCGCACAGAAGAAGATGGAGAACGCGCAGAAGGCGAAGAAAGACGACAAGATAAAGGCGAAGCATCAGAAGGATGAACTGAACGACTTGTATCATGCCAGGAACAGAAACGAGATATTGAAGTGCGAGGACCCAGGCAAGCCGTTTTACATTGTGGAGAAGGGCTTCTTGGACGGATGGCGTTCCTTCGTTCGGTGAGTCTGCTATACTTTTAAACTTTATGGAACTAAGGAAAGGTCTATTCTATACCTGGTCTGTGATTTCATAATCTGTCGTGAAGTTTTATATATTAATTTCATAGTGCAGTGATAGGTGGCGCAGGTTAACGAATTTCTGCGCATCAACTCCCAAGTCCCAGTTCATACTTTCGCGCCAGTTCTATCGAGTCGCGTGCAGGGTTTGTACTTTGTAGTCTCCGTCGCGTCGGTCCGTTTTTAAGCAATTTTTCAAGAGATTTTACAGTGTTTGTTTAGTTTAATAGCTTGTATCAGAGATTCGTGTTAACGTCATTCGTAATCGCGGGAGTTAATAGTGTTCGTAATCGTGTGAACTAGATTTTATTCGTGTAAAAGTGGCACGCGAGTCAAAGCTTGAGAAGATGCTCGACGCTTGAATAGGTATTATAATTTTTTGGCTTTTATTAAATATCGCGACAGGGATCAATCGAATGATACTTTAATTAATGTCTTCTTGACTCTGTGATTCGATTTCGTGGTAGACTTTTGATTGATCTCTGATGGTGAAGTGAAAATCATGTTCGAAAAATTTGGGCAATTGTCGACGATCAGCCTCTGATACTTTGTTATTGATATTTGATGTATGAAGCTCTATATTTTATCAGAAACATGGAGAAAAGTTCGAGTAATATTGCGAGTATGGACTTTGAATAATGTTGCAAGTGCAGATATGGCAAGAAAGTGTGGAAAATTAGGCGTCTGCTTGTCAATCCCATTTTCGTGCAAACTTTGTCGACGCCATGTTTGATTGCTTTGTTGAAAAAGATGGGAATCATGGTGGCCACTCGAGCCACTTAAAGATCTTAAATTTTTTTAAACTTAGGCCTTCTAAGTTCGACATGTTAAGGTTTGAATTCCAAATTTCTTAATTCTATATTTGTAGATACATATGTAGGTTCTGTAATTTACAATTTCGAGTGATGTACTCATTGTGAATTCTATATTGCTGAACTATTTCACACTTCTGAATTTGTGGCTTCTCCACTTCAAATTCTACACATCCAGATCATGCACTTTTGAATTCTACCAAAAGGTCTACCAGTAAGGTTTCCAAATAACCTTACTATTCAACATTCGTAGATTATCCATTTCCTGACTCTATACCGATAACTTATCCACCAAAATTCTACTTTACCATCCATCAATCTTCTAAAACCTAAATTCCTACATTACCATCAAGAAACTCCCACTTACCTTCCGGGTCGTATGAAAAATAATCAATAGTATCTGAAACCCGCCAGCAGATGGCGCTGACGCCTTCTTCGACCCTTATTCCTGATGAAGCCCTTGGTCCTCCAAGCACTCGTGGCTCTTCCCAAAGAGGAGCTCGAGCAAACGATCCAGAAAACGCGATAAATCATTCGAGGGACGTAGAGGAAGCGTCCTCGATCTTCGTTCGAGCGAGCAATTAGGCGACGCGAGTGTCCGAGCTCCCGTGGAGGGTGCTCGCCCGTCTTAGGGGGGAAAGGGACACGGATATGGGGGGTGGAAAAGGGCGAAATTGCGCGATGGTCGATGAGCGTCGAATAAGGCGAAGCGGTATTAAGACGACGGGGTCTGCTTTCCTCGAGGCTGATGTATCATTTGCCCGGTGGGTCGTTAGGCGGTTTCAATTAGTTTTCCTGGCCCTGGATCCACACGAGGATAGGGGGGGAGGTGGGGGGGCCACCGCAGCCCTTAATCGCGCGGTACAGTTTTTTCTCATAATTAGGAAAAGCTCGTTAATGCGCCCCTGCCTCCTGTCTCCCTCTTCTCTGCCCGTGGCCGTGTCTGTGTTGTTCATTCTACTTGTATCCTTCCTCATGCTCGGTCGACCTGGGTATCTCGATTTTTCTGAGTTTCAATTGGGAATGTCTTGGACCTTGTTGCTGAGGGTTACTTTGGGGGTAGAGTTGGAGTAAAGGAATTGGAAATAAAGTATTTGGATCAACATAGTATTCGTGTTCGAAAAGTTCCAGCATCTTGCCAGTTACCGTGGAAGAACACATTCTTCTTGAAAGCTTACGAAATCCATTGAAGCATCACGCCAGAAACTATCCCAGCTATTCCGACAGACAGTGTAAGGCGACACTTTCATTGGCATTGGAATTTTCAACGTTCCAATCTCCTGTACCAACGCCACGCTTGATAATTCCGAGGGGAAGTCGAAGGTCTGTAAATCGTCAGAAATGAAAAGCCTACTGGAACCCGATAATTACTCTTACAGAAAAAAACAGCGGGTCTGAAAAATTAATCACCCCTAGACAGGGGCACAAAGACAATACCATCGGGCTGGAAAAATATTTCCCACCTTTTCCTTTCTTTGTGCAAGGGTTAAGCTTTTACAATGAAACGGCGACAATATTTTAGGCGACTGGTTTGCTTCCCTATAGTAGATCTTCGCAAAAATTCCTCAATAATATTCAGATTTAACCATTTTACATTTTTCTATCCGCCAACATGACTTTTAAAATTACTAAATGTCAGGCCCAAATCGAAAACTGTTTGCATCCCAAAAAGATGATATACCTAAATAAAAAATCTCATATAAGAAATTGAATTAATTTGCTTCCCACGCGAGTCCAGTTTTGTTCAACTTAAACTAACTAGCCACTGTTATGTACCCTAATTCAGGTCTGTGAAGATAGCACCCCCAAATTCGAATTTTCGGAAAAACGAAACGGCATTCGTTTGTCCATCGTTTGCCCATGTTTGCCCATAAAAAATTTTCGTTTGCCCACCCTTCAAAAAAAAGTTATCGCAAAAACAAAATTTTTTGTCAGCACCCCCATGAAAACATTTTAAAGATTTCGAAGTGGGAAACGATTGTCCATCGTATGCCCACGTTTGCCCACCCAACAATTTTTTTTTTCCACCCTTCAAAAAAAAGTTACGAGCAAATTAAAAAATTTAATATTTTTTCCGAAAATATTTTCAAAATCGGTGGTTTAACGATTGATTCTGGTAGCTTAGATGTAGGAGAGATTTGCCCACCCAATAATTTCGTATGCCCACCCTCCAGAATCGAAATAAAAAATAATATCCTCAAAAAGAAGGGCACCGGAGACGCGATCGCGTTAAAGTTCGATTTTTTCCTAAAATATTTTCAAAATCGGTGGTTTAACGATTGATGCTGGTAGCTTAGATGTAGAAGAGATTTGCCCACCCAATAATTTCGTATGCCCACCCTCCAAAATCGAAATAAAAAATAATATCCCCGAAAAGAAGGGCACCGGAGACGCGATCGCGTTAAAGTTCGATTTTTTCCTAAAATATTTTCAAAATCGGTGGTTTAACGATTGATTCTGGTAGCTTAGATGTAGAAGAGATTTGCCCACCCAATAATTTCGTATGCCCACCCTCCAGAATCGAAATAAAAAATAAAGATCGCGAAAAGAAGGGCACCGAAGACGCGACCAAGTTAAAGTTCGATTTTTTCCCAAAATATTTTCAAATTCGATGGTTTAACGATTCATTCTGGTAGCTTAGATGTAGAAGAGATTTGCCCACCCAATAATTTCGTATGCCCACCCTCCAGAACCCAATTAAAAAATAAAATACCCGAAAAGAAGGGCACCGGAGACGCGATCGCGTTAAAGTTCGATTTTTTCCTAAAATATTTTCAAAATCGGTGGTTTAACGATTGATGCTGGTAGCTTAGATGTAGAAGAGATTTGCCCACCCAATAATTTCGTATGCCCACCCTCCAAAATCGAAATAAAAAATAATATCCCCGAAAAGAAGGGCACCGGAGACGCGATCGCGTTAAAGTTCGATTTTTTCCTAAAATATTTTCAAAATCGGTGGTTTAACGATTGATTCTGGTAGCTTAGATGTAGAAGAGATTTGCCCACCCAATAATTTCGTATGCCCACCCTCCAGAATCGAAATAAAAAATAAAGATCGCGAAAAGAAGGGCACCGAAGACGCGACCAAGTTAAAGTTCGATTTTTTCCCAAAATATTTTCAAATTCGATGGTTTAACGATTCATTCTGGTAGCTTAGATGTAGCAGAGATTTGCCCACCCAATAATTTCGTATGCCCACCCTCCAAAATCGAAATAAAAAATAATATCCCCGAAAAGAAGGGCACCGGAGACGCGATCGCGTTAAAGTTCGATTTTTTCCTAAAATATTTTCAAAATCGGTGGTTTAACGATTGATTCTGGTAGCTTAGATGTAGAAGAGATTTGCCCACCCAATAATTTCGTATGCCCACCCTCCAGAATCGAAATAAAAAATAAAGTTCGCGAAAAGAAGGGCGATCGCGTTAAAGTTCGATTTTTTCCCAAAATATTTTCAAATTCGAAGGTTTAACGATTCATTCTGGTAGCTTAGATGTAGAAGAGATTTGCCCACCCAATAATTTCGTATGCCCACCCTCCAGAATCGAAATAAAAAATAAAGTTCGCGAAAAGAAGGGCGATCGCGTTAAAGTTCCATTTTTTCCTAAAATATTTTCAAAATCGGTGGTTTAACGATTCATTCTCGTAGCTTAGATGTAGAAGAGATTTGCCCACCCAATAATTTCGTATGCCCACCCTCCAGAATTGAAATAAAAAATAAAGTTTGCGAAAAGAAGGGCACCGAAGACGCGATCGCGTTAAAGTTCGATTTTTTCCCAAAATATTTTCAAATTCGATGGTTTAACGATTCATTCTGGTAGCTTAGATGTAGAAGAGATTTGCCCACCCAATAATTTCGTATGCCCACCCTCCAGAATCGAAATAAAAAATAATATCCTCAAAAAGAAGGGCACCGGAGACGCGATCGCGTTAAAGTTCGATTTTTTCCTAAAATATTTTCAAAATCGGTGGTTTAACGATTGATGCTGGTA
The DNA here is from genome assembly GCA_960531205.1 of Andrena bicolor. Lineage (NCBI taxonomy): Eukaryota > Metazoa > Arthropoda > Insecta > Hymenoptera > Andrenidae > Andrena > Andrena bicolor. The sequence goes on from OY482664.1 coordinate 146,247, forward strand.
GCTTAGATGTAGAAGAGATTTGCCCACCCAATAATTTCGTATGCCCACCCTCCAGAACCCAATTAAAAAATAAAATACCCGAAAAGAAGGGCACCGGAGACGCGATCGCGTTAAAGTTCGATTTTTTCCTAAAATATTTTCAAAATCGGTGGTTTAACGATTGATGCTGGTAGCTTAGATGTAGAAGAGATTTGCCCACCCAATAATTTCGTATGCCCACCCTCCAAAATCGAAATAAAAAATAATATCCCCGAAAAGAAGGGCACCGGAGACGCGATCGCGTTAAAGTTCGATTTTTTCCTAAAATATTTTCAAAATCGGTGGTTTAACGATTGATTCTGGTAGCTTAGATGTAGAAGAGATTTGCCCACCCAATAATTTCGTATGCCCACCCTCCAGAATCGAAATAAAAAATAAAGATCGCGAAAAGAAGGGCACCGAAGACGCGACCAAGTTAAAGTTCGATTTTTTCCCAAAATATTTTCAAATTCGATGGTTTAACGATTCATTCTGGTAGCTTAGATGTAGCAGAGATTTGCCCACCCAATAATTTCGTATGCCCACCCTCCAAAATCGAAATAAAAAATAATATCCCCGAAAAGAAGGGCACCGGAGACGCGATCGCGTTAAAGTTCGATTTTTTCCTAAAATATTTTCAAAATCGGTGGTTTAACGATTGATTCTGGTAGCTTAGATGTAGAAGAGATTTGCCCACCCAATAATTTCGTATGCCCACCCTCCAGAATCGAAATAAAAAATAAAGTTCGCGAAAAGAAGGGCGATCGCGTTAAAGTTCGATTTTTTCCCAAAATATTTTCAAATTCGAAGGTTTAACGATTCATTCTGGTAGCTTAGATGTAGAAGAGATTTGCCCACCCAATAATTTCGTATGCCCACCCTCCAGAATCGAAATAAAAAATAAAGTTCGCGAAAAGAAGGGCGATCGCGTTAAAGTTCCATTTTTTCCTAAAATATTTTCAAAATCGGTGGTTTAACGATTCATTCTCGTAGCTTAGATGTAGAAGAGATTTGCCCACCCAATAATTTCGTATGCCCACCCTCCAGAATTGAAATAAAAAATAAAGTTTGCGAAAAGAAGGGCACCGAAGACGCGATCGCGTTAAAGTTCGATTTTTTCCCAAAATATTTTCAAATTCGATGGTTTAACGATTCATTCTGGTAGCTTAGATGTAGAAGAGATTTGCCCACCCAATAATTTCGTATGCCCACCCTCCAGAATCGAAATAAAAAATAATATCCTCAAAAAGAAGGGCACCGGAGACGCGATCGCGTTAAAGTTCGATTTTTTCCTAAAATATTTTCAAAATCGGTGGTTTAACGATTGATGCTGGTAGCTTAGATGTAGAAGAGATTTGCCCACCCAATAATTTCGTATGCCCACCCTCCAGAACCCAATTAAAAAATAAAATACCCGAAAAGAAGGGCACCGGAGACGCGATCGCGTTAAAGTTCGATTTTTTCCTAAAATATTTTCAAAATCGGTGGTTTAACGATTGATGCTGGTAGCTTAGATGTAGAAGAGATTTGCCCACCCAATAATTTCGTATGCCCACCCTCCAAAATCGAAATAAAAAATAATATCCCCGAAAAGAAGGGCACCGGAGACGCGATCGCGTTAAAGTTCGATTTTTTCCTAAAATATTTTCAAAATCGGTGGTTTAACGATTGATTCTGGTAGCTTAGATGTAGAAGAGATTTGCCCACCCAATAATTTCGTATGCCCACCCTCCAGAATCGAAATAAAAAATAAAGATCGCGAAAAGAAGGGCACCGAAGACGCGACCAAGTTAAAGTTCGATTTTTTCCCAAAATATTTTCAAATTCGATGGTTTAACGATTCATTCTGGTAGCTTAGATGTAGCAGAGATTTGCCCACCCAATAATTTCGTATGCCCACCCTCCAAAATCGAAATAAAAAATAATATCCCCGAAAAGAAGGGCACCGGAGACGCGATCGCGTTAAAGTTCGATTTTTTCCTAAAATATTTTCAAAATCGGTGGTTTAACGATTGATTCTGGTAGCTTAGATGTAGAAGAGATTTGCCCACCCAATAATTTCGTATGCCCACCCTCCAGAATCGAAATAAAAAATAAAGTTCGCGAAAAGAAGGGCGATCGCGTTAAAGTTCGATTTTTTCCCAAAATATTTTCAAATTCGAAGGTTTAACGATTCATTCTGGTAGCTTAGATGTAGAAGAGATTTGCCCACCCAATAATTTCGTATGCCCACCCTCCAGAATCGAAATAAAAAATAAAGTTCGCGAAAAGAAGGGCGATCGCGTTAAAGTTCCATTTTTTCCTAAAATATTTTCAAAATCGGTGGTTTAACGATTCATTCTCGTAGCTTAGATGTAGAAGAGATTTGCCCACCCAATAATTTCGTATGCCCACCCTCCAGAATTGAAATAAAAAATAAAGTTTGCGAAAAGAAGGGCACCGAAGACGCGATCGCGTTAAAGTTCGATTTTTTCCCAAAATATTTTCAAATTCGATGGTTTAACGATTCATTCTGGTAGCTTAGATGTAGAAGAGATTTGCCCACCCAATAATTTCGTATGCCCACCCTCCAGAATCGAAATAAAAAATAATATCCTCAAAAAGAAGGGCACCGGAGACGCGATCGCGTTAAAGTTCGATTTTTTCCTAAAATATTTTCAAAATCGGTGGTTTAACGATTGATGCTGGTAGCTTAGATGTAGAAGAGATTTGCCCACCCAATAATTTCGTATGCCCACCCTCCAGAACCCAATTAAAAAATAAAATACCCGAAAAGAAGGGCACCGGAGACGCGATCGCGTTAAAGTTCCATTTTTTCCTAAAATATTTTCAAAATCGGTGGTTTAACGATTGATTCTGGTAGCTTAGATGTAGGAGAGATTTGCCCACCCAATAATTTCGTATGCCCACCCTCCAGAATCGAAATAAAAAATAATATCCTCAAAAAGAAGGGCACCGGAGACGCGATCGCGTTAAAGTTCCATTTTTTCCTAAAATATTTTCAAAATCGGTGGTTTAACGATTGATTCTGGTAGCTTAGATGTAGGAGAGATTTGCCCACCCAATAATTTCGTATGCCCACCCTCCAGAATCGAAATAAAAAATAATATCCTCAAAAAGAAGGGCACCGGAGACGCGATCGCGTTAAAGTTCCATTTTTTCCTAAAATATTTTCAAAATCGGTGGTTTAACGATTGATTCTAGTGGCTTAGATGTAGAAGAGATTTGCCCACCCAATAATTTCGTATGCCCACCCTCCAGAATTGAAATAAAAAATAAAGTTCGCGAAAAGAAGGGCGATCGCGTTAAAGTTCGATTTTTTCCGAAAATATTTTCAAAATCGGTGGTTTAACGATTCATTCTGGTAGCTTAGATGTAGGAGAGATTTGCCCACCCAATAATTTCGTATGCCCACCCTCCAAAATCGAAATAAAAAATAATATCCTCAAAAAGAAGGGCACCGGAGACGCGACCAAGTTAAAGTTCGATTTTTTTCGTATATATTATCAAAATCGATTGTTCTTACCGTAAAGGTTTAATGTATTTGATGGTATATTATCCGAAATTTTGCACACACTATTTCCCGTCACTTTATTCGAACGACACTTTAATTTGTATCTCTCATCGAATGCTTCACACTTTTCACACATCTGCAGCATGTGCCGAATAACACCAGAGTCTATCAATGCTTTTCTAATCACTTTTCACTAATCACCACATTGAATTCGCAAAACGAGAAATAATATAATCTCACAGTTACTTCACAAGCCGGAAATGAACGCACGATCTTGCGAGAGCTGTGTCCGAACTCAGAAGACTGACTGATTTTCGTGGGTCGTTGGGAAGACGTCGAGGGTGTCGCAGACATCTGTTTACGTTTCAGCAGTTACTTGACGCCGCGGTCCTTTACAATGGCAGCGTTGCGTGCCGTCAGCGAAAGAAAGTAACTACGCCTTTATAAACATTTCTTAAAGGTGTCACCAAATAGTCTAAACTCTTACATTAAAAACAATCGGTGGAATTTGTTAACAAATTTGAAAAGCATTTCAAAATTCCAGTGGAAGAAGAAGAAAAAGAAATAGTGGATAGCATTAATGTTTCTAACGAAAGTAATACTAGAATTTAAGAATTCTAGCCTTACAATAATCCAAATGAAATAAATAATATACTGCCACAATTATATTTTGATATTACATTATCTGAGGATCAATGAATAAATATGAATCCGAGACACTGACCACCTCTAAGTGGATATGATGTATAAATAATGTACAAAAATATTAAACAATGGCCGAGTTATTTCTTGTCCCGTGAAGCTCCTCCATCGTTGCGCGCGTGAACGATGTGTACAATTATGACGCCCAGGTTTATCTAACATGTGAATGACCATGATTCCAGTGTTCATTAATAAAATATCTGCAATGTAGCATACGGATTTGAGAAGAAAAAATTTACTGTACAAATGAAAGCAAGGTGAATATCACTATTCATTGTTTACCTAACAAGGCAAACTAGAGACATATTTTATATACGAATGGGTTATCGCATAAAAAAATGTGGTGCTACGTTTTAGATAATACCATTAAGAATATGTGTACCAGGTTTGAAATAAATCGGACAAATTGTTTTTGAGATATTTGATAACCGCTTACGCGGACGAACTGCGCGGGACAACAAATAACTGGTCCATTTTTTAATATTTTTGTATACCCTGTAACAGGGACAGGAGTATAGAATTTAGAACGACAGGCAATGCTTGAGGTCTAACCCCGTCTTCTCCGCTGGAGATGTTTACAACTCAGGGTTAGGCCCGAATTTTCGTCGATGTTAAAAGGGACTTGGCCTTGAGTGTTGGCAAACACATGTTTGGGGAAAGTCGAGTTGTTTCCGCCCGCGACCTTTACCTACCGTGGTCTGGCTTTCGTCCACTGGTTTCAGGCGCGCAATACCAATCATGTAAAGAACATTTAAGAAAATGGTTACTAATACATCTTAATAATCAGACACAAGCAAAGATTTTAAACAAAATTTTCTTAATTTTTTTGCGCAATTCTTCAGTATACACATATATATATATAAAATTATGCAAAAATATGATATTACAGTAATAGTAGATACAGTGGACACCGGATTATCGAGAAAGATTCGGGACCGGTGATTTCTCCATAAACCGGGGTAGGGGAAGTAGTGTGCGCCTAATAAACTGACCCTTGTCAGGACCCTCGCCCGAGCCGTCTGACAAGGAGACTGAATAGCGTAAACCGAGAGTGAGTGAAATAGCGCATCAGCGGGGGACCCTCGGTCGACGGCGAATTGAGATTCAGTATTTTCATATTACTGCTTACATCTGGAAGGAAGTATTACCGATGGATTGGTGAGTTTATGTCAACGAAAATGTGTCCAAACACGAAGCAATTCGGTCTGTTTTTTATTATGAAAATACAATTAGAATTCCAGTTCCCCGGTTAAAGGGATAACACGTTTCTGGTGACTGGTCTGCGACACACGCTATGTTCACTGAAAATGGACCGAATTTCTCCATATTTGAACTCATTTTCATTGGGAAATCCCCAAAAATCCATTGGTAATACTTTCATGAACATCTATCAAAAGCATGAACATTTTCTTTTTCTCTACTGGGTATTTTACCTGGTCCAACGGTTTTATTGCTCCCGGCAGTCAACGGGTGGTCTACCTGAGACCGAAGGCCCTCGCTCGCACCGAGGAAGCAAAACTGTGGGGTGGCTTTCCCGATGATCCGGCGGAAAAAGCATGTCAATAATCCGGGGACCACTGTACTACGAACTTGGAATTTTCTTTTTTAACCGCTCCTTTTATATTCATTTGGTTTAATTTGTGGAACGCTAATATAAAATTTTCAATTTTGGGGATAACTTTTAATTGGGAATATGTTCTGTCAAAGGTGCTTATCGAGTTTGTGAGAATTTCTCGCGAGGCACGCCGCGCAGAGTGGAAAGTCTGGAAACTGCACACCTCGATTTGATCACTTTGCGAAGCAGCCTCGCGCGGCCAGGTAGCGCGAAGCTGCCGCGGGAGCTTGCCACGCGAGGCTGCTTTGGAAACTCTATGATGGTTTTCATGGTGGAGGTATAGAGTTATCAGGCATTCCACTCAAAATATAATTGTGGCAGTATATTATTTATTTCATTTGGATTATTGTAAGGCTAGAATTCTTAAATTCTAGTATTACTTTCGTTAGAAACATTAATGCTATCCACTATTTCTTTTTCTTCTTCTTCCACTGGAATTTTGAAATGCTTTTCAAATTTGTTAACAAATTCCACCGATTGTTTTTAATGTAAGAGTTTAGACTATTTGGTGACACCTTTAAGAAATGTTTATAAAGGCGTAGTTACTTTCTTTCGCTGACGGCACGCAACGCTGCCATTGTAAAGGACCGCGGCGTCAAGTAACTGCTGAAACGTAAACAGATGTCTGCGACACCCTCGACGTCTTCCCAACGACCCACGAAAATCAGTCAGTCTTCTGAGTTCGGACACAGCTCTCGCAAGATCGTGCGTTCATTTCCGGCTTGTGAAGTAACTGTGAGATTATATTATTTCTCGTTTTGCGAATTCAATGTGGTGATTAGTGAAAAGTGATTAGAAAAGCATTGATAGACTCTGGTGTTATTCGGCACATGCTGCAGATGTGTGAAAAGTGTGAAGCATTCGATGAGAGATACAAATTAAAGTGTCGTTCGAATAAAGTGACGGGAAATAGTGTGTGCAAAATTTCGGATAATATACCATCAAATACATTAAACCTTTACGGTAAGAACAATCGATTTTGATAATATATACGAAAAAAATCGAACTTTAACTTGGTCGCGTCTCCGGTGCCCTTCTTTTTGAGGATATTATTTTTCATTTCGATTCTGGAGGGTGGGCATACGAAATTATTGGATGGGCAAATCTCTCCTACATCTAAGCTACCAGAATCAATCGTTAAACCATCGAATTTGAAAATATTTTGGGAAAAAATCGAACTTTAACGCGATCGCGTCTTCGGTGCCCTTCTTTTCGCAAACTTTATTTTTTATTTCAATTCTGGAGGGTGGGCATACGAAATTATTGGGTGGGCAAATCTCTTCTACATCTAAGCTACGAGAATGAATCGTTAAACCACCGATTTTGAAAATATTTTAGGAAAAAATCGAACTTTAACGCGATCGCCCTTCTTTTCGCGAACTTTATTTTTTATTTCGATTCTGGAGGGTGGGCATACGAAATTATTGGGTGGGCAAATCTCTTCTACATCTAAGCTACCAGAATGAATCGTTAAACCATCGAATTTGAAAATATTTTGGGAAAAAATCGAACTTTAACTTGGTCGCGTCTTCGGTGCCCTTCTTTTCGCGATCTTTATTTTTTATTTCGATTCTGGAGGGTGGGCATACGAAATTATTGGGTGGGCAAATCTCTTCTACATCTAAGCTAACAGAATGAATCGTTAAACCTTCGAATTTGAAAATATTTTCGGAAAAAATCGAACTTTAACGCGATCGCCCTTCTTTTCGCGAACTTTATTTTTTATTTCGATTCTGGAGGGTGGGCATACGAAATTATTGGGTGGGCAAATCTCTTCTACATCTAAGCTACTAGAATGAATCGTTAAACCACCGATTTTGAAAATATTTTAGGAAAAAATCGAACTTTAACGCGATCGCGTCTTCGGTGCCCTTCTTTTCGCGAACTTTATTTTTTATTTCGATTCTGGAGGGTGGGCATACGAAATTATTGGGTGGGCAAATCTCTTCTACATCTAAGCTACCAGAATGAATCGTTAAACCTTCGAATTTGAAAATATTTTGGGAAAAAATCGAACTTTAACGCGATCGCCCTTCTTTTCGCGAACTTTATTTTTTATTTCGATTCTGGAGGGTGGGCATACGAAATTATTGGGTGGGCAAATCTCTTCTACATCTAAGCTAACAGAATCAATCGTTAAACCATCGAATTTGAAAATATTTTGGGAAAAAATCGAACTTTAACGCGATCGCGTCTTCGGTGCCCTTCTTTTCGCAAACTTTATTTTTTATTTCAATTCTGGAGGGTGGGCATACGAAATTATTGGGTGGGCAAATCTCTTCTACATCTAAGCTACGAGAATGAATCGTTAAACCACCGATTTTGAAAATATTTTAGGAAAAAATCGAACTTTAACGCGATCGCCCTTCTTTTCGCGAACTTTATTTTTTATTTCGATTCTGGAGGGTGGGCATACGAAATTATTGGGTGGGCAAATCTCTTCTACATCTAAGCTACCAGAATGAATCGTTAAACCATCGAATTTGAAAATATTTTGGGAAAAAATCGAACTTTAACTTGGTCGCGTCTTCGGTGCCCTTCTTTTCGCGATCTTTATTTTTTATTTCGATTCTGGAGGGTGGGCATACGAAATTATTGGGTGGGCAAATCTCTTCTACATCTAAGCTAACAGAATGAATCGTTAAACCTTCGAATTTGAAAATATTTTCGGAAAAAATCGAACTTTAACGCGATCGCCCTTCTTTTCGCGAACTTTATTTTTTATTTCGATTCTGGAGGGTGGGCATACGAAATTATTGGGTGGGCAAATCTCTTCTACATCTAAGCTACTAGAATGAATCGTTAAACCACCGATTTTGAAAATATTTTAGGAAAAAATCGAACTTTAACGCGATCGCGTCTTCGGTGCCCTTCTTTTCGCGAACTTTATTTTTTATTTCGATTCTGGAGGGTGGGCATACGAAATTATTGGGTGGGAAAATCTCTCCTACATCTAAGCTACCAGAATCAATCGTTAAACCACCGATTTTGAAAATATTTTAGGAAAAAATGGAACTTTAACGCGATCGCGTCTCCGGTGCCCTTCTTTTCGGGTATTTTATTTTTTAATTGGGTTCTGGAGGGTGGGCATACGAAATTATTGGGTGGGCAAATCTCTCCTACATCTAAGCTACCAGAATGAATCGTTAAACCACCGAATTTGAAATTATTTTGGGAAAAAATCGAACTTTAACTTGGTCGCGTCTTCGGTGCCCTTCATTTCGCGATCTTTATTTTTTATTTCGATTCTGGAGGGTGGGCATACGAAATTATTGGGTGGGCAAATCTCTTCTACATCTAAGCTACCAGAATGAATCGTTAAACCACCGATTTTGAAAATATTTTCGGAAAAAATCGAACTTTAACGCGATCGCCCTTCTTTTCGCGAACTTTATTTTTTATTTCGATTCTGGAGGGTGGGCATACGAAATTATTGGGTGGGCAAATCTCTTCTACATCTAAGCTACCAGAATCAATCGTTAAACCACCGATTTTGAAAATATTTTAGGAAAAAATCGAACTTTAACGCGATCGCGTCTCCGGTGCCCTTCTTTTCGGGGATATTATTTTTTATTTCGATTTTGGAGGGTGGGCATACGAAATTATTGGGTGGGCAAATCTCTCCTACATCTAAGCTACCAGAATGAATCGTTAAACCACCGATTTTGAAAATATTTTCGGAAAAAATCGAACTTTAACGCGATCGCCCTTCTTTTCGCGAACTTTATTTTTTATTTCAATTCTGGAGGGTGGGCATACGAAATTATTGGGTGGGCAAATCTCTTCTACATCTAAGCTACCAGAATGAATCGTTAAACCTTCGAATTTGAAAATATTTTGGGAAAAAATCGAACTTTAACGCGATCGCCCTTCTTTTCGCGAACTTTATTTTTTATTTCGATTCTGGAGGGTGGGCATACGAAATTATTGGGTGGGCAAATCTCTTCTACATCTAAGCTAACAGAATCAATCGTTAAACCATCGAATTTGAAAATATTTTGGGAAAAAATCGAACTTTAACGCGATCGCGTCTTCGGTGCCCTTCTTTTCGCAAACTTTATTTTTTATTTCAATTCTGGAGGGTGGGCATACGAAATTATTGGGTGGGCAAATCTCTTCTACATCTAAGCTACGAGAATGAATCGTTAAACCACCGATTTTGAAAATATTTTAGGAAAAAATCGAACTTTAACGCGATCGCCCTTCTTTTCGCGAACTTTATTTTTTATTTCGATTCTGGAGGGTGGGCATACGAAATTATTGGGTGGGCAAATCTCTTCTACATCTAAGCTACCAGAATGAATCGTTAAACCATCGAATTTGAAAATATTTTGGGAAAAAATCGAACTTTAACTTGGTCGCGTCTTCGGTGCCCTTCTTTTCGCGATCTTTATTTTTTATTTCGATTCTGGAGGGTGGGCATACGAAATTATTGGGTGGGCAAATCTCTTCTACATCTAAGCTAACAGAATGAATCGTTAAACCTTCGAATTTGAAAATATTTTCGGAAAAAATCGAACTTTAACGCGATCGCCCTTCTTTTCGCGAACTTTATTTTTTATTTCGATTCTGGAGGGTGGGCATACGAAATTATTGGGTGGGCAAATCTCTTCTACATCTAAGCTACTAGAATGAATCGTTAAACCACCGATTTTGAAAATATTTTAGGAAAAAATCGAACTTTAACGCGATCGCGTCTTCGGTGCCCTTCTTTTCGCGAACTTTATTTTTTATTTCGATTCTGGAGGGTGGGCATACGAAATTATTGGGTGGGAAAATCTCTCCTACATCTAAGCTACCAGAATCAATCGTTAAACCACCGATTTTGAAAATATTTTAGGAAAAAATGGAACTTTAACGCGATCGCGTCTCCGGTGCCCTTCTTTTCGGGTATTTTATTTTTTAATTGGGTTCTGGAGGGTGGGCATACGAAATTATTGGGTGGGCAAATCTCTCCTACATCTAAGCTACCAGAATGAATCGTTAAACCACCGAATTTGAAATTATTTTGGGAAAAAATCGAACTTTAACTTGGTCGCGTCTTCGGTGCCCTTCATTTCGCGATCTTTATTTTTTATTTCGATTCTGGAGGGTGGGCATACGAAATTATTGGGTGGGCAAATCTCTTCTACATCTAAGCTACCAGAATGAATCGTTAAACCACCGATTTTGAAAATATTTTCGGAAAAAATCGAACTTTAACGCGATCGCCCTTCTTTTCGCGAACTTTATTTTTTATTTCGATTCTGGAGGGTGGGCATACGAAATTATTGGGTGGGCAAATCTCTTCTACATCTAAGCTACCAGAATCAATCGTTAAACCACCGATTTTGAAAATATTTTAGGAAAAAATCGAACTTTAACGCGATCGCGTCTCCGGTGCCCTTCTTTTCGGGGATATTATTTTTTATTTCGATTTTGGAGGGTGGGCATACGAAATTATTGGGTGGGCAAATCTCTCCTACATCTAAGCTACCAGAATGAATCGTTAAACCACCGATTTTGAAAATATTTTCGGAAAAAATCGAACTTTAACGCGATCGCCCTTCTTTTCGCGAACTTTATTTTTTATTTCAATTCTGGAGGGTGGGCATACGAAATTATTGGGTGGGCAAATCTCTTCTACATCTAAGCCACTAGAATCAATCGTTAAACCACCGATTTTGAAAATATTTTAGGAAAAAATGGAACTTTAACGCGATCGCGTCTCCGGTGCCCTTCTTTTCGGGTATTTTATTTTTTAATTGGGTTCTGGAGGGTGGGCATACGAAATTATTGGGTGGGCAAATCTCTCCTACATCTAAGCTACCAGAATGAATCGTTAAACCACCGAATTTGAAAATATTTTGGGAAAAAATCGAACTTTAACTTGGTCGCGTCTTCGGTGCCCTTCTTTTCGCGATCTTTATTTTTTATTTCGATTCTGGAGGGTGGGCATACGAAATTATTGGGTGGGCAAATCTCTTCTACATCTAAGCTACCAGAATGAATCGTTAAACCACCGATTTTGAAAATATTTTCGGAAAAAATCGAACTTTAACGCGATCGCCCTTCTTTTCGCGATCTTTATTTTTTATTTCGATTCTGGAGGGTGGGCATACGAAATTATTGGGTGGGCAAATCTCTTCTACATCTAAGCTACCAGAATGAATCGTTAAACCATCGAATTTGAAAATATTTTAGGAAAAAATCGAACTTTAACGCGGTCGCGTCTCCGGTGCCCTTCTTTTCGCGATCTTTATTTTTTATTTCGATTCTGGAGGGTGGGCATACGAAATTATTGGGTGGGCAAATCTCTTCTACATCTAAGCTACCAGAATGAATCGTTAAACCATCGAATTTGAAAATATTTTAGGAAAAAATCGAACTTTAACGCGGTCGCGTCTCCGGTGCCCTTCTTTTCGGGGATATTATTATTTAATTCGATTCTGGAGGGTGGGCATACGAAATTATTGGGTGGGCAAATCTCTTCTACATCTAAGCCACTAGAATGAATCGTTAAACCACCGATTTTGAAAATATTTTAGGAAAAAATCGAACTTTAACGCGATCGCGTCTTCGGTGCCCTTCTTTTCGCGAACTTTATTTTTTATTTCGATTCTGGAGGGTGGGCATACGAAATTATTGGGTGGGCAAATCTCTTCTACATCTAAGCTACCAGAATGAATCGTTAAACCATCGAATTTGAAAATATTTTAGGAAAAAATCGAACTTTAACGCGGTCGTGTCTCCGGTGCCCTTCTTTTCGGGGATATTATTATTTAATTCGATTCTGGAGGGTGGGCATACGAAATTATTGGGTGGGCAAATCTCTGCTACATCTAAGCTACCAGAATGAATCGTTAAACCACCGATTTTGAAAATATTTTAGGAAAAAATCGAACTTTAACGCGATCGCGTCTCTGGTGCCCTTCTTTTCGGGGATATTATTTTTTATTTCGATTTTGGAGGGTGGGCATACGAAATTATTGGGTGGGCAAATCTCTTCTACATCTAAGCTACCAGAATGAATCGTTAAACCACCGATTTTGAAAATATTTTAGGAAAAAATCGAACTTTAACTTGGTCGCCCTTCTTTTCGCGAACTTTATTTTTTATTTCGATTCTGGAGGGTGGGCATACGAAATTATTGGGTGGGCAAATCTCTCCTACATCTAAGCTACCAGAATCAATCGTTAAACCACCGATTTTGAAAATATTTTCGGAAAAAATATTAAATTTTTTAATTTGCTCGTAACTTTTTTTTGAAGGGTGGAAAAAAAAAATTGTTGGGTGGGCAAACGTGGGCATACGATGGACAATCGTTTCCCACTTCGAAATCTTTAAAATGTTTTCATGGTGGTGCTGACAAAAAATTTTGTTTTTGCGATAACTTTTTTTTGAAGGGTGGGCAAACGAAAATTTTTTATGGGCAAACATGGGCAAACGATGGACAAACGAATGCCGTTTCGTTTTTCCGAAAATTCGAATTTGGGGGTGCTATCTTCACAGACCTCCCTAATTCTCGCCGGTTTGTGATCGTTTGTGATCGTTTGCGATCGTTTGCGATCGTTTGCGACGCTACTCCGCCGTTTTGCAAATACTTAGCAGTCTGGTATGAGGTGTGGCCACTTATTGCAGGGTTTTCGCGGCCCTTTGCTCGCGCTCGTACCGAAATCAAGCGTGACATGACACGCGGCGTAATCCGCGCAAAGGGTTGATCCCAGTTTAGCCGGCTGTCCGTAAACCGCGGTACTTAAGCCCCTGGCAAATTTGAATCCGTCAATCTCGAGCGTCCAGGAGGAAGCATATAATCAGCCTGGCGTTGCACCCTCGTAACGCCCTCCCCTGGCTGGGCTTTAAGAGCTTTTTTCCACCTGTGCTGGGGGGAAGACTTAACGCCCCCGTTTCGTGGCGGGCTTAATTTCGTTATGTAACAACGACGGCTATTTTTTTTTATATTTTTCGGGCTTTCCGAACGAATCCCTGTGGACTGTGGAGTGAAAGAAGCGAGTTGATTCGGGTTGGACGAGGGAAGGTGAGGGTGATCTCGGGATTCTTTTGAATATTTTGGGTTGAATTTCAAGTCTCTGTCACTGCGAGCGAAATGTTAGATGTGGGAGGGAGGTTGCCAGGATTCCGATAGGGTGGATCTCAGCATTCTGATGGAGCAAACTGAGCAAATTTCCACGCGAAAAAAAGGTTCTCTATCGGCAATTAACGAAGACCCGTTAATCGGCCTCTAGCTCTCCCCCAAGCGGGTGAAACAAATGGTCCCGTGGATTGCAATCTGCTCGGGCTGCCTGCTGAGCAAAGTCCTCCACCAATTCGTCAACGTCACCTGGACGGATCCGCGAAAGGATTAGGCATTTGCATAGACGATCGCTCAACTTCTATCGCGGGAAGAGGAGCACCGTGTGACGCCTTTTTATTCGCCTCTCGTTGGAAACTCCTTGGCCCATTACGTACCCCCTCGTACGTTCCCCCTCTTGCATTTTCGCTGGTGTCTTTCTTCGGTTCTCGAAATATCTGTGCATCTTCAGGAATTCTTTGATTTCATTCGGTGGAGAAGATTTCAGACCTTTCGGTCGCTTTCAAGTTCCCCTTCACTCTCGAAGCTTTCCACTGTTCTCCAATTTCCCTATGAAAGGTGGCGCAGTCCTTCTCACAGCACCTTGTACCCATAAGAATTTCGAAATCAATCACACGGAACCACCAACCACCATATTTCATTGCAAGTACAAGGAGATGTGATGGCCGACGAGGTGGAGAGTAAAAGTGAGTGTAAAAGGTCAAGACTTTCCCCGATTTCCCCGATTTCCCCGATTTCCCCGGTAAGTAGAGTCGACGGGGACGGTGGACGGCGAGAGAATAATTAGTCATTTATGAGGCCGTAAGTGGGGCCGCAAATCGGTCCCTCTCGAAGGGACAGCGACGCAGGGACCTCTGCCAGGGACGGCCAGCGTTATCTCGAAATTATTAATCACAGCGTAACGGGTCCCGACGACGGAGCGAGCGGGAGGGAAGATGAGCCACGAGCCGTGCTCCATGGACTTATCTGACACCTTAATCAATTCCAAGTTATTAATTACGAGCCCGGGCCTGCGGCGTTCCGTTCCTCCATCAAGGCACACGCTTCGGAAAGCCACCAGGAGCATTGTCTGCGGCTTACAATGCAGTGTCAACACGATCGGAGTCACAACTCACATTTACGCCGGCCCGGTCATTAATAATTATTTAGCGATGCCCTTCGCGCCCGGGATGGATTCTTTCGTGGTTTTTCTGCCCGTGTAGTATCTTAAACAGATAAACAGATAAACAGATAAACAGATAAACGTAGCAGGGAGTATTTAATCATTTGATTACGCCTTACGGTATCCCCGTTTCAAGAGCGACAGGGTTATCGAGTGTGAGACTTTCTTGGGATAGCTTCCAGACACTGTGCACCAGATGTTTCATTCTTCAGGCTGTCATCTGTTGGAAAGATCACAGTGGTTGCTCCACTTTGAAATCATTCTTGGAGACCCTTCCCCTTAAGAGATTCCTCGCATCTGCACTGTTCCTAAGTCCTAACACAGAAACTTCCTTCTTTCCATGGGGCAATGTCTTGGCCCACACCCATGTTCCACGCCCATTCATGCCGAACTAATCAGACAACGGTGCACCATGCACAGCTCCATCGATCACCTAGGCTTCATTCCCGGTTTCACCCTCCCCCGGTATTATTCAATATCCAATCATCGGTTCTCCGTTTTAAAACGTCTTAATCGAGGCAGGCACTTCATATTCCACCAACCTTCTCCATCTTCGTACAGGGATTTAGCTCGGGGCGTACAAATTCCGACTATTTTGCGTACATTTGGCAGAGGGGTGCCGTTCACGCGAGGGTAGGGGCGAGCGGGTGGTGGGTGGTGGGTGGCCACGGAAGGAAAACTATAAATCATTCCGCGAGGCGTGGGGGTGCTTCGTAGTCGCCGTGCATCGACTCGCGAAATCCAACTACCCTTAAATAAGTTGATTCATTGCAGGAGGCCAACCCCCTCCCTAGTTTCTTACGAACCACTCGACACTTTTCTTCTTTTACTTTTTTTCAGGCTGTTGTTTATTCGTGGCTAGCTTGGAATCTACCAAGTGCTAGGGTGCAGTTAAATATCGACAATGTAATGACTAATGTAGTTAGTACTTTTAGGTTTTGGTAATAAGATTTTCGAAGAAGATAGTGACTAAGATTAGCAAGAAAAGAAACAGAATTCTTAAATGTTTCTATTGATCTTGATCTCAACGAACTTTTTACTTTTTAGCCCCAAGAGCTTCCCCTAAAATTTATACTATCGAGGCACGATTTTCCATAGAGTTATAGAGTTTTACAGTTTTCTTCTGTCCCTTTAGTTTTCGACCCCCCCGTGCTTCAATTGAGATTCATGTTACTGCCCTTCGTGGATGTATCTTTCCTTCCCGTCGTGGATTCTGCTGATATTTCGCTAATTCTCAGAAGACTCAGCCAACCCCGTGGGAGGGATGCGCCCGAACCCTTGCTCCAAGAAGTTTAACAGGGTGAACGTGGATGAAATATCGTTGTATCGACTCCGAGATTCGTTTAAGTCCTCCCATAAGCTTGCTTGTTGTTCGATATTGGCCTGGGGCGCAGCTCTCGCCGGCGACTCTCACGGTAATTGACATGCTCAGTTTTATGAAGCTCCTCGAAACGACTGGGAATACTTACACATTTCGCAGGCTCGCTTCGATCAGCCTAATTGGAACACTTGATCTCGGTACTTTACAGCGTCTCCTTCCCTCGATCATTCACTTCCTTCGAAGGTGTCCAACGATTCAATTCTGCATTCATGTTTGATACAAACAGATACTGTCACCCGTTCGGACCAGAAATTTCTAAAATCTCAAATCAGCAGGCTTAACGTTCGCAACTTAAAATAGAAGACACATCGGACGACAGATCATTCTTCCATCGAATCTGCCGAAAAAACCACCCTCCATGGAATTGAAAAGGTCTCCGTTCCTCCAGGAGGTTTTGTCTCTCTCATTAAACGAACACTAGCTCGCCTCTCTCCCGAGGCCCACGGTTTCCCATCTTCCTTCGTTTCCTCCGAAGTTTCCGAACGAGCCCGAGGAATACGCGAAGGAGGAACGAAAATAGGAAGCAGGGCGAAGAGGAGAAGGAAGAGGAGGCGGAGGCGGAGGCGGAGGCGGAGGCGGAGGCGTTCAGCTCGCTTTGCCCGAGCACTGATGATAGTTTTTGCTCGGCAAGATTTTTTGCTTACCACCCCCTCGGGGGTGGATGATATATGGCCGCCCCCGAGACACTGGCCACCCCCCACCCCCCTGGCGGGGATGGAGAGACGGGGCGAGGGAGGATACGTCCTGATTCCGGAAGAATTCCTTATGTACGTGCGCCCGTGCATTTGTGTCTCGGCGACGATCGTTAGCACTGCCTCCGCGAATTCGTGGGGTGTTGGATCGTTTCTGTAGATGGTTTTCGAGCGAATCGATCGGAAGGGAATAGCGTGCAAGGTTTCCTTTAGTGCACGAGGGTTGAACGAGGTGCAAATGTATCTTTGGAATGCCTCCCACGCTAAATATATTCCTAGGGTGGCGATAGTATTATAATTGAATCATATAAATTCTCAGTTGAGTTATAAAAGGGAGTAAGACTTGGGGTTCGAAACGTTGAGTGTCCGACATAATTCTATCAGTAGAATACGTGGTTTAGGAAAATTTGTCAGATTTCAAAGAGCCGTTCGTAGGACGGCTGTTAAGATCCGATTCTATCGAGGTGTCGCGAAAAAAGGGTTACGAGGGGAGGAAAATATGGTTTCTCGAAACGAGGCTGTGGCGAGAGGGGCCGATCGGTTGCACCGGCTGTGCCGCGTTTTTGCTCGATTTCTCAAAACCGATCGAGCGTTCCCGATCAGGGAGCAACACGCGTAGCTTGCACGCCAGGCGTGACCATCGGCTACCCGCTACCGCGATACACCACGAAAAACGTAGCCGCCCGCCATGCTCAGTCGCTCACCTCTATTTACATTGGCACCGTTGCGGGCAGCGATCGATCGATCCCTCGCGGGGACTTCCGCTGAATTTTCTTTAACAGTTTATAGGTACTTGAAGCGATCGCGACGGAGCCTGTCATATTGAGATGAAAAGTATGATAGGTCAGGAAAGGGAATGAAATTTCTAGAGGAACTAGTAGTGCAATGCATAACTAATCAGTGCGATCTAAAAATTTGTGTAGGAATTTTTTTATTTCAAATAACTTTTTGCCCATCTCTGCTGAAGAGGTGACTGTGAAGGTTGAAGGGTTCAAAGAGGAACTTGAATATTAAGCAACCCCTTTCAAAGAAAATTCTTCGGAAAGGTTGTTGCAGTGTTTGGGCAGAGACTGGAGGATGAACGTTGTGGACGGTTCGATTTGGAGCGGGCCTCCTTTCCGCTCGCAGGATCTCGCGGTGCAGGGTGGCTGCATACCGTGATCGCCGGGGCATCGTCCACGGATTTGGTTTTTACGCCGTGGCAAAAGCCCCTCGGCCGATCTTCTTGTTTGCTCAGGGGGACTTGTTCGGTCGCGTTCTCTCCTCGGGGGAGGGGCGGGGAGGGGACTAAATTTACGCCGGCCAGAGTAGCGTAGTTGACCGACGGACCGCGGCAGGATGTCGATTATCGACGGTTTTTGCCGCGATTCCTCCCCCTTCTTCGAGGCGAGCGCATAATTAGCTTTCGTTATTCTAGCGCACCCGTCGGCTTCCGCCCGCTGACAGCGATTCTTCAACGAATCAGCCTTGCCTTCGTCTCCCCTCCCCACTTACGACCGGCCACGTCACGCAATTGTGAAATCCTCCACGTTTCCCTCGCGCTCGTGCGGTTTCCACTCCGTTCTTTTCCTCTTCTTGTTTGACGAACGCGTTCGCGTCTCGGTTGGCGGGATGCAAGTGCAACGTGAATTCCTGGGAATTGGGCAAGCTCCGGGGCTGGGAAGTTTGAATTCCGCAGTTCAGGGTACAGAGATGCGAGATTTTTGGAGAGTTTGTTCGATAATGAATCATCTATTGCTAATTGATGAAACTCGGAGGGTTTGTAGTATCCTTTATCCGAGTTCAGGTGTTGAAAGCTCGGAGATTTGGAATCTCTGCAGGGTATAGCCTCGGCTCGACTCTCCATCGTGCGCGACAGATTGCCGAGCCATCCCGCGACAAAACCGAAGGAAAGGAACGCGATGCAAGCTTAATTATGACTCGGCGTTACGTGAACCTGGCGCGGAATGATTTAATGCCGCGCGCATTCCAGCGAAGCTCGCGGCTCGCGGCTCGCGGCTCGTTCATTGTTCGAAAAAGTGTCCCCGGCCCCCGGGCTCTTCCTACCGTCAGGTATTTACAAAGTTCGCATGTAACGAGGCTTCGTTAACGGTACGGGAAGCAATAATCGCTCGAGTCGCAGTCAACCCGCATTCCTCTCGAGTTATCGACGGCAGAGGGTCTTCCTCCTCGGACCAACCCGTGGAAATGCTGAAACGATCGAACAAAGAGAGGTAGATAGATAGATAGATAGATCTCGGCCGGTGTGTCGATCAGAGTCACGCTCGATCGTGATCAATTAATCGCGCGCTGGCAAAAAAATTCAAATAGAGCGAACAGCCTTTCGCCGAGACCTCGAGCTAGAAACGATTCGGGGCAACGCTCCGACCTTCGTTAAGTAGGCTCACCTTGGCGCGATCGGTGAAATCAGCGAAGCTGAAAAGTAGTGTTCGATCAAAGAATCGTGGGGAGCGAACGCATATCAGGATTTCCAAGTTCTAAGTCGAAAATCTCCGATTGCAGTTGGAAATTAAACTTTCCTCGAATCTCATATTTTTCTCGCAGAAATTTATTCGAATATTAGATTTTTTTATATAATCTTCGTGCAGCTTGCACACGTTTTCAATGCTATTCTAGCTCCCAGAAACTCCTCCAAGTCAGCTTTTTCCCTCTTCCAATTGGTTAATTCGAAATCGAACCCTCTCCGAATGGAGTCCTTCTCGATTTCACCTCGCCCCCGTCTCCGTCCATTGATTGGCCGCCCGTGTACAAGCGGTTTCTTGCGCGGTCCTCCTTTGCAGCTGAAATAAATCTTGTGTTTTCGCGTATAAGCGGCCTTTTAATATCAACGGGCTTGATTTACCGCCGCGAGACCATGCATCTACGCGCTGGAGAGGTCCAAGCCAACCATCCTCCCCTTGACATTTGTCTTCCGGTCGGGAAGAAGGGAAACACGACTGTCCCCAGGTTTTCCCTGATTTACAGCTCCTGCCGACGGTATTTGACTAAAGTCTAAACGCTGCCGGATCTCCACGATGCCCCGAGATCGCTCGTTTTATGGGGCAGAAGTCCCACCAATTACTTGCATTATCAGAGAGAAACATCCAAGCCAAATCGAACTCCAAAGTCCAAATCCTTTCCACTTTAGTGCCCCATACTCTCAACCCTCCCAGGCACAATTCCTCGACATCTCTCCCTCCCGACTCGAAACTCCTAAATCCCATACCTACTTCTGAATATCGAGAACCCTAATTGCCAAACATCCCTGAGCATCGAAGCCGAGACCCCCGTGCCCCAGAGGAGCTAGATTCCGGCGACAGCCGTGCAGCCGTGCGGCCGTGCAGCCGCCATCGACGGCTGCCCCGTCGACCGTCGTCTTTCCCGTCGCGAATCGCGATCACGCGAACCAGGGGCCCCGACGATATCGTCCCGCGGGCCGCTAAAAGCGCCGCAAGAAAATAATAGAATCGAGCAGGATCGTGTCGGGCTGGATAACGAGCCGGATGATTTACAGTTTATCCTTACGCCTCCATTTACGAAGGGGAGCCGAGAACTGTGATCGCCTTTAAATTCGCTCTCGTTGGTGCAACCGTTCGCCTCGTCCATCGTGGCCGAAGGGGTGGGGGGAGTACGGTCCGTTTCTCATCATCCCCGACTGCCGGTATACGTTCCCTCTCTCTTCTCGTTTTCTCAATGTATCCGCGGAGCGCGGACCGCGGAGCGCGGACCGCGGTACCCGGGCGCAACATTGTTTTTCTCCCTCCTCCCTGGGGTCGGTGGACAGGCTTTTTGGCCTTCCTTTTTCCTAGCTGGGAGCTTTCGCCACGGACACGTATACAGCCCCCCGTAATGATCGCAACGCTTCGATGCGCGCAACCCGCGAGAGGATGCATCCTCTTGCACCGCGTACATGGATCGTTGCCGCGATTCTTATGTTATAAATTATTATCGCGTTATTACCGTGGCCGAGCACCGCGCATCCCAGCGTGTCTTGAGTCTTGACCACTTTTGGTGGTTAACGAGGAGTAGGTGTCTGTGAGGGTTCTGGCCTCTGGGGTTCGTTGTTTTTCGGCTGTGGGATTTCGGTGTCCGTGCGTTTGGATGTTTACGGTTTAGATAAAGCAGCAAAAGTGGGAGGAATTCAGGGAAGATTGGAGCAGGATCTGGCACGTGGATAATTGGTGGTACGAGAGGCGAGGAAAAAGTTCCGGGGTCCAGAGGAGGAAAAGGCAGAGGGACGCGGGGCAAGGTTATCGGGGTGTTGGCGAGTGAAACGGAGAGGAATCACCCCTGTTTCGGCGGAATAATCGTCTCGTCCTCGAGCTAATATCGAACCGTCGCCCACGTTCAAAGGGATGTCGGGGAAGGAATGGCATTGTTGGTCCCCTTCCAGGCGATTCTTCTTCGACGCGTGTCACTTCTGACGTTGCTAATGAAAAGATCGCTGTGCCAAGAAAAACGCGCGAGCCAGGACCACCAACAACCACCGCAGCCTAAAATTTTCCGTCGCATCCCTCTTTGTACCTTTCATACACGCGTCTAAATTCAACACTCGTCCAATCCCAAGTAAACCCGCAGAATCTCAATTATCCAACTTTTCCCCTTAAAATGATAATCCTTTGGAGGTACAAGCAGCGGTAAAGAAATCACAGCTATCATTCCGAACACCTCTGTTGCTTGCTCCTTTAACACGGAATTTGCTATCACCAGAGGCAATTTGTATACGCGCTACCTGTCTTAAGATTCGAGACTGGTCGGTTTTTTGCCTGCACGGAAAATAAGGTACGGTCGTGAAAGGAAAAGCGATTGCGCGGCGATCGGAGCGGAAGGGTGGAATACGAGCGAGGGCATGAAATTGAGATGGTTCGCCAACAAGTCGTTGTTTCCATGAAGGAAGAGGCGCTCGCCAATCGCCGCTCGCCACTCGCCTCGGTATCTCCTCTGTTGATTAAAGTCCAGGGGCGATCGCCGATTGTCATCCAGGCTCGTTCGTGCATAGAGCAGGATATTACGCACCGGTATCGGAGTAATGATATCTCGACCGCAGTGATCATGTAAACCGCAATCGTTACGAGGATATCTGAGACGCATCCACAGAATCATATCGGCTGTTCCTGTTGCTCTGTAACTCGTGGCTTAATTGGAGTTCGCTTGGAGGGAGATCTTTATTCGATCTCAAGCTGATCCTCACTTTGGTATCATCCTTTTAGGAACTTCGGAACCTGAATTTCCAGATCAATTCAACTTAGAAATCGCCACCCTTTCTAATTTATTAAAATGATCGTTCTTCTAGACTTGGGTTGATTGTAATTTTTTAACTGCTAGTTTTAATAGAGGAAAAGAACGCAGTGGTATTTCCCAACGATTTCCTCGACCACCGGGAATGATCCTTTCTCACCCCCGTGGACAGGAGTTTCGGTCGCCTGTTTTCCTCTCGCGATCTCCTGGGAGCAATAATCGCCGCGGGCCGGAAAAATTCCGCGACAGAAGTTAAGCAAAGCCACGAACGCGGAACAGTGGAAAAAACGCGGGGTGGGTGGCCGAAAGGGGTGGAGAGAAACAGAGGGACGCACAGAGAGCACGGACAATAGAGAATGTCCCCGGTTCGACTGTAATAAGGGTGACCAATTTTCTCGTACGCTCTCTGCCTCTCCCCACGTTCGACTGTTTGAACAAGCCTCATAATTAATACGCGTACCCGCTTCTGGAAAACCAGAGGCTCCAGGGTATCCGGCTGAGAGACATTTTTTCAAATCCTCCGCGCCTGTATTTGCTCTTCCACGGCGTTCCTCCACGCTTTCCGAACGCTTTCCGAACGCTTTCCGAACGCTTTCCGAACGCTTTCCAAGAGCATCTGCCTCGTGTCTCCCTGACGAACACGGTTACGGTTCTCCTGACAGTTCTCTCTGTAATTTACGATAGAGCTGAGACTCTGGATTTCCTTTAAACCTCGAACTTGACTGTTATTGGATATCCAGCTGAGGAGCAAATGCACAGAGCGAATTGCATTTTCCTGGATGCGTTGCTAGAGGAAAGGAGGCTTCGCTGGGAAATCCAGGGCAGATCGCGTACCTGGCTCGTTTTCGCCAGAGATATCTGTCTTTAAGAGCATTATCTGGATGGCGGACGAGTAGGGAGACGGCAAAAACCGTCCGCCCCCTCGGTGGTATGTGAAAAATGATGCACAACCCCAATCCCCCGGACACATCTCCGCCCTCCCCGCCCTCCCCGCCGCGGAATGTCCCGAAGGAAGCGTTCCTCCTCCTCGTCTTTCTGGTCCACCACCCGAAAGAGCGAGAGACGTGTCACGGGCGAGCTTGCATTATTCGAAACGATTAACTGGCTGACAGTGCTGGTAAAAAATAATCCTGGGAATATATTTTTAATGCTCGGGGATTTATGGTGCGAATCGAGGCCAGTCCTTGTTTCAAACGCGAGGGGGTGGATTCTGGGGGGAAGCAATTGGACTTTCGAGGCTGGATCCCTTAACGATCTAGTAGTTGCTTTATTTTGCCTTTTTGCAAATTTCAGATCTACTTTGGGGGGGGTTTGATAATGGGGTTGGTGGATAGTTGGTATTTTCTTTGAGTAAACTCAGTAAGCTGTTCATTTTATTTAGAACGGCAGTGTCTTTAATCAGTGCGAAATTTCTTTGTTTCAGATACGCTGAAGTATTTTGGAAAGTACCCCCGGCTGGCATCCGGAACGCTACACTCCTCTGCGAACCGCACAAAGGGTTTCTTTACTCATCCACGGTTAATAACGAGTTGTAAGTAATATTCCATTGCTTCCAACGCTTAAAATTAGTTCTCCTATTATTTTAACCTCTGGGTTAGGGTGTCCTGTTGGCATTTCGGTGTAGGGAAAAGTGGACGTGATTTCAGCTACTTCCATGTCCCACACTGTATTATAAAGCGAAAGTGCGTGACCCGGCATCGCTTTCTTCCTTTCCCCGTCCTTGGAGCTCGTGACGTGATGGATACGCGAAAATGTCACCGCCATGGCCCCAGGGCTAACAGACCATCCACCCTCTGACCATTATGCTAAACCATTGTCCACTATCTGCCTAAGATACCTAGCCGACGCGACGGCTTAAGTCCTCCACCCTTCACTGCCTCGAGACGGTTAAAAAATCATTTTTATCTTCGACCTTCCACTGCCTTCTCACACATCTTACTAGTTTCCACGAAGAAATTAAATCGAAAGGAACGATTTGCTTCCCTCTTTAACACGGTAATACAAAAGGAAAATGAAGGGTGCGGGATCGTTTGGAGGTAACGACCAGGCTCGAAAGCATGCCATCGATGGGCAATTATATTCGATAACGCGTACGATATCTCTGCCGCCCCCCTTTTTTCCAGCTTTCGACGAGGGTTTCTCCGATTCCCTCCCTTTTATTGTGGCCCTCCGCGATGCATCCACCATTATTCGGGCGTTAGGCAAATACACGAGAGGAGAGGCGACACGCTCCTCTCGTCCGCTTGTGCTTTTTGCCTGGCGCAAAATTCAAATGAGACCGCGCGGCATATTGCGCTGAATCGAAATTAATGTCGCGCAACTAATTATCGGCGGCAGTGTCGTCACCGTGTCGTCACCGTGTCGTCACCGTGTCGTCACCGTGTCTCCCGTATCGGCCAGCCTGGCCGCCTCTATAAATTTCTACGTCCCCCTATCCGCTGGCTGATTTTTATTGCCTCCCACCCGCGCGATAATTCCCAATTAAATCGTTTTCACTTTTTCCCTCTGACAGAGCGTGGAATTTTTCGAAGCTCGAGGATTCTACCTTCTTTTCGCGAGAAATTTCAAGTTGGAAGGGTTCTACCCGTTTTCCTTTCTTCCAATCTTTAGAATTTTCCATTTAACAGGTAATTATCATTGTGCAAATAGATGGTTCACGAGTTTCATCCTTCGATTTCCGACACATTTTCAATATGTTCTTCTAATTAGTTTGACACTGAGCGAGTTTGGAAATTCAGTTTTTTTAAATGTGAATTGTACAATCTCTCAAAGTGTTATCGATCATAACGATGCGAGAGATTCCGGGTGGGTTGCGCGAGGGCTTCAGGAACCACGCCAGGATCGGGTGAACAATTGCAGGGCAAAAAGCTGGAGCCGGTGCGCGGCAAGAAATTTCTAATTTGCGGTATAATTAAGGGGGACGGGGCAAAAAGCATCAGGGATTCTACGCTGTTGTCGGAAAATCGCGAATTCCACGTTGCGAGTACGCCCCTGGCTCGATCGCAGAACAGTCGGCTCTCTGAATAGGTTTAAGTAAATAATCGATCGGTGCTTTCTTCGGTATTTCCAAGTCCAAATAATTCCATTAAAATACACGCACAGAAATCAAGTTCCAACGATAAATTCTCCAAGTAACTCGTACTCAAACCGGACTTATTTATTAATTTCCTCTACGATTTCGAAATTCTGTTCCAGATACACGATAGTGACTTCCGAAGAGTGGGCGAAACTCATGCAATTTTACGACGTCGATTATCAAATCATCATTAAGAAGAACGGCTGCGACCTCTACACAGAACCGAGTGAGTAAAAGCGATCCTCCTTCCATATTTTTACACATTCGTTAAACTGTCTTCTTAAATCAACATTCTGTCTTTAAAAAATCTACACCTGCATGTTCCATAAGCATTTCATTTATTTCTCGTTAAGTTAATTTCTCGACGAGTTCTCATGGCTCACGCATCCAAGGAATCTGGGGACGTGGATTGAAACGATTACAACGGCGGATAATAATGGTTACGATAGGGCGTATCAATTTCCTGGTAAACCGTCGACCGAGGAACCGCTTGCGCGCAATTAACGGCTTTCTCTTTATTCCATCCTGGGACCGTTCGATCTTATCGGCAATTAATTTTCGTACGATTCCAGGGGGGTCGTTATGTAAACGATCGTCCCTAGGCGGATCGTTACCAGTGCTCTCTCCCCCACGATGCACGTCTCCCTCCCTCCCTCTCTCTCTCTCCTCCTTTTTTTTTCCTTCCCCTCCACGCGGACGTGCACGGTCTAATTATCGGTACACAATCTCGCGGACACCACAATTTCTCTCTCTCGTGTCTAGAATTTATTTGTCGCTCAATCGAGCCCGTGGAAATCGTGGAAATCGTGGAAATCGTAGAAATTCGAGCTCCCTTTTTCGAGTAGCGCGGCAGGCTCGAAGTGGCGATAAATCGTTGACTTTCGCGTCAATCGAATCCCCGCGTGTGCCTGGAATCTATTTCAACCTTAATTGAGCGATCGCTGGTGCCGCGGAAATTCGAGTTCCCTTTTTCGAGTCGCGACAAATCTGTACTCTGCTAACGGGATTGATTTGGCCTTTAATTGAGACGCGGGGATCGCAGGTTTAATTGCACTTTTGATCGCTGTTTGGAAGGGACGTTTGGAGACAGTTTCGAAGAGGAAGGTCTGCGAGGAGCAGAGCCCTTCGTCTTCCTGCCCTCCCTTCGCGAACCGTGGCCCAAGGAATAATGCCAGAAGACATTAGCCGTCGATTTACATAAATCCCCCCTCCCCCGTTTGTTTCGCGGCCACCGTGGTTGGCTTCCCCGGCAGGACCCCAAAGTGTCTCATTATAATTAAGAAGTATCCTGAAAATTAACTGACAGAAAAACCGCCGCCGCGGGACAGACGAGTAGGTGGTGCCGGTCCAAATGGCCTTCTAAAAGTTTCTCACCCCTAGTTTCGTAGCCCCTCGATTGGCCCTGGGATCTTAATATTCCTAGATTTCTTCATCCCCACTCTTTGAAATGCACCCCTAGCTCCAGTTGCTCCTGACGAATCCCTGGCAGGATATTCTTCCAATAATCTCAGATTTCACAGCGGGTGCAGACATTCGAAAACGGTCCCCATTTCTCTGCAATCAGTCGGAAGAAAGGCATCGGGAAGGCAGTGGTGTACGATTCAATTCCCCCTTTATTCGCGTGGACAAATACGAGCGCCCCGAAAGTCCCGATCAGATTTACGCGGCCGTTGGTTGGGCCACGCGCAACCAAGCCCACTTTGTCGAACGACTGATCCTTGTCGTCGTGCTGGCAGGCAAATTGGCTCCCAGGACGGTGGCACCAGGGGGATCCTGCCTGCGGAATCGATGTTCCACGTCGTTCCATCGGTGCCCGTCGAGGAAGCCTGTCTCGCGTCCGAGAGAGCCCTCTAAACATCCCATTGTCTTGTCCGTCTCTCGGTCGCGGATACCCGCGGCTTTTTTTTTCCACCCTCCCCTTCCCTTGCCCCGCGACATTTGTCAAGGCCCTGCCATGCCTCCCCCCCCCCTCCCCCCGCCTCCTGTTACATTTGAATTGCAAAGAAGAATGCGATTGGCCGACGTCTCGGCTCCTGGTAACATCCAGCGGCCGCGGATCGCCCAGATGGAGATGTCGTTTAGGGTTAAAACCGTGATATCTTCTCCGCGAGCGTGCGGCTCGCGGCCTCGCCCGATTACATGTTGGTTTGCTTGGTTTTTTGCGACGGGGGATTGGGCTTCGGAAGGATTTCAAAGCGAGAGAGGAGTTAGCTACTGGGCACGGTGGAGTTTTGTGTAGGTTGTTCCTGTATTGTGGTTCGGTTTGAAGGAGGGAAGGGAGAGCGTTTTGTAGTTTTGGGGATTGAATGGGGGAGAGGTGAGAAGGTGGTGACTTTGAGGAGGCTTGGAACCTTGTGGAAGAGAACTCTGGTACTTTGTACCCTGTTTAATTGAAAACTAGTAATCTGGGCACCCCCGAGTTGAACTCTACTGTCGACTCACTCGAAGTGAACCCTAGCACTTTGGACACTTTGTAATTGAAACTCGGTAAAGTAATCTGAATCCTCTTGAATCGAACTCGAATACCCTAGTACTCTGAAACAGAATTCTCTAAACTCCTGCACTGGTCTCCAGAAAAGGCAGGAAACTCCACCACCACCATCAACCATTCCTCGATGATCCACCGAACGCGTATCGATAACACTGTGGTCGTCTGAAAGCACCCAGGAGAAGACAGGAGAAGACAGGAGAAGACAGGAGAAGACGCCAGCAGCTCGTTAGCCGTCGATCGTCTTTCGCCTTTCGCCTGTCGTCCATTAACCGGGTGCAGCGGCACGAGAAACATTTCCTCGGTCGGTTTTCCAACGGAGCGTGGTGGTGATCGCGCCGGTGGGCCGACGGGGGTGGTATTCAATCGCGTCACCTCCGGTTCTGTCAAGCCCGGGGGTCGACGAGCCAGCCGACGAGCCAGCCAGCGACCAGGGTTGTCGAGTGATTGATACGAGGTTGGACGGTGCCTAATGTGCCTCCGCGAACGACAGAGAAAGAAATGGGGAAGGACGCGGCCGTCGAAGGGAGACAGGACCACCCTTCGAGGCTCCTCGTGAGCGGAACGATCGTCCGGCTCTGGGGCTCGTTAGTCAGGGCCGTATCAGTCACCGAAAGCAACCCCCGATTTTTTGCCACCGCGAGCCAAGTGGCTCGTCCCTTCCTTCACCTTTGTTCGTCCGGGCGCCCGGGCACACGTGAGCACGACCCTGCGCGCCCTTAAAACGAGGCAAATAGTCTGTTTGTTCTGTTACTCGCTCGCCCGGACACCGAGGGAATCCTCCTTGCCTCGAGGCTCCGAAGGGGTGTTACGTCGGTTATACAGCAGTGGAAGATTCTTTACGAGGGGAATAGAATTTCTCAGCTCAAAGTTCGTGACTTGGAAGCAGCAGATTTTAAAGCAGCAAAGAATCCACAGAGGCCGCGGTAGAGGAGATTAAATGGAGGGAGGTGGAGTCCCAGGTTCTTATTCGCGCCTGCCGCTTGAATCCCGCTTCCAGGAAGCCTTTCCACGTTTCGATGCGATTAAAAGCGACGGACGCGTCGCACGGTGTCCCGATTCCTCGAACGGCAGTCGTAAATATCGCTTAGGCGCCAGACGGTGCCACAAATCAGCCTAGCTGCGCTGGCGTTGTATCGCAAAACCTAGAGCAAACGCCGGCGGACGGGGTTGGGCCAGTGTGCTCTGCATGTTTCGCTGCTCCGGAGGGGGACGTTTTCTGGCCGCGGGACAGAGAGGTCTCGAATTAATATTCGGACGGCGATTTAGATTTAGAACACGAATTTGCTGATTAGTTTCCTCCCGTGGCCCGGTGCGGTCGGCTACGCTGCGACGCTCGTCCTTCCATAAATGCTGAGCCTGGAGAGAGGGTCGCCAGCCGCCTTTCGACTCGAGATTTAGTCTCCAGGGGGGGTGGTCGAACTTACCCCGGGGGTCAAACGCTTCTGGAGGGACATTTGTTAGCCTTTCCTCCCCCTCGTGCCGCGACAAGTGCGCCGGACACGTCTTAATATATGTATGCATTCGCCGACCAGTGAACACGACTTTGCGACTTGTTCCTTGAACGGTTGCCACTTCGATATCAGTGTTTGGTTTCCGTTACTTTCAGAATTTCATAATTATTGTAATCGAGGTCTGCAGATCGGGAGGACTAATATGTTGCTCGCAGTGCCATTCACGGACGATTAAAAGGATTCATTAGCGGACGACGCAGGAAGCAGCGTCGTAAATTAAAGTGGAAGTGGACTAGGAAAGTCGAGAGAACAGGTCAAGTTTCGAGGGTTCGAATTAGCGACATCCCGCCGGTTTTCGAGCCTCCCCCTTCATCTTGGTCCTTCTCTTATCCTGCCAGGATATCCCCACTTGCCTCCGCGCTACAGGGGGTTCTTTTCCAAGCAGGATTAAATGGAGCGCCTAGATGACCGATGCTCGCCTGACTCGCGAAGGGGATCCAGGGGGGTGGTTGGAAAACAAGATAAAACGAGGATAAAGCTTGGAGCCTTCCTCCCCTCGCTACTGACAACACCGTGGGGGTGTCCTGCGACGCTGCCAGCCCAGGAGCCTTCGTTAATCCAGAAACCTAATCGTCCAGATCGCTGGACTCGTCGCGACGCTTCGTCTTTTCCGCTCCTCTGCAACTCTCGAGCTTTCCATCGCGGACGGGGACGGGGACATATTGTCGATTCTGACTTTATGCGTGGGAAACTAGAATCTTTTGTCGTCCTCTGATGTCGATTCTCTCATAGTTATGACTTATGAACACCTTTAATTAATCAAATATAAAATAGATAAGCACACCTGAGGACTTCGCAAAATTTCATCAACTTTTCAGTTGAATTCAAGGTTTGTCTGGCGCCAAAAGTCCCTCGAGATTCATTCAGGAGTTTCCTTGATTCGTTCCGAGATTATTAAAGATGAAACGCAGGCTTGACAGTGGAAACGGTTGTCGTTGCGTCTCCTCGAACACCGAGCCCCGCAAACCACCGGTCCCCGTTTAATTAAGTCGTCGATCGGAGCATCCATTAGCGACACGAGAGGTCCTTTCGATTTCCTCGAAAGTCGCACAGCCTAGGCTGCGGATACAGAGAGCCGCGTGTAATGCCCGCTTTTAAGCCCCGATTACACGCGCCAGCCAGCCTCGCAGCCTCGCAGCCTCGCAGCCTCGCAGCCTCTCCTCCTGCATAAGAGGATTAAATCTCGACTTTGTTGTGGCGCTCGAAGACGTTCGTTAGCGAAATCATTGTTACGCCGCCGACCATCTTCTCCTAAAACGCGAAACCGCGCTCCTTAGGCTAAATTCCTCCTCCGTTTGCGTCCTCCCTCCAAGCACACTGCAGTTCCTCATTTCTGGCCAATTTTTTGCACCATCCAACCTCGACTTCGCGAAGGCCAACTTGGGATTCCAGGATTCTTCTCGGTTGTCTGTGTGCTTTTTATTAAAGTTGAATTTGGAGCTCAAGGGGGTTGGAGTCAAACACTCACCTCGTGGCCCACTTGTTCAGTTTTTATTGGATTTTTTGTGGTAGAAGTTAGAGAAGATTGGTGGATAGGGATATTGAAAATTCCTCTTAATTTTCAGCAATAGCTATCCCACGACATCCGCAGCGTTCAGGTGAAGATTAAACCGCCCCAGCTCGTCGGAGGAGAAAGAAATCATTATTTACTCGCCGCGATCAGGGAGAACTCAAGGCATATTCGAGGGTGGCCGACTGTTCATCGAGGGGTTGGGAAGCATCAATCTTTCATTCACGCGATGAATTCCGAGTTATGAATGAAAGTCGCCCAGGCCTTTTAATATAATGTCGCGCTGCTGCCTGTCCTCTCGCTTAACGTGGCTTCGATTTTGATCGAAGACCCAAGCAAACTGGCGGGGAGGGTGAACTTTCGGCTTCCTGGACTTTCCGGGAACTTCTAAGTCTGTTAACGTCTCGAGCACACCTGTGCTACAAGTTTTTTCTATTAATTTTATTCATCGCATATTCTTCGAGGAGCTACCATTTCATTCAAGAAAATTGAGGAAAATTTCTTTAGAACATAACAGTGATATTGTCTTTCTGCAGAAAGGAGTTTTGCGAGCTTCAAGTGTTAGCTTCTTCATCTGGTTGCTATTTTAGTGGGTCTCAGGTGCATAATTCCCTCTCGCATCTGCGATTTCTGTTCGTGTTCTATTCCCCACGAAGATTTCCCAATTAATTTCGTGAACAGCAGTCGATCACCTTGTAAGTGGCTTCTTAGATCTGTCTCCACGCGATTATCAGCCTGATTACCAGCAGGATCTAATCTTTCTGTGAAACTGAGCTCAGTGATCGATCGATGGGGGTTGAAGCAACGTCCTAATTAATCCATCAATTATTTCCACCACTGATACCATTAGAAAAGTATTCACCGTGCAATCCATTCAAATTACTGATTGAAGTTTGTGAAACAGTAAACTGATATATTAAAATCTCATTAATCCATTGATCAGTTCCCCATGAGCGTCGATTAAGCACATACTGTCACCATCATTCTACTGCTAAAATGCAAATGTTGAAATAGAAGCTTGAAATAATTAATATTCCAACAGAAGTTTCGGGTTTAAATTTCCTGCAGGTCCCCTGGCCCCGCAGAAACGAGGATACTCTTGCAAGTGGATTTCGCGCGAAGGTCAGCCATCGTATCATCGAAATTGCACGGTGAAGTGGAGGAAAAGTTTGATACGGTGTGCCACGGGGGATTTCGGGACGGGCCTTTTCCATGCACGCGATAAAATCGGAAGGAAGCGGTGCCGTGGAGAGGAAACTTCTACACCGATCCAGTCCAAGTTTTTGTCCCCCTTTCCACGCCCGTTTATGGTTTCACTGCCCTCCGATGGCACTTTAGGGAAATGCACGAGGAAAGCCACGTCGTTGTTCGCCTCTATTGGCAACCAGTGGAGCCTATTGTGTATTATTAGCCAATAAAACCCCGATGGATGTTTGTTCGCGACACGCGCGAATGCTTCTCCAGATTCCTCCTCCACTTCTCTCTGAATTGGCTTCC
This sequence comes from Andrena bicolor, assembly GCA_960531205.1. Lineage (NCBI taxonomy): Eukaryota > Metazoa > Arthropoda > Insecta > Hymenoptera > Andrenidae > Andrena > Andrena bicolor. The sequence continues at coordinate 178,704 of OY482664.1, forward strand.
TTGGGAGCTTCGGGGTCTCTTCTGGAACTTTGGTCCATAGATTGCAAGGAAACTTAGCAACCATGCAAGTAATTACTTAGTAGAATAGTAGCAGAGATTCACTATAAATTGTACATCACAGCACTGAATTTCAATTCTATTAGTAACCTGATTAGTAGATCTCTCTTTTTGGTTAAAGTATCTTGCCAGCATCTGCTTGGAATACTTGCAGCAGTGATCGTAGCCTCCTTTTCGGATCAACCATCACATTGTGAAAGGGGTGATTTACAGCGGTGTAGTGATAGGGTTAAAAGACTCGGAAAAGGGGTGGCAGGGTGGCTTCTGATTCTCAGTCATCCCCACGCATCCCCTGATTAGCTTAGGTTCCTCGTATTTCCGATTAAACTCGATAGCAAACGATCCTATCGTGCGTCCCGTGCAGCCCTGTAATTGGAGGTCCAAGGGTGGACATTTGAATTCATTCGGGGTAGCAGCTACGTCGACCTGCGTCCTGCTCCTAGGAAATGGTTAATGCGTCTGTGGCAAAGTAAAATGTAAATCGATTTACTTCTTCTTACCTGTAATCGCGCGTTGTTCGAGTATTCTGTAAGACGAGCTTGGCAGTTTCGTTTGGATCTATCAATGGAATTTGTTGGGAAGCTGGGATAGAGATTTTAAATTCCAAGGTTTCGTTACCTATTCAGATTCTCCTCGCGTAATTTAGGAGGACGCGTTTATTGGAAAGTTGATTTGGTGGTTCGTTGGTCTCTCCCTGTTGGAAGTATCAGTACCAGGAACCGCAATTCCCCGAGCTCCCACCTCTAGATTTTCAATCTCACAGCTTCCCATTTCACCCAAAATCATCGATCTTTCTGGCATCCCAAATCTCAAATATCCAAACCACATTTCACCAAATTTTGACTTTCACTTTCCGAAGTCCTCAACGCCTGCCTCTCCATCTAATCCTCCCTCCCTCTCAAAAGTTCCCATTCCCGATCCTCAAACTGCAAAAGCCCACTCCCTTCAAACCCCCAATTGAAAAACCCAGTCACCGGTCTCGAAACAGAAACGACGCCCGCGTCCATCCTCGGGGCAGGTCGTTGACCGTCAGGTAATCGCTGGAGAGGCTGTTCTTGCGAGATGCTGGGGCGCGGGGGGTGCGATACCTCGACGGGCGCGGGCTGGGTAATTAGGGCTGCCGGAGGGTGGTGGACATTCGAATTCATTCGGGGTCGTGGCGTTCCTCGAGCAACGGGGTTTGGCCCCTTTAGCGGAAAACTGTCTGAACATGACGTAACGCTCCTGAAAGCCGCTCGGATAGGAGCGGTTCGGGGCCTGGTTTTTGCGCTGTCCGGCCAGCAACAATGGCCGCTTCTTACGGCCGCTCTGGTCACCGTATATTATTAATTACTGTATTAATCTCGCCGGCCGTAAGCAATCTATTATACATGGGATAAGAGCCAGCCAGCGAGCTGGCTCCGTCGTCGTCAAAATGCCCGCCCACACCCCAGCCGCTGCTTGTTCCTCTTCCACCCCTCTGTGACTTTGTAACTTCGTGGCTCCGTGGCTCCGTGGCTCCGTGGCTCCGTGGCTCCGTGTAATCTGACCCCCTCGGGCGGGTGTTAACGAAGGGTGGCTGCAGGAAAGGGTGCTAAAGGAATCACGAAATTGGCCGCGACCACTACTTCTTCCTTGGCGCTCGATGCACTTTGCACCCTTAAAACGGATAGGGGTGAGAAACTATCCGTTTTAAGGGTGCGTTGTAAGTTTGTATATAAGATGGGAGGAAATTGTAAATGGAGGTGCATGATTGTTGAAGCAGGAATTGGAGAATAAAATTGAAGGTGATAGGAATGTTTCGACAACATTACTGTGCAACTTCCATTTACACCAGATGCTAGAAGAGTACACTAATAATAATAGAAAGTCTCCATGAAACATTAAAATAGCTGACCGAGTCGTATAAAAATTCTTCCTTCTCACAAAGGGCCAACGAATGGAATAAATTTCGTTTTTTCCTGTAATTCTGTTGCAGGCATCTGCGCGGCGTGCATGCTCGCGAGAGTGGAGCAAGAACGGCTGGAAAGCCTGAAGTACGAGAGGGCGACGATTTACGTAAAGTGCGTGGAGGACAACGAGGATTCGAAGACGGACACCGACACAGAGGTAAAAATTGCTCGTATTTCCGTGATGGAATCGGCGAAATGACGAGCTCCCTGGGGAAACTCGGCCTCCGCGGCCCGGCTACATGGGATTTTTATTAATGGGCCAACGTGCCGAGTCACCAGAGTGTCCTGGAACCGGTCGACCGGTTCAGATTGATGTCGAACGATAAGGAGATTGGCCCCGTCTCGTCCGTTTCACGATAATAATCGTCATTACGTTTCCACGGGTGGACCTTAAGGCCACCTGCTCCCTCCGGTCCTAGAATCAGTCCCTTTAGCTTGCTCTTGGAAAGCAGCATAAAAGCGCCGATTGAGCATAATTTCACGTGATCTACTATCGTTACTGAATTTATTTTAACATAGCATTGTTTGTTACAGGTGGCTGCAAAGAGACCTAAGATAGAGAGCGCGAGGCCCTCGAGGACTCGAAGGAACCTGAAGGGCTCCCACGAGTTCAAGGTCTCCTCTGACATCACCCTGAAGGAGCTCAAGCTCATGGTGAGCGTTCATCTTCTATTTTCTAGTAGTTTCTGTACTATATTAGTTAAATGGCAATCAACACTGCACAGCACTTAGTACACAGGATTACCCTCCCCCCAGAACTCAACGGAACATCCCGCGGGTTTTTTATCTGTGCAAATAATTCAGAGGGTTGATACGCGTATTCATTCCAATAGGTCGTAGTTGCTGACGGTGACATCGCTTGGTAATTGAAAGGGATTACACCTGTGGTTTAGAAAAGGGTGCCTTCGTTTTGCGAGGCTCCGCCGTTTCGGCCGTGGTACGAGGGAAAAGGGGTGTGGAGGTTCCAGTCGATTCTCTGGGTGGAGGAAAGTAGTAAAGCCGTAGTTATGGCTGGTTAGCATACGGCCGGGCCCCGTCGGTGTGCTTAAACTATTAAGCGTATTTATATTGCGAGGCTGTGGCCGTCTCTTTCTCCATCCGCGCCGGGGCCACCGGCAAAAAGCCGAAAGAGCATAAACCTCGCGCTAATAACAGGCCTCCGACGACTCTCCACTCCACTTCACTCCACTTCACTCCACTTCGCTCCACTTCGTTCGACTGCTCGCTTCCATACCGATGGCTATTCAATTCTCTCCCTTTCCGACCCTCTGCGCTGGTCGCTCGTGTAATTCACTCCTGTAAAAGCCTCGAATCCGCTCGATGATCCTTGAACACCTTCGCTGCGCGGATATTGTTGGGTTTTGATATTGAGTTTCGCTGCGCAATCTTCTAGTTTCCCTGAGGATCTTGTTCCGTCTTCTAACAGCCTTTTTGAGAATCGAAAGAATAAACAATCATATCCCAGTCTCCTTCTCTTCAGGATATTTCTTCGTGGATTTCCCACAAAAACTGAAGGGAAGCAACGGGACACAAATTAGCCCCAGGTTTCACCGCAATAATTCTTCACCGACAGTAGTAAAACTCTTTAAATTCGCGCGTCTTCGACTCCAGCGTTCTCAAACGATTTCAGGATCCATCGATGGACCCTCCAGCCACCAGGCTTAAGAAGTCAGAGATTAGACGAGTCCTGTTGGAAAGTATTTACAGACCGGAGGGTGGTTGCTTTTTATCGTCCAGCAAAAATAGTCGAATTTCATGGTCGAGCGCGGACAAACGGTGGGCAAGCAAGCAAAACGGGACAACAGTCGTAGATCGTTTTACATAATCGTTGTAAATATTACTTTCTACCACATTCCGTGTCACCAGCCGCGAATCCTTCCTTCCACCCCCTGCGGGCGGCCCCTCCATCAGTTTTCTTGCCCCCGACTGGAGATCGCGGAACCGACGTCGATCGATCGAGGATAGGAAAAAGTTTGTTAGGAAGTTCTTTCAACTTTGGGCGATCACTTTCTTTGTCCACGTGTCTGATACGGTTCGATCGTTGCGAAATGCTTAGGGGGGGATGTTTGGGTTCAGTTGACTTTGCCGTGGAGGGATTCTTTAGGATTTCGTTGGGTTTCGAGCTCCTTGGCATGTTATTCTTCAATTAGGAATTCGATTTGACTGCATGTTTGTCAGTGCTGAAAGTGTAAGATTGAGAGATCTTGGAGGTGTTTAAAAGAAGCAGTTGCAAGGGTCTCGGAGGATCAGTGAATAATTAGTGAGAGTGAAAAATGGGGAAGCTTTCCAAATGTTTCCGAATGTATTCAGAAAGACGAGAAGTTCCTCGACCCCGCGGCAATTTTTCAGCCCCTCGCCCCTCGCAACCTTGTTAAACTCCTCTCTATTTATCGCTGCTGTCGAACGGAGGAGACTTTAACGAGGAAGCGTCGGTTCCTCGACTCCACCAATCATTTCTCTCGTAGCCTTTGGTCGCCTTTGTTTTTCTCGTTGCTCTGGTAAACGCTGTTACCCGATAAGTCTCGTCACTCTGAAGATCCTGGCGGAACGTCATCCTCCAAGTCTGTCGACTCTGAATTTCTATGACTAGAACTAATTCTAAGAATCCAATTCAAGATCGATTTCACGCGCTCTTGCCACATCACTCCGTATCGGGGCCGAGTAGCTTCCAAATTTCTTCAGGAAACTTTACCACGATAGTACTCCAACAACCTAACGTAGAACACTACAAAGCCCGATGATTTCTGCTCCGAATCTTTCTCGAATCGAATGCTCGAAAAATTCAAGCACCATACCCTCTTTTCCATCCCCATTTACCATCATCACTACCAGACTCCTCAGCAACGGAGGATATTAAAACCTAACCTTGCACATTTCACTGTGTCTCCCCGTATCCTCGAGCCAGCCTTCAATTTTCCAGCGGGCCTCGGATGAAGGGATCACACATCACAGGATCACTCGGATCGCAGAAGGAAAAACCCATTTGAAAAGAGGGGCGCTCCGTCGACAGATTAACTCGGTTTACACCGGGACACGGTGTAACCAGGGTGTTCCGTGTGTGCGGCGTGGCTCTTTTTCCCGTCGGTTGCTCGCTCGTAAAACAGAAACCTGCACGTTTACACCGTGGAAGCTGGTCCCCGGCAACGCGAAACCGTTTCTCCAGGCGGCTTCCACAAATTAAGCAATTACCTGGACGCATGCCCCTCGATTCCGACTTGGTCCTTTTCTTCTCTGCTCTTCTTTACAGCCCCCCCCCCCCCCCCGCCTTGGTCTTCTCGCGCGACGCGCTTCTAGAGTTCAATGCCTGGAGGAGTAAGAACACCGAGTTCCGGAATTTTACGCGTTCAGGGAATTCGTTGATCGCATTGGACTTAATATCGCGCCTTCCGATGCTTTTCATTAAGCCGGGTGATTGGTGGAAGGTTGGTGAATTTGATGATTTCAGAGGCTGAGGGTTTTGTTTCTGGAGGAAGGTACCCTTATTTCGAGGGAGTGAAATGGTGCTGTGTGGGAGTGCAGGTGGTACTAAGGTGTTTCTGTTGTTTTCCTTCCCAGACGATGCAAATTTGTGGAGCGGGACCGTATGACCAACACCTGATGCTAGGCGAACACGAGCTCACCGATCACAGCCAGAGTCTCGCGGCGCTTGGTATATTTCCTGGGGCACTGTTAACTTTAAAGGTAGGACCGACGACTTTTTACACTTTTCATGAGATGTTGGCAGTATAGTGTAGTGTGGAGGAAATTGCTGAGTGACTTGGAAATATTTGTCTTGGACAAGACAAGCTTATCACTCTCACGGGTGAAGTGTGTTTCGGCAATTTCCTGTTTTCTGCATCTCACAGATGCAGAAACTCTTAATTAAGCTTCCAGCAATGTATGATTTTCTCAGTGACTTGGCATATGAAATATATTGTGTTTTCTCGAGAAGTCAGTTTGGGTATCTTCAGGTGGTACCTTGAATAAAATCAGCAGGGACGTTAGCTGCGTTTGAGAATTATCTATATCGATCTTTCCACGTAGAAAATCTTTCATTCAGAGACTCCAATGATCTTCAGCCACCTTACCCTTCAAATTCCTCGTCGTAAAAACCTCAATCGTCACTCAACTCCTTTCTAATCACACAATTAATTTTCCCCGTCCATCGACCAACTTGCAAACATGCTTTCATCTCGATAAATCGAGTATTTTTAGGTTCCTCCTTCCAGTATCTCCACAATAATAATTTGTAAAGCCACGCAAAGCAAAACAGTGGAATCGTTACTTCTTACCCAGCAAAGGCATCGCTAATTCGTGGCGGATTTTTGCCAGTGGCTAGCCAGGTCGGTAGTTGGAAATGAATTATCGCTGTTGAAAGGGATCGCTACACCTGCGATTACCTGAAAAATCCAGCATATATAGATACGATCGAGGATACGAACGCCTCTGCGGACAGAATAGAGAGAGGGACGTGCTCGACAACTTCGATAAATAGCCAGTGACTACGTAAACGTGTTAAAGCTGTGCATAACTCGGGCCTTAGTCAGCCTGCATTCGCCACGAACAAACCACGGATCAATTACAACTTTTTCACCTTCCAGCGGACTTTTTCCAGCAGGAAAGCTGGGTTAACGCGTCAGCGCCCGACTCTTGGACATCCTTATTTCGGACCAATTCAGAAATCGTCCATCAGATCGACTTGATATTGCACTTGAAATTTCGGATCAGCTGTTTCTCAATGTGTTCATATTTAAATTTGAAGAAATTCGGGATTGGGAGACACTGGTGTCTAAATTTCTCGGTGTTTAAGAACACTGGGAATATTGTTTTTTGATATTTGAATATTACGGAAGCTCTGTGTTTTCAAGAATTTCTAATTCCTCTTGAAGAGCCTGCACCCCATTTCGAACTCATCGAAATGATCGATCTTCACCCCGATCGTCTCCCTTGGCGTGTTAATTGTTGTCAGAACGATACGTTTGTTGCGCTCGGGGGCAGTGGACAGTGACAAACAGATGCAATTTAGATTTAAGATCTAGCCACCGCTTCCCTTAAGCCGTAGACAATGGATAAGTAACGTCGGCAATGGTCCAAGATAAGGGCAACACCGACGATTTCGTCTTGGGATTAGCGGAGAACGTCGCCTCCTCGAGATTAGAAGCGTTAATTGGCCTCTTACTAGAGGAAGATTAGCTCTTCACGCCAGAGATACAGCCGGGAAAAATCTTCCTTATCTAACGAATTGGATGATAGCAATCCTTTCGACGCTCTCCAGGAAGCCCAGCGATTTTTGCAACGACCAAAGAAACCCCCTTTTATAGTTCCCAGCGTTAGAATATCAAATTCATCACTGGGAATTTCGCAACTCTTAGAACTCTGGATCACACTTGGAAATTTAAAAGCTATCGGATTCTAGATTCTAGAGCATTACTTGCTCTTTGCAACTCTCCCAGTGTGAAATCAAAGTGGGGGTGGAACTGAAATCTTCGTTCCACCATCGTTCAATCTTTTTATCTGTGAGAATGCATGTCCACATAAAATATCAAATCAAATTGCAGAATTCGTCTCCAGAAGCAATTACTTTCTTCTTGGTTATAATCTTCTGGATCTTGGAATGCATCCATCGACTTGCAGCAGAATCTGCCATCGCGAGCTTCCTCCCCCAGAAAATCAGCTCCTCCGAGAGGTAGAGGCTACCCATTCGCGATGCTATACTGTTCGCATCCAGCAGTTCGCGCGCGGATCGAAGATTCGGCCAAAAATTCAGCGGACGTGGCTGGTTTTTGCTAAGTCGAGGAGTTGTCGCCGGCAGTCGAAAGAAAGCTTCAGAGGCCGTCCGTCCGCGAAACCGTCGGCATAATTCCGGCATTCCTGCGCATTCCTCCGTTCACAGTCCACTGATTTTATGAAAGCAGCTCGCTCAGCTCAGCTCAGCTCAGCTCCGCAACGTTCGACGCGCTCGGAACCGTTAAACCCGAGTCCTCGGCGAGAGGAACACCTGAAATCCTCCGTCGTGGACAGGTTTCGTTGGTCATGCTTGCACCAGCTGCGAATTCTAATCGCCGCGCCGGCTCGCGCGCAACTCTTTCTCCAACATGGCTGCGCCACATGGTCGACATTGTATTCAATCGTTTCTAGTTTCGCGATTCCTTAACATTTTTCATACATAGTACTTTACCTGATTTTTGAGTGTAAAATTGCACTGCAGTTTACAAGGCTCTTAGAGTAGATTAAAAAGAAGAAATCTAAATTTCAAGATCAACGTTTAATGCGAAATTATATTCTGTGATACATATGCATATGATTATGGGCCAAAATCGGGGTCACAGAGTGGACGCACAAGTGTCTAGCTGATTTCCGTGGATAAATCCAGATAGTCGATGCAGAGATTGTGTTCACAGAAGGTTCGTGGTATCTCAGGGAAAGTTCTTGATTAGAGTACAGGTATCTTTGGCGTATAAAACAGTAGTAAACAGCGACGGGATACAACACGATAAAACACGGTGTCGTTCGTTCCTCCACTTTGGAAGACGATTTCACACACACGATTGAACAAGCCACCGTGACGGCTGAGAATTTGAAAACACCTGACTCCGTCGGTCTTGCTCGCGTTCTCAGCATTTTGTCGCTGCATTTTTCCCCGCGGCCAGCTTTCATGGCGCCAAACGAAAAACACCGTCGTGGCCCGATAGCCGAAGGTCTATATTTAAACCGTGAAATAAATGATACGCGTGCTTGTATCTGGTCGGTGTGAACGGTCCACTGGGTTTGCGGTCTCTTCGTGGTGGCAGGGTTCTTGTACTTGGTTGCGACCAGGCGAGATTTTCGACGGTGTCCCTCGATCGGATAGCCGATAGATCGTACGTCGGTCTGGTATGTTGCACGGCCAAACGAATTTCACGCCGGAAATACCGCATCCGTTTTTCTACGCCTCAGGGGGGCACTGCTCTAATCTCGCGTCGAAACTTGCATCGAGCCGTGGACGATGCTTTAGCGGAGAGTTTTCTGCTGATTCGTGAGTGGAGCTGACTCGTTTGCTTCCTTTCTTCCCTAGGATCGACGCTCCACGATCTCTATTCTTGCGAACTTTTAACTCTCTATGTGGGAGGTGGATGAGTCTACTGGGCATAGTTTGTTAAGATCTTGGGCTGGGAGCTCCATACAGGCGGATTTGCATTTTTAAGGTTAGTTTGAAGTATTTGTAAAGGGATTCGATAATTTAAATTATACATCCAAGTAGGGGGGGTTCTTCCTCCAAATTCTGCTTCAACGCGCAAAGTGTCTACTCCCAGAATTCTTCTCCCCGGAAGGAAAAAATCTGTGAACAGATTAATTGTCCATAGGAATTCTCTGGCAAGTAGGTAGAGCGATCTGTGCTCAACTAAATTTCATACGATTATGCGAGCGCGGCCGTGTTGGGCGGCGAACGAGGGCAGATTTTACGACGGAGGATTTCGCGAAACGATCGAGCAACGCGGTGGAGCTTCTTGCTAACCTGGCCCACGGTTATTCCGCGTAACTGCGAACAATTATATCCCTCTGTTGCGGATTTTTCCGTCGCGTTACGGCCCCGATAGCGTGGCACGGCCGTTAAAACCAGCTAGACGATCCTTACAAGGATTTATCACTATCGTTACGGCGACCGTGAGGACCGATAGCCAGCGTTCGAACTCGACACTGCCACTGGGCTAATTACAGTCATCTGTTGGTCGGAGAATTCGCGACTTTCTTGCCTGGCTGGCCACCGCAGCCCGCTCGGATTTCTGTGAATAGGATCACAGAACGGAAAGAAATGTCACATTTGCAAGGCCACTAGGCCCACTACATCTGCATGATAAAAAGCATCTTGTTCGGTCTTCTTCCTACTTTGCCACCTTGGTCCTCAACTTCTCCTTCCTACAACCCTTTCTGCCCTACATTCACCAGCTACAAATCAAAAGTATCTACTGACTACTCCTGTGGCTCCTCTACTCTCACCTCTTTCTCACTTCTTTCTCTTTCCAAAGCCAGCGTCCTCCCCGTCTCTTTACCTCCTTCCATTCTACTTTCCAGATACTCAGTCAGGATCTAATTACCATTCTTCCATCCTCCCCGATAGCGGAGGATGCGTTAAATTAGCGGGGGCAAGGGTAACGATGGCCAGCAAAGTTGCCTACAAAGTCGGCAGGCCTCGTTTCCTCCACCCCCTTCCTCTCGCTCATTTTTCCCAATTTTTTTGCGATTCCGCGGTCGGTGCGCGCCCTCTCTTCATGGCTGATCGACCGGGAGAGTCTTTAGAGTCGGTCGGTCGAGCCTCGAACGGGCGGCAGCCGCGTTTGATGTCGTGTGACGAATGTCCGCGTTGGACGCGCTCCTCTCCCTCTCCTTTCGATCCCCGTTTCCTCTCTTCACGGATATTCCTCTCTCCGTTACGCGCCTACAGCCCCCCCCCCCCTCGCCTCGTCCCTCCTTCGACTATCAGGGGGCTCCTCTATTCCGTTCGATCGAGCCCCTCTTTCATTCCTGCTAGCTCGTCTAATTCTGTCGCCTTCCCCCCTTCGCCGCCCCTCGTCTCTTCTTTTTTCCATTCCATCGCGACTTCGATCGTCATTCGTGGCTTCCTTTGGTCTCCTCGATCGGTTTCGGGTTCTCTTACGAGCGGGCAATTTGGCACTCTGCGTACTTGTGGTCCCTTTGATTTCATTTTGGAGTACGTTTCTTTAGTTTAAGCGTATCATTAGTTTCTTTCCATTGACCTTTTGCTTTCTTATATTTTTGTCTTCTTCAGAGAAATATGTTTCCATGAATTGTAAAGCTTTCATTCCTCTAAGTTCTCCGCACAATAATTTCCCTAAGCGAGCATCATCCTGTTCTACTTCATTCCCTCCACCGTCAGCCGTTTCAGAAGGATCCAATATAGCCGGCTGCGTACAGGGCAGTCCTGTGGCGCGCCAACAGAAAATTGGAAACATCCGATAGGGCCCTTTATGCCCCCGATCCCGAAGCCACGGGCAAAAAGGGACGCGCGACTGGCTCGACTGCAGAATAAGCCGGATCCATCGGGGGATCCATGCTCCGATCGATCGATCCTACCGCGCCTGGGAACAATTTAGTCAAAGACTTCCGAAAATATCTCCGACAATATTGATCTGAGAAATCGACGGATCAGAGGATCAGAGGATCAGAGGATCAGAGGATCGAGATCGAAGGAAAAACCCAAGTTCACGGTAAACGGGGTAATTATCGTCATTATCTGCACGGAGGGGTGTGTTTACTGTCGCTCGAGATGGTTTCGCTTGAGAAATGCCTGATCCTTCACCTGGGGAACGGAGGTAAGAGGAAGAAGCGTCTTCGGAGTTGTTGCCGCGAGGAAAGCTTCCCCGGGGGGTGTCGCGAGCATCCTCGATCGCCGTAGTTAACCATTCCCCCGTTTTAAAACGGAAAATGAGAGAGTGGTTGCTCGAAATCGACGCTGAGCGGGCTCGCAGGATGGTTTTATCGAGTGGCGGAGCAGGGTTTATCGCTCGCTGGCGCTCGTATCCCGAGCTCGTTGGACTTTTCGACGCCGCAGGCCAGAAGAATGAAATTTCTCGGTCGAAAGACGCTACGAAACCGCGTGGAATCTCGTTCGCGGAATTCTTGCGTGTCTCGGGACCCTTGGTCGACCCTTTTGCGGTCCCGTCCACGAAATGGAAAGGGACGGTCGTCAACGGCCACTCAATTAGTCGACCATTCCTATGGCCTCGCGATTATTCGCGGATTCTCTCGATATCGAAAGTCGACCCTCCTAAATCCATCCTCATTCACCAAACAGCTGTTCTCTTTACTTAAACATACAAAGTGTATACTAAACTGCGAGTATTGCACGATCTTAAAGAGGGAAGAGCATGAAATCGAGTAGACAGGAATGTTCGTTGTACCAAGCTGCTACCTCTTCGTAGCCTCGCGATCGGTAATCCTTGGAGTGAACTTCGCCAGCGACTAAAAGGTCTGACTTCTGAAAGTAGCCAGCCTCCGGCATGACGTTCAAACGAGGCTCCCGTCGACAGAATGATCCGGTCCCACGATTTTTTCGATCGTCAACGCGATATCACTTATCTCCGCGAATACATTGAAGCCTTTTAAGTGGCAGGGAAAGGAAGACCGAGCCTCGCTACTTCTCTCCGTCTCTCTCCGTCTCTCTCCGTCTCTCTCGTCGCCTCTCCGGCTGGATTATTTTCAGCCTGGAAGCGACGTCGATGATGATGACGATGCCTTTTAAGCCTGCATCGGCTTAATTGATTTATTTCTGAGAGGGTCCGCGATCGAAGGGACCGACGGCGCTGATTGGCCGACAGAGAGGGGCCGTGTCAGACAGGACGATCGGCCTCGAAGGACCTCTTTCTCCTCGCCAGCCCTTTCTTCGATCTTATCCTCGAAAGGCTCGACAATTAAGGCTAATAATTACCGTGTTCCGGCTACCGATCTCCTCGCTACCGGTCTTCCTACCAACACAGGAAAAAATCCACCTATGCCTCGGCTACAATGTCGATATGTGGCGGTTAACGAAAGTGGCCAATTAATAGCGGCTGGATTTTTCAGCGGCCGCGGCGCGTGTGATTATTGTGATTTTAGCGGCCGCGGGTAGTGTTGCCGGCGAACAATTAACGCGGCACTCATTTCGGCTGGGTCTTTAATTGCTGGACTCTCTGTTCCTACGTTCATTGGGGTACTTTGCAAATCGAGGGTGTTCCTCTTTGGGACTCTTTGTGTTTACTTGAACGGGTGCTTCTTTGGGAATTATATGAGGCTTGTAATGGGAGAAGTGTTTGATAGGGTTGTGGATAGTTTGATATGGATTTTGAGCTACAGTTTTATTGCTACACCCTGAAGAAGTGGTATTAATAAGTACACATGTCACTTGATATTTAGGAAGCGAGAGTTCAAGTCTAGATTGCAGGTGATAGAAAATCGAAAGAAAAGGAGAGTGTAATTCAGGCACGGTCTATCGGAGCGTGGCGACTGGCGAAGCTGCAGGTGGCAAAAAATGGACGGGAGCACCAAGGTGTCGAAAGCGTCGGCTTTCCTCGCCCAGAGAGATCGAATTTTTTCCAAGCAGCTCTATCGAACTCGTGCACGCGACCTGTCTTCCGTCCTCCTTTGCATTTCGCGCGTTGCAATTTTCTTGCGGCGACTTGGATAGCAATAGAGTGGCGGTCGGAGGCAAGAAAGTGCGAGTCGACTTGGACATGGTGTTCTAGAAATCAAAATAGTTTCCAAATCTCAGAAACCAGGGGCAAGAAATATCTGCTGGAAATCCTTCTCTACGATCCTCTATCATCTCCTCGTTTCATCCCCCCCGAGCAACCGAAGAAACAAAATCACCATTTAATCGACGCTCGCATCGATTTCACGCGGTGATTCGCCCGATTTCAGAAGTTGGATTCAGCTAAAACAGGACGAACATACACGCGTATACACAGGCTTCCGAAATAAGAATGCAGCTTCGTTCGTAACTTATTCACCGTTTAAGCCTTAAGGGTAGCTCGATATGTCGTGGAAGAAAAAAGGCGCGGGGGGTGCGGGAGGCGGGGGCGCCATAAATCATGGCATTTTCAGATTTCCTTTTATCAGCGCAGCTCTGGCGGTGACCACCGTTGACCCGCGCCCATAAATATCCCCATTAATATTAACTTAGGCTAGGCTAGAAGGCGAGAATCGAGTGACCGAAACGAGCAGGCAAAAAATCGGGGCCACGGGGGGGTTGGGGGAGGTAGGAAAAAATCTCGTATGCCAGGGACGAATCTCATATTGGGCGCAGCTGGGAATTGGCTGGCGATCGAAAAATTCATGGTGAACCGAATTTCTGAGGGGGTGCTCCCACCCCCTGCTCCTCCTATCCAAGGCAGGGAATATTAGTTTTATTTTTCTGTTATTTCTGGGGGTTTAGCCGCGTAGGATCTTGTATTTCTTCCATATCAGTTGGAAACGTAGAACCACTATTATTTTTATACTTTCTGATTAGTGTTATCATCGACCTTCAGAATTCTTGTAAGTAAAATTGAGTTCTTCGTTTCTTCGTTCCCTTCTATTTCTCCAAAATGATGGAGAAAGGGAACACAGGGAAGCGAAGAAATATCCATTGCACATTGACAGTGGGCGAGTACGGCGCGGCGCGGCGGTTTAATTATGCGCGGAGCGTATGCAGTTGGGTGGCGATGGTCACGAAACGCGAAGTGGATGTATATTTATGGCCGTGTACGCGTGTTCCCACATACACTCCGATCTATATTTGGCCGAGCAGCTAACCCTGAATTCCTGGTTCGCGTCTCGTACGACGTACGCGGTGCGGTATGCCAGCAGCCTCCACAGGTTGTTCCCTCTCGAGTCTCGAACAAGTGGTCTCTCGGGTGCGTGCCGATAATGCCAGACACGTGGATCTCGTTAATCTCTTATGAAGATTCCTCTCAAGATTTTACGCTGCGCCGCCCTTCTTCAACCCCCTGTGCCCCCCTCTCTTTCCGCCAGAAGAATCGCGCGGCCTAATCGGGTGGCTCCGGGCTCGCGGACGAGGTAGCCGCTTGATCGATAGCTTCCCCTCGGTAAAAACAGCCAACTTCTGAATGTTTCAATGACGAGTTGGTGGCTACTGGCTGTGCGACTTTCTCCGAGGACGGTGCAGCTTGTTCTTTGAATAAATATTATTGTCAGGGGTAACGTGGGCTTCGATTTGCGTCATCAGGACCTTACTTCTACAAATTCACTACCTTCTCCATTCTTCTCGCGAGCCTATATCCGCGTGGTGGAAACTCGAGAAGTTTCCCGTTGGTGGGGCGAACCACCCCCTGGTTATCGCGAGTGCGGGGCTATAAATCTGGAGCAAGGATTCACGCCTATCGCCGCTGTTCAACGTCCACGGTCGCGTGTGTCCTGCCGTGGAAAGTGTCCAGTCTGCGTGCAAGGGTGACACGGGGGCAAACGCCACCCCCGTTCGAATCCCGGCTGGGCCGAGCGCTGGAAGATTTGTCCCCTAATGTAGTCAGCGAGCCTCGGGGACGGCTCGACGATGGGGTTCGCAAGTAGGCGTCTAGAAAGTGAGTAATGCTCACGACAAACGCAGCCCCCGAGGGGTGGAGGGGAGGACGAGCAGGGGTCGGACCAGGGAGAAGATCCTGCCAGATAGGGTGCTAAGCGACACGCTAAGACCGCTGACTATCTGCGCGTCTCCTCGAGGGTTGCTCCTCGCCCTGATATCCCACATTCTCTTTCTTTTCCACCTATTACCCCTCTCCGTTTCCCCTTTTCTCCCTTATGGAATTCTTTGTCTTTGGATATCTCTTCCATATCTATCCATTCTTTGTTTTCGATAATCTTCGTGGGTTTGAACTTTAGTGGCAAGTTTCTTCTTTCTCCATTACTTTTCCAAGTATGCGATTATTTTTATGTTTCTTTTCTCTTTTAGGGCTTGCTGTGATATAATTCTCTTTGTTGGTGAATAGCGATCTTTCACGATCCACAATTTGCCAGGGCGTTACCCTCGCCCTCGCTCCAGGGTTGCAGAGGGTGCTGAATTGTCGCGAGTTCTCGGTTTATCGCTCTCTAACCGCTTTGCTCGCAAACTTCAGCGATTGTACATATAAATTTACGGTTCCATTCACCCTTGTATTTCTGGATTCGTCTAGCTGGAAAGTCACTTGTATCTCTAGTTAAGTAAACTATGCTCCAATACGAAGGCACTTCTTTTCAGTCGATGTGCAAGCATGGCACACGTCGAGACAGCGTGGTAATTAACAAGTCGCTTGGTCATTTGGAAGAGCGAGCAGGCTCGATTGCTTGGTCGTCGTCGACGTCGACGACGACGAGGAGGATGCTGCTGCGGCATGAAGGCAGTCTTTGTGCTTTACCGGAAGCATGGTTCGTCTCTTGATAGGAGACGTGTCTAAAGACTCTAAAGTGATTCTCGACGTTCCCTGGGTTTCCTCCACGTTTAGTCATTGCTTACTACTCGGCCCACATTGAATTCCATGGATCTTCACGCCATAGTCATTAGATTTCCTCAGGTCTACAGATTAGAACTACTTTTAGAGTCCTAAAAGAATCAATGTTTGAGTTACTTCATTCGAAAAGAAATATCGTTAAATAATTTCCTCGCGATCAAACGTCACTTTGCTGAATCCAGAAGATTTCTGCTGGGTATCTTGGAGTTTTCCAGCGATCAGCTGCCCCAGAACCCAGAGACCCGATCCTGGAAGGGTTAAGGCGTCGTAATGAGCAGAAAAAAGGGGCGAGGGTGTTGGAAAAAGGAGCGAAAGGGTGGTAGAGATTAGACGTTGGAGGAAGGTTTTTAGACGATCGCAAGGATCACCAATAGCCAGCGGGAGAAGGTGTTGTGTGTGGGAGTGACTGATGAGTTTTCCGCTCGATTGGTTGACCGGTGAAGCCAGCATTCCCTCATTTTTCTGTCTTCCTCCATCCCTTGCCAATGACGTCGTCACGAATACCGTTCACTGACCGGTGACCACGCTCGACCTAAATCCTCCACGAATCTGACGCGACTCCCATTGAAAAGCGCCAGCGACCCGACGGTATTCTGATTATAAAACATTAGGATTCTATCCAGTTGAAGGATGAAAGCGCTGCAAGCTACTGAAGTGATCGGTGGAACATTGACCAGCCCTTCGTTCGTGACTGCCATAGGGCTGGTCATTCGACAGAGGTAACGATCCGTAAAATTCTGTCTCGTCGCGGCGAATTTTTGTCCCCCGCGGAGGCAAAAGTGGAGGAAAGGTTTGCCGGGCCCGCACAAAGTGGCTGTTGTGCACCTCTTCTTCCCGCGGACTCTCGGGCGATCAGAGGACCACTGTGCACTGGCTTCGCACCCGTTAGACAGAGGGGAGTATAAAGACATCCGCCGCGGCCCTTCTTCAGAATAATTTGAATAATTACCGGGCCGACTTTTTCATCGGGGATGCTAAACAGCTGTTGTCTACGCTCCTCTCCGAGGAGGCATCCGCGAGCCGGGAGACAATGCAGGGGTCTCCTTAATTTTCTTAAGAGACCGTCCGTGGGTAGCCACCCTCTCCTCGCGATTAGAATGACAACGGAAATTCGTTTTTATCGGCAAGGAGGATTATGGGCTACGGTACAGACCGGGGATCGAAGTGGCTCCGTTTTTATAAATATGTTGGGCAAAGGTTTGAAAGTCTGTAGTCACATGTACGGGGCGGGAAAAATTTGAAATATCCCTGAAAACAGTCAAGCGTCTCGAAGTTGAAATATTTTATAAAGTATTTGAAATTTCAAACTTCTGAGTGATGGAGTATGGAAAAATAGAGGCGCAAATTTGTTCACGAATTATAATATTCGGTATAAAGGAACGAGAAGAAGTTGTTATACCTATATTCTACACAGTACATGTCAGTTTGAATGCTTCACGTTGAAGAGGAAGGGGTGGGGGGCAAGGTTGTCAGTGTTGCATCGAATGCCCCTGGAATTTGGTATGAAGGGGTCCTAATATCCGAAGACACGTCGACCCTGGTATCCTGTGGAGAGCACGTACGACTTCTATTAACGACAGGGCCCCCGGTTTTGGCAAAACACACGGTGGGGCTGACTCGAGGCAGCCCCGAGTAATAATTCGTCCGGCGAATTAGCGCCATAAGTTTGCCACCGCGACAGCCGCGGGGACAATATTAATCTACTTTGAATTTATACACCGCGCGCTCTTCCGCCACGTAGCTTCCTCCGTATTAAGTCCTCCCACAGCTTTTCCTTCTCTTACGCTTTTCAACTTTATTCTTCTCGGTTACATCTTACATAGTTTTCTTTTTCCTCTTTCCTCCGTTCTCATATTTATTCACCCATTCTTGCGACACAATTCCAAAGAAAAGAGGCACTGCGCAGAGTGTGTTTCTACCGGAAATTTTGATGATCGCATGATCACACGATCACACGATCACACGGTTCCAAGGGGATTAATTTAATTTTCGAACAAGTGTCTTGTAGCACGAAGGGAACAGCGGGTTTATTTACTCTGCGGCGCGTATTAAGACGCGGTCAGGGGGCAGGGTAGGATTCACCCCTTTAGCGTAGACAGATAAATAACTGGAGACAGCCTGGGAATAACTTAAGACGCGCATTCGTGATGGGATCGAGGAAAGCACGAGGAATTCTTGTAGGGGAAAGCGTACGAGATGCTTCCTAATTCTGGTCCCCGCATTGCTCACTTGGAAGACTCCATTTTTCTGCAATCTTAAAACAGATTAAATTTAAAACCGAACAAAGCGATTAACAAAGCAAGTGAAGAAGGTCGCATCGTCCTCCTACATCGTCCCTCGGACAGAACAGCTTCGAAACAACCCCTGGAAAAGTTTCCCACAAAAACCCCCGCGCTTCGATCCACCAAACCGAGAATCTAGCAAAATGGAAGCACAGTGGCTTCCAAGAATACGCAGCATCCAGATGGACCGTGCACCGGTGATAAGGTGTCGAGGAAGGCACAGCGTTCCGTTGCAAAAAGCGTGGCCTACCTTAAACGCGGCGTTCACGACGCCTCGCATGCATTATGCACTCGCGTTGCACCGTCTGCCAGAGGCCGCATCCGCGGGGGAAAAAAATTCGCGTTTAAAGCCGAGCAACGCGAGCAACGCGAGCAACGCGAGCAACGCGAGCCTCCGCTCCGTTGCCGGGGATTAAGACATTCTGGAGCTAATAATTTTCATCCCGAGCTTGGAAATATTTTGTCTGCCCCTTGTACGGTTTTCTTCTTCCAACCGCTTCCCTCGCGCCCTTCAGGGGCGCCCATAGCCGAGGGTACAAGCCAAAACTACCCCTATTACGAATCTGCATGGAATCTGGCGCTTGGGCAGTTTTATTATTATTCCAAGTCGATTTCTATGGAGCAGGTGAATTTTCCTGTGGACAATAGGTGTCAGTCGAGGGGAACAGCGTGCCCCAAGGTGGCCAGCTCGAAAGCCAGCTCGAAAGCCAGCTCGAAAGCCAGCTCTGCAATTATGAGCCATAGCACGTCGGGGCGAGCCTCGTAACGAACTCACTATATTGCCGTGAGTTTCGAGGCTGGCTGCGCGTAGACGCTCTTTACCTGGCCCCTGCTCCCTGTTTCACGAGTAGGGACGGGCCCGTTGTTAGGCCTGAGAATAATGTTTCGGAGATGAAAGAAAGAAAGAAACGTTCGAGGAACTCGCGGTGCACCGTGCATTCCTGATGCCGATGGTGACCTCGATCTGGGGAGCTGCCCGATGCTCGTCGTCTTCTTCGAAGGCTAACCCTGGAGATGGGGAATTTGTAGGTGGACTTCGTTCTTTTGGTAAATTGAAAGTGGATGGTGCAGACGGTAGAAATGAAGAGGTTGAGATGATGGAAGTTTTATTCTATGGTATTCTGTGCTCGTTGAACAAAGCTCGTTCTGGTCACCGAGTAATAGCGCGGCGAATCTCTGGGATTCCTTGCCTGGAAAATAAATCATATCGCTGAGGACGCCAGGGGCCAGCAGGAAACAGCGACCAGATGTGGCTCTCTGTACCGAGACATGTGTGTCCAGGCCATCGGATGACACTCGCTATATTTAGTTCTGTGGGAAAAAGGGGTTCCAGAGGCATAATTACACCTACACATCCTGAAACACATCCTTCCTTTTCCCATCAACAGCCAGGGAAATTTTTAATTCTGACGAGAGAGCGAATGCTGTGCAAATCTCTGTTGGAAAATTTCTCGCGTAAGCTTCGTTCCTCTTCGTTCCTCTTCGTTCCTCTTCGTTCGGCTTTCGTTGTTTCACTTGTCTCGAGAGGAAGTAATTGTGAATAAACTCCTGCAAAGGAAATACTCGTAATTCTTTGCCCGCGCTGCAACCGTTTCATGGCAATTGGAGACCGGTTAGACTTTAGAGGGATCCACGTGGCTCCAGATACATGTGGAGCACTTCGAGATCCCACGTGTTGTGATCCACGAACGCGCGTGGGAAGACGCTGTTACGGACGTCGGCAGCTGTTCACACGTGTCCTTTATGTACATCGCTAAATATCCACCGCTCTTCGTCTTTTTTCACCCCCCTTTCCCTCGAAACTGCCTCTAATGCAAGACGAATCGTGAGATTTCGTTTGGGGCTCCTTCAAGACTCGATGAATCACTGTCTATATCCAACTCTATCTATATCCAAAGATCTTATTAGCTGCGATTACCTACAGATTTACCATACTAATTATCCACAGACCAATATTTCATAGTGAAACATCCTCTGATATTATGCAAGTCAGCTGGGATATTGCATAGTTGCATGTGTACTTTTGCACCAAGTTTTTCTATTATTTTGAATTGTTGAGGAAATCTCGATTGAATGTTGTTTGTTTGATTGCAGATCGACACACCGATAGAAAACGAGGCGGACGTGACGGCGGACGGTAGCAACCCCGAGGCCAGCTCCCCGGAAAAGGGTTTCAAGGGTGAGTGAAAGATCCGACGAAATTATACAACGCATCGTAGAATAACGGGATTCCCTCTACGACCCAGTGCACCCGCGTAATTTCACTCCAACGATTTAACAGAACCATCCCCAATTTACAATTCACCATTCACCCTTTCCTCGTTTACCCTATTCTCATGCTTCACATTCTCTCAATCACTCGTTCTCTTCGTTAATAACGATCATTTAACTGAGAATGATTTTTTAAAATCTGGGTCACCTTTCTGGTACTCAACTGTCTGTGATGCTTTCTCGAGTACTCAGAGGAAATACAGATTAGTTAGAATGAAATTTCTCAGCTTCGCCAACTCTACGCCTCCACTTCTCCCAACCATCTTACACAAAATACAGAACTCTAGGTTCTCGCCTCCGATGACACAAAAAGGGATTTGCCCATGAAGCAAGCTATCCCTCGTGTAGTCACCTCGACCCCCAAAATTTGCTGAAGAAAAGTGATCGATCCTCGCGGAGAGTATCGTTCACTGCCCCCCGTGAATCGGAAGTCGTGGAATCGAGTGTCTGGCTGAGAAGGGGCTCGAATTAAGTCGGTCGCGTTTCTCGCGGCGATCTCCGACGAAACCAATCCACTTAGCTCCCAACCCCGCGCTCCGAGAGCAGCCACCCCCGCCGCGCACGGAGGAAGGTCGACGAGGTTTTGTTCGAGAACAAAAATCTGACAAATATGCCGCGATTTGCCGAAGAATGGAGGCGAAGTGCAGCCTCCCCCCTTTCTCCAAGGATCCTTGGGCCCCCCCTCGACCGATCCACCCCCTATCCCACTTGCCATGGTCGTTCTCCGTGGCGGGTGACTCTTAAATTACTTAGACCGAACAAAACGTAACAAATGACGGTGAATCGGGCCACTTATGCGATATTGGCCCATCACTGGCACCCACGTATATTGATACGTCGCATTAGGGGCTGCCAGACACCCCCGTCGGACGCCTTCCTCGTTCTGATTTCTGTGGCTCGTTGATGCTTACTGTTTCCTTCAGTATTTCTGTATTTTCCATGCAGTTCTGTGTCTTCTCGGTACTTTTTCCCTCGATAGTTTATTTTTTCATACTCTAGGGGTATTTTTGGGATTTCAAGAGGGATCTTTGAAAGTCTGATTTGAGTATTCGGTTGCAGGGAATTATTGGGTGTTATATTTTTATTACTCAGTCTTCTTTTATCTTTCATTTATGTTTCTTCTTGTTTGTTTCGCTTATTTTCAAAATTCTCTCGATGGGAGGTTTTTATTTTTAGTTTCTACTGGTTTGTTTGAGAAAGAATTGTTGTGGAATTGTTTCCTCCACGAGGGAAAGTGTTCACGCTGAACGCTACCAGCGTTTCTCATAGGGGGTTGAAGGAGTCCATCTCTTTCCCAGGTCCTCTCTCTTTCCAGACTTGGCTTTCGGTTATTAATGGTTCTCGCGAACTCGGTTCATTAAGGAGCTCACGAAACTCCGCGGCGCATTCATGAGAAAGCCACCCCCTCCGCGGGGGTGAACTTGTCAGGAACGGTGGTCGTGCTCGAAATTAGCAACGTATATTATTTTCTGGAGCCGCGACAAGACTTTTCGAACCCTTCAAGTCCGTCGAATTCAAATTATCGCCAATCATCTCGCCCCCCCCCCCCCTCCCCCGCCTCCCCACTTGTCGCGAACAATTACATAGAAATCAAAATAATAGACACCAAGCCCTAATTCAATAGAATTGAACACAATTTAATGGAACCTACCCTTCTCAATTTAACCACAAAGAGAATTAATAACGCTCGCAGAAATCCAGAAGATAAGATCAGCAGGCATAAATGAGAACGCTGAGGAGTTGACAAGCACAGAAACTCATTTTGCCTACTTAATCGGTAGAATAAATCAACCCTTGCCATTCACCTTCCCAGTAGAATAATTTTAAAAAGCACTCCCAAGTGCAGCGCGACACAATTCAACACACGCAATCATAAAATCTTAATGGGTGGTCAGAAAAATCCCCCCAAAAAAAGCAACAACCATTCCCTTCCTCTGGCATTCGCGAATCTCGCGCAGCCCCCGTATCAATCCCCCCCCCCCCCCCTCTGCCCAGGCCTTTTTGCCAGCCGGTAGAATTACACGCGCTATCGTCGTAAAAAGCTGGACGCAGATACGAGGCGCGGGATCCGCTCGCGGAAACCAACAGATGAAGACATTATCGTGATCGTTGGCCGCGCGTTTAAGAGTCGCAAGAACGCAAGGGAGCCTCGAAGGTGGAGAGGGAGAGAGGGAGAAAGGGAGGATGCACCTGTGGACAGGTGCTCTAACGAGGGACATGACCCGAGTGCACGGAATCAATGCCATTCTCCTCGAGGAATACGATCTTGAGTGTTAACGCGTGGTGTGAATGCCTTGAGGAATTTAAGGGTGAAAGTGGAACCTTGGAGGCTGCGAATTGCATGGGATAAGAATTTCTGAGTCGAGGAACTTGATGCATGTTGCAGAATTGCTTGCTGCACGTTTTGGAAGTGAGGACCGCGTGCTCACCGCGGGAGTGTTTTAATTTGGTTTTGAGTATGCAAGGTGAATCGAGTACGTAGGACACACCCTTCCCCGAGGGCCAGCTACTCTTCGACTGCCATTCGACACTTAGGCTGAAGAAGTTAATGGAATAATAAGTATAAGTTAGGCGGAGCTGCTCCTCGCAATCTTCGGACCCAGCTGATTATTATGTCGTTCCGAAGGGGGCCCCCAGCATTTTCACGAGCGCCTCGAATGGCTTCGTTGCGTTTCCTCGCTGCGTCATTCCTCCCCGCTGTTCTTGCAATCGAGAGGTCGAAGGGTTTTGAGTGGTCGCATTGGTTCTCGGTTGTAGAACGGGGTCAAGGTAATCGAAGGTGCACCTTCTTCGTGCTCCGGGATGGCATCTTTATCGGTCGATCGATTATTTGACTCGAGGTACGCGCGAGGTACGCGCGAGGTGAAGGCCGGACACGGAAATAGGGAAACGAAGAAGGGGGGCGATTGTAGAGAAATTGATGAGGACGTCTTAGCTCGAGGGCGCTGCCTCCTTCCTCGCTTTTGTCCTCAGCTTTCGTTTTAGCTGACTATGACAAATAATTGCCGAAGCTTAACATAAGCCAGAGGCAGTATACTTAGCTAATAGCAAAAACGAGGGGGAAATAGAGGGAAGTTTTACGCGTCGGTCCAACATCCCCTTAAGGCTTTGCGTTGTACATGATAACAAGAGGTCTTTATTCCTAAAATCCTACTGATAACCTTTCGGAACCAACATCTACCACTTTCTCTAAAAATCTTGTGTTTTATCGATGAAAAGAAATCAAATCTGTGGATGTAGAGGGTGCAGTCTTGAACTAAAAGTTTCTTCTCTCATAATTAACTTGCATCTACCATCTAATCACTATGTTTATAGAAAATTACTCAAGGGGCACCAGAATATCATCGGTCACAAGCACATAAACTCACTCCAGACTTTCTACTTTCAGCATCCTTCCGTTTCCTACAGTGTCTACACATTTTCATTCAACATTATCTTCATTTAAATTTCCATTCACGGATACCAATACCCACCCCAATTTCTGTCTCCTCCAATTCAAGTTCTTCCAGCGTCCAGCGTCCGATCTACGGCAATCGAAGAGAAATGGCGAGGATCGTACAAAGTTCCCGGCACGCGTGGAGCACTTATTACCCGCGCTTTTCTAATCATCTACGAAAGCAAGGCGGACAAAAATTAGCCCGGTCGATTAGAAAAGCGGCCGAACAGAAGGATCGTTCCCCGGCGTCCCGTTTTTCCCGTGGCTCGAGAATCGCGGGCAAAACCTTCGCGATCGAACTTTTTCCTCGTCTGCTAACACTCGGCCGAGCGTCGCGAGAAAGGATTCCACGGTCGAAGACAAAAGAACACGACTGGGGAAAAGAAAGAATGGAGTCGTTTCCTGCTCGCGGGAAAAACATTTCGGAAAAGTCAGTGGACCGCGAAGCACGCGCCTCATTCGATTCCGCGGATAGTTACGTGTGTGTGTGTGTGTGTGTGTGTGTGTGTGTGTGTGTGGCTCGTGAAAGCACGGCCAGACCCTTCTGTGAGACTTCTGTGAGACAATGGGAGAAGTAAAGTTTGAACGCGAGTCTCGTGTCTTGGAGGAATGTCTGTTTTGGTGATGGAGAAGCTTCTGGGGGTTTTATATGTGGTGTCGCCTTTGGGATTGGAATTACTGCGTGTATGGTTGTGTTTTGTGTAGATAGATGAATATCTGAAGAAAAGAAGAGCGAATGATTGAGATGTCCTCAGGATCACACTATCACCTGGACACATCATATTCTTTACACAATTATTTTACAACCCTGACTCGTTTCTCCTCAAAGAATCACTCTGTCATTTCCTATCAGTCTAGTTCCTGTTCTTCAAACACCTTTCGCTTGGATCGACGAGCTCCTTCATCGAATTAAGATATAGTGTCTCGGTGTCGGTTGTTTTCCACGCAATCATTATTAATGATGTTTTCCATTGTTCCAGGAACGGAATTAGTGCCGAGCTGATCTGCATCACCAAGGATCAGTGGATAGCCAATCGCGTTGTGGCGGGACGTTGAATAACGATAGTCGATTTAACATAAAATATTTTTGTACACGAGTTATGATATCCTATATAGATATATATGTATAAATAGTCTGTATATATAGCGATACGTATATACAGATATATATATATTAACGAGATACCAACGTTACTTAGCAGGCCGTCAACGCAGAGGAAAGAAATCAGGAAGTTGAGAGAGCTCATTATTCTTTTTACTATTATCATCATTATTTTACGCACAGATGGGGAGGAAATGGGAGTTGCGAGCAGGACACGAGTGACCCCAAAGACAATTCGCTGTTTCCTTTTATCATTGTCAGTCTTATGATTCTCCTTACTATACATATAATATCTCTCTGACATTCAATTCTCGCAGTTTTAAAAGTTCAACTTTCAAGGTGCAACAGAATTATATTCTATTATTAAGAAACGGGGGTGTACCCGAAGAGATGGTTGGGGGAAATGACCAAGCAAAACTACGTAGTGTCTTGAGGAAACTTTTAGCAATTACAACCGATTCGTCTGTTGACTGTTCCAACGACAAGTCGCCGACTTTGCCCTAGTTTGTCTCGAGTTTCTCTGTCCAGTCCCTTCCAAATAACATTATTCCGCGCAGTGGCTGTTGATTTCAATGCGAAGATGCGTTAGCTTCGTGAGCGATAGAATTTTTAAAGCCTTCGAGGGGTTCTTGCCCATTCGAGAAGGCGAGTTTTCGAGTAGCTTGAATTTAGGAGGCGATCGAATCCACTGCGGCCGAATGATACAGCAATACGTTCGAGTCTAGGGTACGTGGGAAATGGGAAGCCGAAGAATTGGACGATTTCCGCGAACCATCCCTTCCGATATGTTCCCCAAGCGCGGAGAGAGTTCAAACGGATTATCGTGCGATTCGCAAGGTGCTGATAGGACTGTAATCATACCACTTTCCAGAGACTTTTTACACTTGTACACGCGAATACGGCAACGCGGTGCTGGGCGTGCGTGTGAATCTTGAGTGGCAATGCGCGTGGAGCTTTTGCACACTTTATTAATTAACACTGTACGATTGCCTTTAGCGCCTTTAGCGCCTTTAGCGCCTTTAGCGCCTTCTTCGTTCTCGGGCCCCTCGAGATGTCGGGAATCGTCTGTCACTGTTATCGCGTAGAGAAGAAAGGTTACAGGTTCGCGTTCGAAGGATCTAGGAGTCTTAGATATATAATTTATTGTTTGTCGTAGAAACTACAATAAAAGGCACAGTAGCACTGACCATACACGCCGTGTCCACTGTCCTCAACTCCTCACTCCTGGGAATCATTCAATCCTCAACTCGTCTTCAACACAGACTCTTCTAATTATTATTATTTCTCGCGCTCTTCTATTATTATTTATCTGTTCTCCGCAACCGATATTTTACGCGCGGGAATTATTTATTTCGGTGGAGACGGATCACAGAGATCGCGAGAATCGATCCTGCTTCCGAGGATTAACCGGCATTATCAGGATTGTTTATAAGGCACCGAGGTGTTCAACAAATAGCCACGAAGGAGCGCGGTGCGTTCCGTCAGGATTAGCACCTCGCATGCGGGTCCTTCGCAATACGAATTAGGGAAAAAAGCTTGATTGCCGTGGCATTTGTAAGGATTACTACGAAAATAAGTAAAAACGGGGGCTTTGGCGCGGGAAATCTGGCCCACCCTGATAATCCTTCGCGACTTCTCAGACTCTGATCTGGAATTTCATTTATTGTTCACTAGGCGACAGATAGCTCCACATATTTTTCAACTGTACAAGAATTCTTCAGCGGCAGCTGCCCTCCTCTGCAAGGTAAATGACTCGTCCGCGATCCTCACCTTGGATTTCACACTTTCAGATGAGTATTGCGCAACGAAATATCATCGAAGAGAGTATTAAGATCATAGAGAAAGGGAGCTGTGAGTGGAGCACGACCCACTTCTCGAAATCGGTAGCTGTTAATTAATTAACGCGCCCCAGGACGGGCCCAGCTACAGATTTACAACGAAGTTTAATTACGCGGTGGCAAGTTTAATGTAGTTAGGCCCATTCGAACTGCCGGCGAGATTGTTTTACAAAGTAAATGAGGCTATGATGACTCGAGGCTTCGGGACCACCTAGGAACAAGTCAAAGTCCTTCCTGCCTCGCCTTTAAACTCCTCGACAACTAATTAACGTGCACCCATCAACGGACACACGAGCTCTGCTTCCCCCTCAGCACTTCGATCCTGTTGCTTTCCTAGGAAATTTCTATAGAAATTACCTTCCAGTATCACAGAAAATATCAAACTTTCTTCTCCAAATCACTGTTCTACGTTCATAAAAAGGATTAAACTAAACTAAAACCACCGATCCAGATCACTCCAAGATCCAGCAACATCGATCCAACCGTTGAAGGGGATGACAAGGAGCCTCCTCGCGAGTTTCACTCCGCAGGAAAGAAAGCAGAAGCTCCTGCCGGGGGTTGCAGAAGAAAAAAAAGGGGAGAAGACCGCGAGTGGAGGAAGTGGATGGAACGGCGGGGTGGCTGCCAAGGAAATGTTGACCATCTTCAGCGACCTTGACGAGCCTCTCGGTGACCCCAGTAGCCAAGGCCACTTCGAGGATCCACCCGTTAGACACTCGCGAAGATCTAGACTGATATTTGATCCTCCTTAAAGATCCTCCGAGAGATCGTGGTGTATAGCATCCCGGCGAACTTCTTGCAGCCTCCTCGCTCGGGGACAAAACTATCCCCGCGGTGGGTCACGACATGGGCCAGACAATGGGGAGAAACTGGCGAGTCAAACGCAAAGCTGAGATGACAAATGAAAGGAGATCTGTCGTCAGGAGGGATGCGGACGGAGACTGTTTCATTTGTAGCATGGATCCACGTCCCTCTCTCTCTGTCTCGTTCGCCTCCATCCTCCAGCAACTCCTTTTCTATTTAAAAGGGTTCTCACCGTGATGCATCTATTTCGCAGCGTTCGGCTCGATTTCAGGCTGCCATCGAAACTCGTCATTCTGAACGCGAATCCAGTGACTGATTTATCAGGTGCACTGGAAAGTCGCTCTAGTTTCGAAGAAAGAAATTTTCAAGTAAAAGGAGTAGTAGTGGATTTCTCTAGCCGCGCGTGGAATTAAGATTCCACGGAGGAGAGTGGTTGAAATACGAAGAGTTAACGAAGGAAGGAGGGTAAAAAGAAAACGGTGGCCGGGCAAAAATATAACAATCGAGTTTCCGCGGACCTCGGCGGGCATTCCGTAGTAGTTGGCCGTAAACGGGGCTGACTTGGGCCAGGGCAGGAACATGTTAATTAGCGGTAATTAAAGCGCGCTCGTCCACCGCTATCCACCGTTGGATCGGACGCTTCTGCGTTTCGTCCTGGACGTGGTTTACCTGTTACCCGGAATCCCCTTCGTTTCCCTCGCAGACACGCTCCCGCAGGACACGCGGGCATAATTAATTTACTCGCCTCGCGACTCGTTCCTCCGGCTGCCGGCAATCCTCGCCGATAATTAAGGGGTGGCCAGGTAATTATTGAGCCATCTGACGGGTCCACGCGCGCTCCTCGCGTTTCCTCTGGGTGATTCGTTCTATCTTATTGGTGCTATTAGAGACTCTCAAGTGAGAACGGTACAATAGATTCAGTTTGCATTGGAATTTCTAGTATGAAACTTTGAGTGGTAGGAACCTGTGCTGCGTAAGCCATAAGTGTCTCATTCTTGTACAGAAGGTTCCGAAGAACCCCCTCGAAAAAAGTTTCACATCAGAGACTCCAGTATTCGTATTTGACGGCTGGGTTTTCTCTAATTAGAAAAGCATCACTTGCAGGAGTACGATAACCCTTGAACACATTTGGCGAGCAACTACGGTAGATGTACCGTTTTTAAATTGCTTGCAGATCATTATTCTGTGGAGAATTTCACATCATAAATATTTTGTTTAGTATACCGCCCGAAATATAAGTTAATATTTATTACTTTCACGGAAAAATATTGTATTTTTTAAGAAGTGGCCAAAACTGGTAGGTACGATACCTTAAAGTGGCCACAAATGGTGCATCTACTCTATGCTAACAAATTTCAAAGAATTTCTCGAATCTACCAGATGAATTAATCGAGACTCAAAGGTGTCGCTAATAAGCCCCCCCCATTATGGCTGCAACACTAAGCACCCATTACGATAAAAAAGCACAAGTACGAAGACCCGGTCGTTAGCCGCGAAGGGTAACGATTCCAGCGACCCGCGGGAACAATAAGAAATCATACAAGATCCTCGTGCGTGGAGGTTGCCACGGCGTATACACATAACAGCATCCTCCGCGGCTGCCATATTTCTTCCATTCCACGAATCCCGTGGACGTTGATAACCGATCGATTAATTCGAACGCGGAGTCCCACGTCCATCGCCTCGGATCCCCTGCGCCCCCGTGCCTTTTTTTCCGCGGGCGTTCGTGGGCCTCCTCCTTAAGTCAGATCGCAGCAAGATGGCCGCGGGCCCCGGTAAATAAGCGACTGTCATCTGACGCCCGCAAAAACCGGATACACCGCGCCAGACTGGTCTCCCCCGTTCCTTCCTCTTCTCTTTCTCGCGTTCTCCTCTCTCACCCCCTTACTTTTATTCCCTTTCGTTTCCTTTCCTTTCGTTTCGTTTCGTTTATTCCTTCCCTCCTCCCCTCCCCACCATCCCCCCTTTACGCTCCCTCTACGATCCCTCTACGCTCCCTCTACGCTCCTCCGCTATCTGCTCCTCATTTTGTCTCCCTTCGACTGCCCTTTTTCTTCTCTTCTTCGCCTCCTTCTTGCCCCCCCCCCCCCGCCCTACCACCGCCGCCACCTCGCTCCCCCCGCCATCCCCCGCCATCCCCCGTGCGTCGCGATGCACCGAGGATTAATTACAAAAAATCCGCGGCGACGCGAATCGAAAACGTCGTTCCACGAACCACGGCCGGAAAGAGGGAGCAACGGGGGCATCGAGGTGAACTTTTTGGACTCCTTGGCTCCCTCTCCTCCTCCCCCCCGTGGAAGATGGCCCCAATAAACGATCGATTCGTCGGGGGGACAGGTAGGGGTCGGCGACAGATGTCCGGCACGGGAACTTTCGCTCGTCGTTCCTGATTGAAATTGAAATCGAAATTGGAACGATTGGGATCCGCGCGCCGCCGAGGGTTTCGCTTCTAACGGCTGCTCAGAGGGATTCTTTAGCTTCGGGGGCCGTTTTTGTCGAGCATGAGTAAGTGTCTCTAAGTGGTTACTTCGGAAGATTTCGTGCATATTCTAGTATAATTTAAGCTAGGAATGTAGTTGAGGAATTGAAGTTGCGAAGTAGTAACTGAAGGTGGGAGGTGATTAAGGAATAGTTTCAGTCGGAGTAATTGGTTTGGCACGATGTAAGCTCGAGTGCAACGCGAATATTTTAAGGGGCAAGGGAAAGGAAGCTAAGTATGATCGAGTCTTACTCGGCCGCGTCGAGAAACATTAGCTGGAAGAGGGGAAAATTCCTCGGGAGCCGCGACTGGAAGGACTGGAAGGACTGGAAGGACTGGAAGGACGCACTCCACGCAGGATGCCCATGATCCTTTATTTTTCGGCAATTTCGAGACAAATGGTCGGATGTCTCGACGGGCCATTATAATGACATTAGCAAAGTTTCTGCTTTGGCCGCTCGGGCAGGGGAAACACCGCTCGATTTCGTTCCGACTTGCTTGAATTTTTTCTCCACGCTTCCTGTTACACACCGCCTTTTATATCATTCCAAATTTCCTTCTAACCGCACGTCAACCACTTGCGTCGAATCTCAAACGACAAATCAAAATATCAATCCTCGTTCCCTTGACACAAAAAACACAGGGAACAAACCCACCCTTGACCCTCCAACACCCACGATTCATTCTCCCCTAACATGTACCCTCAGCTCGAGGAATCTTCGTGCTGACAACTATTCCTCGAGAAATCCCACTTCCTGTCCCGCCAGCCTCGCCGCTGGAAACTCCAGCAATCCGTCGACATCGTTCAGGATCATTCAGGATCATTCAGGACGTGCCGATAAACTCTCAATCGTGGATCGTCGTACGCTTGAGCGTAGACCAAGGACGGTATAGAAAAGGGCTCGGAGGGAAAGGGCGACCGCGTGTCCCTGGTTTTTCGTGGCGGTCGGCCGGGTCTTGACAGTGGAATTGGGAGGAATTAAAAACGAAGTGAAATAAAACAAAAGGCATAGCGCGACGAGGAGACGCGGTTCCCCGGGTGCTTTGTGATGTTCCCAGAGGCCGCCCCCTCCCACTTATTTCGCCCTCCCTCGCCCTCGCCCTTTTATCCCCGCTTTCGAGGCCGGTCCACCGTTCGGGTCCCGTGCAGGTTCGTGCAGCGAGGAACTAATTTGAGTCGAGTGTGCCAGCGGTCCCTCGCCGGGGCAAAAACTAATCATCCCCCGTGCGCGCTCCTCTTAACGTCCATTACCATTTCTAATCCCGTCTATCGTGAATTAATACGCCGATCTCGCGGGAGACGGAGAGAGAGAGAGAGAGAGAGAGAGAGAGATAGAGAGGGAGTTCTGGGGGGGGGGGGGGCAGCTCTTTAGCGATTCCCGATTTCGGCCGGTTCATATCAATATGTAGGGGATCCTAGCGTCTAATACGTCCGTCGACGAACGGGGACCTCCTGGCACGCGCTGAAAAACTTCAGGCGTCTTTGCTGGCTGTCCAGACGATTTTTCAGCGCGTTTATTGAGCCACTGATGTCTTTTTAGGTTGGCGATTGGGACCCTCTTCTTGGGAGCATTTAGGATCGAATTTGCGTAATGATCGTGTCTGCCAATGAATTCTAGGGAGGGACATCGGTTTTTCTTCCAAGCTATCGATATAGGAAATTTTGAAATCCACGCCAGAGGTTTGACGAAATAAGAGAACAGCAGCCTCGACGATCGTGTAATTGGAAAAGCAGCCCACATAGATGGTCCCAGAATTGAATTAATTGTGCCACCAATTTGTTAACCGTTTGAAGGAATAATTCGAGGCGACTAGGCGTTTGCAACGGTATTTCGATGGAGAGACTGCGTTGGAAGGAGGGACTGGTCGGAGGGCCAGTATTAACGATAATTAGACAATTAATTCCTCGTCCCGGGCGAGCGGAGGAGATGGCCCGAGGGGCACACAGCCGACTATAAATTCACCAATTATCACTCTAACGCGTAATTGGGCCGATCTTCCGCTTGGGACTTTGTGGGAAAGCCAAAGCAGTCGACCGCGACATTGGCGCCAATTTGCTGATTGCATTAACAGGCTAATTGGCGTTGCGTGGTGGATCATTGCTTCGCGAATCACGATCGACCACGTCCACCGATCGTATTTCCGAAAATCTCCATTTAATCGCTAAGTACAAACGCGAATTCGAATCAGATAGGTCCTGCCGAGCTTCAGCAGTTCGAGATACCGAGGACCACCTTCGCTGGAACGCGAACCCTTTTTCAGCACTTTCCAGGAAGCCCTTTGCTCCCGCCGAAACGCTCGTCCCCGAAATACCGTGGATCTTTAAAGATCCCCGAGCCCTTCCTAGGCGACCCACCGATCGATGCATTCCTCCGTTCATACCCACGATCCATGGATTCCTCGATCTGGTCCTACAGAAATCAGGAGACCCTCTTCCTCGCGAGTGCAAATTCAATTAGCGCTGGAACACAATTTTCCTGCTCGTTTCATCAACGAAAGTAAGTTCTAATTCTTCCTTGATCGATCGATCCATGGAAATTGTTGATTTCATCGAGTTTAGCTTTAGAAGGGAGCTTTCAGGCCTTTTTTCTAATGCTATAAGGATATTTCTCGAGTTACGTAATGTGGGGAGTTGGATTTAAATACGAAATTACGAAATTACGAAATTTCATCGGTGGAAGTAATTAGTCACCGGGAACAACGATGTTGACGAAGCTCAGGCATTAATTCCAGCGTCCCATTGGCCACGGGATTAGTGGAATCTTTTAAAAAGGGAATGGGAAATCAGGTGACTGGGAGGAACAGGGAAATTACCCTTCTGTTTGATCCTGGGCTTAAACCGACCTTCGAGTCTCCATGTACGATTACATTTAAATTGCAGCAGCAATGGGAAGAAAAGAATTCTTATTAGATAAGAGAATATTAACAACAGAATTTCATAAAAAATCCATCACCCCTTGCAAACAAATCAAATTCCCCAGATACAAACCTCGTCCCTTTCTCCAAATAAAACCTCCACCCCCCAAAGAATAAATTGCATTTTAGGGAATAAAACAGAGAGAGATGTTTGAGTGGCTGAAAAAATGCGCGCTATAGAACTCGAAGAAAAGGAGAAACAAGAACTTAGAGGGGGAAAAACAGACAGAGATGAGACGAAATCGTTTCGCAGCGGCCGCGGCGAACAGTAGCAGTATCCTTTCAACCTGAAGGAACCACCCCTCTTTTTTCAGCGGCTTCTTAAATTCATCCTTGCCCTGGCCCAGGGCTGTAAAAGCTCGCGCGGGTGCTTTACGAGTGTGAATAGACGGCCGTCCAATTATGCGGCTTAATTTAAATGGGATAATTGCGTCCATGGAGCGGGCCTGCCGTCCAGCATTATGCCTCGCGTGGATCTTTCTGCATGCATACAGGGTGTTTCCTAATGCGTGGGCGTAAATTCAGCTCACTAGGTTGATTAAAAAGTTCGTATAAACATTCGTCCAATTACATCTGCTTTCCAAGTTACAACGATTTTTCCATCACGAGTATTATCGTACCTTCGCAGAGCATTGATGGAAATAACTTTGCAGTTCAATTGAGAAATTTCTGCTATTAAGAGGTGTTAATTGTAGATAAATGTACATGTACCTATGTAATTACTTATATTACTTTCATTAGAAATTGGTAAGGGATAAGTGGTACTTGCAGTGGTAAGACATACTCTGGAGTTATGTACATGTATTAAGAAACACCCTGTATATGTGGAAGGAGGGAGAGGGTGACGTGCGTGTATGTAGTGTACAGTGTGGGGTGTGTTTTACACGACGATCAACAAATGTACGTGTAATTGGATCGCTCTGAGGAAATATTCATTCGGTTTAAGAGCGGCTCGAGCGCACTTCGCGCTCACCCTCGGCTGCGTATTTATTTTAACGCGTTTCTTTGTCATGCCTCTACTCGCCCTCGGCACTCTTTCTATCTTTCAGTGGTTTTATTGGTATTCAAATGGCGGGACTGAATGAACGATTTACCAGTAGAGTGCAAGTGAACAGGCATCTTCAATTCGTTAGTCTTTCTGACTTTGCTTTTAGGTGGCTTTCTCAAATTATGACGAGGATCACTTTGTGAAATTTTATGGATATATTTGGCTAGGGGAACCTGACGAGGGAGAAAGTAGTGTTTGGTATTCTTGGTAATGTCTGTGGGGAAATAGCAAAGATATAATAAGGTGGGTGCGATGATTCTGGTGCACTTGGGTTGTCCGAAAATAGGGGAAAAATAATTTCGAGGACAATAATAAAACTGAGGAATGAGGAAAAGTAGCAGTGATTTTCATTCAGTTTCCTCTTGCAAAGTGAGTCACGCAATCTTCAATCTTCAATCTTCGAATTTCGTCCGAGTAGAAGAGAGCCCAGCATCTTTGAAGTTCACATTTTGATGAATAGCCTCGCAGCCAAGAGAACGCCTCGAAGTGAATGAAAGGCTTTCAGGAGTTTCAGGTGGTACCAGGTTAGGTGTCAATAACACCTAACGGTATTGGTCGACGCACGAGCCACAGATTTAAAGTTGGCCATCGGCTTCTTCTTTTCGCCTCTCTCCTCGAAGCGTAGGAGGCTGCTCTCTGCTCTTCTTCTCTCTTTTTTTGCGCTCCTCGACGACGAGACCCCAGTCAAGGATGTTACGAATTGAATTTCCACGCCGCAGCTAGACCACGTCGGGTTTCGATCGTGGAACTCATCGTCGATCACAGTGAAGCTTTCTTCAACGAAACACGAACGCGATTTCGTGGCGTGAATTGAATAATTCTGCTCAGAGATACTTTATTACACGAAGGGAATTTAAAACTCTACGCGGTATCATTAAGAAATTGTGGAAGGTCGCTTCATCTTCAACTCGACTTCTTAAATCTAAAGAATTTAATTAGGTATTCGGTGACCTGACTCCATCAAAAAATGGCCACTTAAATTTCAGTGGCTGCTGATAATTTCTACCCACAAACGTATCGATCAGCGTGATCAACGGTAAGAAAGGTGGTTTTTCGAGGGGTGACCGCCAGATATCGTTCTCTCGCCTGACATCTCTCAATGGAAGTCCACGGGGACGATAATTCTATCGGGGCGACGTTAATTCCGCGTGCAACGTCGAAGGGGGGAAATTAAGCACAGTCATATTCGCAATTAGAACGCGGCCTAAGTTCGCTCGTTTGCGGATTGTGCCGTGTAATCTCGCGTGGCCCTTCTTGCTGTCCTTTCTCCCTTCTCCCTTCTCCCTTCTCCCTTCTCCCGTTTCGCCCTTCGCGCATGGGATTCCCCTTTTCCCCGTGACTCGCGATTTTTCACGTCCTCTCGAGTCTCGAGACGATCGTTAACCGAGCGTTATCACCGTTATCGTGCGCCTTTCCCTGGGAATCCCGGCGTTTCCCGAATAATTTCCAGGTGAAGCAGAAAACCTCCGACTATAGCCCCTGTTCACTCATTCCAGAGAAATTCTCTGCCATTTTCTTGGAGATTTGTGACTTTCTTGCGGATAAAGGAAACTAAGGGAGATTTATTGTTTAAAAGAAATTTTGGGGGATGAAACCTTGTACTGAGAATTCATGAATTTCCTAAAGATTATCGTCCATTGCATTCTCGTGGAAGGCAGCTACGTTCCGCGGAGGTGCCGCTAAATGGCGGCAGAGGCTGGAGGATCTATCGATCGGTGGTGATATTCGTGACGAGCGTGGTCGGAACGGTACTCCTTGACCGTGAGTCCGTTGACTTCTTGCGTCTTTCCTGCCTCCAGGAAAGCGGATGACTTTGAACTCCGCGCGCCAAGAAAATTCCATTTCCCTCTATGGAGAGGCACTCGTCGGATCGCCATGCTGTAATTAGCACCGGTGTATATGGGAATAGGAAAAGGCGCAGGGAAGGCGCAGGGAAGGCTTGGCGATCGCCACGCCGATAGGCGCGGCGAATAGAAGCGGTTTCGTCGGTCGACGAGCCTCATCTGCACGGCTCTTTTAATTGCTGAACATTACGCGCTGCCTGCGAATCCATGTTAGATCACTTTCATGTAACGCATGAATTAATCAGATGAATGCAACTTTAAAATCCCGAAGAATGAAATAACGTAAAGGACAGATGAAAGCAAAGGTGATCGGTGACGAAGAAGACGAAGAAGACGAAGAAGACGCAGTCCTCCACGCGCGGATTCCAGAAATTGCTGCGGATATCAAGGGATATGATCGTGCTGGCGATTTCTTTGCTCTTAATCGATGGTTTGCGATCGAGCGACACGGTGGGAGACGCGTCCAGGCCTCTCAACGATCCACGGCCGTTCCTCTGCCTAAAACGCCGCGGACTTTTTTCACCCCCCTCGGAGTTCTTTAGAATACCTGACTGTCTGGGATTACTTAAGGGCTGGCTGGATGAGATCCCGCGCCGTATCCTTTCAGAATTTTACCTCCAATTCCAGTTGCCGCAAAAGGGCGAGGAATGCGCGTGGGCAAAGTCAATGCCTACCTGGGGACAGCCGTCGAGGAACGCCGCGCGCGCGGCATCCTAATTTCATTTCGGCCCGTTTTCAGCTCATTTCGGCCCCGGGGAGCCGAGCGCGACCGCTCGTTAACCGTCAACCGTCCACCGTCAACCGTCTCTTACGCGAGTTTCGCTAATTTCCCCTTCGGATTCGTCTCACGGTGCGCCGCGGACCGCCGCGGACCGCCGCGGACCGCCTTCAACCTTCAACGTTCGCCGTTTGGCCCCTGCAATTAACGCGGGGATACGTTTCTCCAGCGGCGAGCATTCTGCTCATCGGCTGCCAAGTGTGCACCGTGCAACAGAGGGTGGGGCGGGATTGATTTCGCCACATTAACGCGTGGATACCATTTGCAAGCTCGGCTGCGAACGTGATGCAGGAATTTTCGAGCGTGTTTTTCGGACGCAGGCGGCCCTGTAGAAGAGGTTTCCACTAAAGGAACTCTTCATAGACACCCCTTCGCAACGATCATCACCAAGAAGTCACCCCTACGCACCTATACCCGAAGGTACAAACTCAAAGCCTCTTCACCCCACACCTCCGCACAAACCATTCACCCCGACTTTTTCAAATCCCCTTCCACGCCCCTTCATCCCGCCGCCTTGGAGATCTAGTTCCTCCGCTAACCAGTCAATTAACCATCAGAATTCAAAACAACCGCCCGCATCAGATCCAAGCATTCCAGGAGCCAAGCAAAAACCAGCTTCCCCGAGCGGCCCTCTGCGAGACGTTTGCAGAAACCAGCACCGGGTCTGCCGCCTCCCCAGGCAACCCCCAGGCAACCCCCAGGCAACCCCCAGGCAACCCCCAGGCTCGCCTCCAACCCCCTTTTAAAACATTCAAGCTCCTTCTGAAACGATGAAACCCTTCGGTGGCAGAGGCGTCGCGATGGAGAAAAAAGGGAAGAGCCAGCTCCTGGAGGAGATCCCTGGATTCAGTAACACTCTGGCGGACGGGGGGAAATGGGGGGAAATGGGGGGGTTGAAGGGGAGTCGGTGATGGCGGCGGCAGAGGGCTGGAAGGACGTGGAAGTCAACCCTCGGGCGGGGTTGTCGAAGGAACGGAGGAACGGAGGAACGGAGGAACGGAGGACCAGCTGGCCTCTGGAGCGGCGGAGAGGCTCCTGCCTTTCCTCTCTCGTCCACCTTCGGGCTCCTTCCTCGGCTCGGTTTCCACCTCCTGGAGGGGGTCGGGATTTTTTTTCAGACTTGCGCCTGCGGTGGGTGGAAACCAGGCAGCTCCGTTCTCGGCCAATCGAGACGGAGCTGCTGGTTACGCCTCTGAGTGCGCCGACCGAGGCTGGCTTCCTCATCGACCTCAGCGCGGCTGGTCCTCTCTGTAGTTCCCTCTTCGTCTCCCCTTCAACCCCCCTGTGCAGCCTGCCCGGAGGATCGACCCTCCTCGTCCCACTTAACCGGCTGCAAACGGCCCCCTCGCTCCTCTCCCTTCAACGCTCGCCTCTGCCCTCTCGCTTCAGCTTATCGCGGAGATCGGAACGGTCCTCTTCAGATGCGCGTCTTTTTCGATCATCCGTTTTTGGACCGTTGTCCCCCTGATGCGAGGGATACCGAGGTGGTGCTTCCCTTGGCCCTTTGGCGCCGTGCGTTTGCCCACCTTATTTTCGAGCCGATGGCGAGATTTCTTTACCATCTCATGGTTGATGGCAGAATTGTGCTTGTTGTTCGAAGATAATTGTGGGTCGGTTTCAGATTGATAGTGCTTGATCTTCGTACCCTTTGATAATATTATCTGTGATAAGCTTCATCTTTCAGATATTTTAAGTCTCGTTATTACATTCTATATATCTGTGTATTTGTTTTTGAGTAAATAGTATAGTGTCTTTGCCAGCGTGGACACTGGACAGTTTTACGGCGAGGGTGTTGCATAGGGGTGGGATCATGTTGCAGTACCAGCACGCTGTAACGGTGTGCTCGTGCTTCTTTAGAGGCTCCTGATTATTTTATCGACGGGTGTCCACGGTTTTTCGGCCAGAGACCTGTTGAGATTCGCAAAAATCGAGCAACGGCTTGCGTGTTTTGTTAATCGCGTGCTCCGGATTAGTTTCTACCCCTTTCCCGCGTTTTTCAGTGGTCACGGAACAGAGGTGGTTTATTCCCATGCAAACTTCATTCCCATACTGGGTACTCCTTCGTAGCTGTAAAATTCATGATAACGAGCAAAGTGCAGAACTCTGTATAAAAGAAATCGTTGCGTTACACGCAGACCAAACGCAAAACTCGAAATTGGACTCACTCCAGAACCAATCCCCTCCTTTCAAAGCATCATCGACATTTCCCGGTCGCATGATGCCATTGTTTAACTCCAAGATCCACGTCTCCGACCTCGAAGGAGAATTGCAGCCAGGGTGCATCGAGCTGCAGCTGCACAGGTGTGGCCGCCAGCGGCATCGACCCTTCCTCCACCCTTAGGGAGAGAGAGGGAGCGGGGGGGGGGGGGAGGGTTTCATGATGGCAGTGAGGTGCGCATGGCCGCTTTTGAGCACCGTTCCTCGAAAGGACCAACCCCTTCCTCGAGGGGGTGCGGTCGCCCTTTCTCCTCCAAGGCGCTCGTCTACCCGAGCTGCAACTTGCAACCACCCTCCCCTCTCCCTCCTCTCTGACGGTGTGGTTCGCGGCACGAAAGCCGCGGAAACGAGTTTTAATTAATCACGAGCCCTCGCGCCATCTGCGAAGGATCCTCTAGCGCGCGACACCGCGAGACTACGGCAAAAACCGATCCTCCAACGAGCACCGAATCTATGGCCCCGCTTTTTCCCCCGGGGCTTTTCCTCTCGAGATCGCGCCGCCTCAGACACCCTGCGCCAGCGACGCGATCTGTCGCGGTGGCCAGCTTTCCACCGAGGAAGAACAATTGCCATTCGAGCCTGGCCGCGTTCCTTTTTTCTAATTCCGTAGGCGAGGGTGTGGGCTTGGAATTTTCGCGACTGAGGACTAAGTAGAGACTTTTGAGGTGTCGAATGAGACTTGTTCGAAGGAGCTCGTACCTTTTTTTAATCGAAGGCGCAAGGTTACTAGGAATTCCGTATTCGATTATACTTGGTACGTTGGAATCTCCGCCGTGTCAGATTAATTCTAAAAACTGGTAAAAGGAAGGGGTACATTATCGTCCTGAAGACACCCTGAAGACAGGCTCGTTCACCATCCGCGCAAGAACGGGCCCATGCAGCTTTCATGCCCCCCTCGACGGGGCTGGGCGTTCAAGGGTCTAGTTAACGATAACAGCGATAAACAAAATTCATCCCCTCGACGGGCTTTAAAATGGCGAGCACGTGAGTGTACCTACTTGGGCAAAAAAGGCGCCTCCATTTTCCTCGCGACAGAGGGAACAAGAGGATCCTCGGAGGATCCTCGGAGGAGGATCGCGAGCCGTGGACCTGCGGGGATACCTAGCAGGATGATGTAACGCGAGGTGTGCGCATGTTCCCGCGGAGGGTGCACGCCCTCTCGTGCAATTTCATTTTCTAAATGAGCAACCCAACCCTCTGGGAGGAATGGGGTGTGTACTGGCCTCCCGCCGTCGCTTGCAATCGAAACTGCACATCCATTTAATTAATTATGCATGAGCTCCGCTCCGACGGGGCTGTGGATCAGCGTTATCAGCGGTCTGTAGCTTTGGGGGGTGGAAAAAAATCGACGTGGTGCGTGTGACGCCAGCTTGGGGGTGGAACGATGACCGAGTGATCGAGGATCGTTGGTTTATTCGCATGTATTATTTATCGAAAATTCGGGGCGTACTTTTCGCATCAGTAGATATGCGACAAAGTTTGTCAGTTACCCAATGTCACCAGTGCTCCGAAGATCAGCCGCGCCAGCTCGCTTTCTCCCCATGAGAAATGAAAAAGTGGCCCGTAAAAATGGTGATGTCTTCGTGCCAGCCGACTCCGACAGGCTACAAGCCTCCAAGCGTCTCGACAAAACACAGGAGGCCGTGGAAAAATTGGTCGAGCCCCGGTTGGAAAAGTTGAGCAGAGTCTAACCCTGACCTGAGTCAATGGTGCGCGAGGAGGTCGTCTATTTCCCTTGCAACATGGCGAGCCCTTTCGCAGGATAGCCTCGGAGGCTCCTCCGATCTTCGGGTTCTCGACCAGCTCTCTTCCCTTCGCTCTCCTCTCTCCTCTCTCCTCTCGGATTCGTTTCTCATTAATCTCCGTCTCCACCCTTTTGCTCTGTTTCAAGATTTCTTGCTACTTGCCTGGCCGCCTCCTTCGCCCCCCTTCCACAGCCCCCCCGGCCCCCGGCCCCCTGACAACATGGCCGACGGGGATCGACCAACGAGCAGCACATCCTGACGATTCGTCCCGGGATTTTTCAAATTTCGCCCGGTTCGTCCGGTCGATTGGTCGGTGAAAACCGGCGCGGAAGATGGCCGCGACTCTGGACCAGCTCCCTCCGCCGATACGCCGATGGTTTACGCGGTTTCCAGGGGGTTTTTGGAGAACCCTTCACCTCGAGATTTCTTGATCCTTTGATTCCTTTCCACATTCGTGTAGAATTCCTTGATATGGTGGCTCGTGTTGAATTTTACGGGGG
Source organism: Andrena bicolor (assembly GCA_960531205.1). Classification (NCBI taxonomy): domain Eukaryota; kingdom Metazoa; phylum Arthropoda; class Insecta; order Hymenoptera; family Andrenidae; genus Andrena; species Andrena bicolor. Next base: position 219,886 of record OY482664.1, read on the forward strand.
GCTAGGGTTAGGTTATGATATTTTGCTTGAGTGCAAGGGGATGGTGCTCCAGTTTCTTTTTTCTCTACAATAATGGTTCCCTCTAAATGATGTGGCCTGGTGCACCAAGATGAGCAAGTGTTTTCGACCTGTCTACGCTTCTGTCCCCTGAAACCCCCTCAGCTTCTAGAAGCATATCTTCATCAACTGGAACCCATTGAAAACCTAAACCTATACCGAAGCTACCTTCCATGCTCGTCGCTCAGAAGCTGCCAAAAGGGACCATTTCGCAGGTCTCCCAGAAGGAGGAGACCCAGAAGCACCGTCATCGTGGATGATACTCGCGAAATTTCGTAAAAGGTCAGCGATTTAGCCGAAAAGGGAACAGGTGACGAAGAAACGGCCCGATGACTGGGCGACGAGGAGGTCTCTCGGTCGTGCTGCTGTCGGAGCCAGCGGCAGAAAACAAAAAACCGCCCCTCTCCTTTCTTCGAGGATGGCCTTGAACTTCGAGGGAGTCTCTCGCTGGCCGAAAAACCGTGTCGCAGTTTTTCCTACGGCCAGCAACGACGCCGCCGGCAGCTCCACGAGCACGAATCACCGGGCGAAACGGCTCTTCTTACAGGCTACTTGTTAGGTAGCTGAGAAGGTGGGACAGACTCCCCTTTGAACCTAACCAGCCACCCCCATCGCGCCTTCTTCCACTTGGTCCCGCGGCTTGGCGATAAGATTTGTGGTTATAGCTTGTTTTTGGGGGCGCGCCGCGGGGGTTGCCTACGTCCTTTCCACGGGGTCGAAAGAAACCAGGAAGCGGTTAATAGGGGCTAGGCGGAGCCTTCAAGGTCGACGGTACCCAGGGCTGGAAGTGAGGAAATTCAGAATATACGATATTTCCAGTGCGTTGAATGTGAATCTGACGGGGTTGGGGTTGATGAAGCTTGAGTACTCGATGCATTTCGCATTCAGTTTCGTAGCTAAAAGCAGAATTCAAGAAGAAGCTTTACCTGTGGTGCCCACTGCATTGCAGAGTGCTGCACCTTGTACGTGTCTTATAAAATGAAGTCTCTGAAGCATAGCTCTTTTGCACGCCACCCTTGGGCAGCACGCAAGACAGCACCACATGGTGCTCGTTATGAAATTCAATGTGTATTAACAGTTTCGCTATCAGATTCTAGGAACCTTGGTCTTCGACCCCCTCGTAACGCGATTGGTGACTGCGTCTTCCCCGAGTTCCAGGCTTTTATTCGAACCACCCCCGAATTCACTTCGGCGGAACTGACCTACAGGGCAATCGCGGCGTTAACTGCGGAACGTTTAAGAAACTGGAGCGTCTTGGGTCCGGTGACCCTGTAACCGTGACCATCAACCCCCATTCTGCTCTACCTCCACCCTTGGCGATAAGATTTGTGGTTATAGCTGTTCTCTGGACCACGCCGCGGGGGTCGACGGCGTCGTCGACTTCCTGCTGGATGCCTTTTTGCGAACGTACGATCAGGGGGATGTTTAAGGTTCAAGTTCGAGGCTCGCGATTAAGAAGGATCGTAAGAAAGCTTGCAACTATAATGCACCCCGTTTTTTCCAAACGATCGATTGAACATTCTTCGTTATTCTTTGGAGGCATTCGTGATCTAGAATCAGAAACGCAAGCATTCAAAGGGATTTATAGGGATTTATAGGAATTTATCTTCAATAAAATCGCGATACACGGTGGTAGCTGGAGGAGCATTCTTTGGTAGGTATAGAAAGCTTCGGTGGAGTGTCTTAAAGCTATGAATGGTTGGACGAATGACAAGCGTGGGACGAGCGAGAGAAGATAGGCTGAAGAGATATTTCCGTGCACGCGTTCACCGACCCCACGTCGTCGCTGGGGTGACTTTTTATCCTAGGGGCCGTTTTTTCCCTTCCCACGAAGAAATTCCCCAGGAATTCGTGGACCGTTTCAGGGGCGGCTTTTTGCATGATGCCTCGCGATGCTCCGTGACCTTTTCCAACCTATTCCTCGACGCGTGTGCCGGCGTGAAATTAAGTTGTACAAGGTCAGGGCCTAGCCTCGCGTTCTCCATTCAGAATACCGTTTCTTCTAGCCACACAGTTTATCCCTCCTTGGCCCCTCAGTTTCCACGGTGTCCAGTCGAAGACGACTCTCCTGGAGAACCGCGCGCAGCTTACGTTTCATTACCGTGCGCCAGATAATTGGCCGATAACATGCACGGCAAGGGCGACGAGTGACAGACCAGCCGCGCATACTTTGTACATTTTTCACATTTTTCACATTTTTACGACTGAGAGGGTTTTAGCGATATTAAGCTCTTTCTGCTCCTTCTGCTCCATCGGGAGTGGTTCTAACTCGTAGATCGAAATCGCGACACGAAGCCGCAATTATTTAAGGATTATCCCCATTCAGGGACACATAAAAATCGACCTTTAAACAAACTTCCTATAAAGCATATATCACTAAGAACAAGGCAGTAGGCACAACCAATTAATACACTAAATCCCTTCAACCCACCCATATTTTATCCCCTAAAAAACGGACAACCCCCCGATGCTAGAACATTTACCTTAGTTTATAATGAAAACGATATACAATCTCCCATGTCCCAAGGGCCAAGACACAAGCATAATACGCAGTACACGCCGCAACCAGCGGGACAAGGATGAAGAGACGGGAGGGAGAGCGGGAGAGAGAAACGTATAATAAAAGAGAGAGAAGACCGGCCCGCCTCCCACCTTTTCCCACACGATCCCCCACACCATCTCGTTACCCCCACCGCGGCGCTCGGAGCACGAGCGAGTCGCGGCGAATCTGACGGGGCAGAGCCGACGGCGGCCGAGCAGGTCCGAGCACGGCCGAACGGTTGTTCGAATCGCGACTCCCGCGTCAGTGCTGAAACCGCGTCCGCGGTCCACGGTTCACGATTTCCGGGCCCCGCCGCTTCTGTTTTTGTCCCTCAGCCGCCAGCGGCGATCAGCGCACGCCGCACAGCGAGGAAAAAAAAGACCGACAGCACCGTGCCGCCCCGTGTATCGCAGGTGGCTGGCCAGGGGACACCGTGGTGTTAGGTGACGCCGGGGCGACAGGAAAGCCGCTTTTCCGGTTGGCTCGTTTTCCCGCCACCTGTGATCGCCGGTAAGATGGCCGCGGTCGCGACACCGTCCTCCCCGCGGATCCGCGGACCGGAGTCTGTACGCGAGTGAATCAGAAGGTTACACGGTGTGATTTAGAAGAGCGAGTGGATGTACGTGGCCGCAGCGGACGTATCCAGCGTGGATTCGGTGAGAGGAGGTGGACAGTGGCGGTCGCAGGGAGGATGAACCGCGTCGACGTCGGCGTCGGTGCACCGAGCGTTCTGACGGAGCTGGTGGTCGCCTGGACGGCGAGCCGCGGCGAGGTCCCCTAGGAATTCGGAATACCGAGGCTCTGTGCTCTGTGCTCTGTGCTCTGAGGAGGGCCCCCCCTCCCTCCCCCCGTCGACCATGGGACGTTGGCAGTGGCTGGCACGTCGCGGCATCCTGCAGCCCTCGGACCAGTGACCTGTGCACCCAGTGCCATGTCATCGGGGAGCGCGGTCCAGTAGAAACGGACGGTCACCGGCACGGCCTGAGCGGCTCTCGCGGGCCACTACACTTTCTGTGCAATATTTCGCGGGAGGATACTGGAGCCTATCGGTCGCGGACGATAGAGGGAGAGACATAGACACACAGGTGGCTGAAGGGGGAGGGTGCACGTCGGGAATAATCTAGTCAAAGTTCGCGCGTTCCGCGGGCGAGGCGAGGCAGCGAGCCACTGTATTGGCGAAGGTCGCGCGCGGTGACAACATAGTTGAACGAAGGAGAAGGACGAGGATCGACGAAAACACGGGGGCCGAGTGTGATCATCCTTGACGCCGTAGTCCATTGTAGTCCATTGCCGACAGTCGACAGTCGACACACAGGCTTGTTTACATCGTGCTGCTGGCTGCGCTCGGCTCATTTGTTTCACGACGGAGCGGCGCGCGGCGCGCGCACACCTGCCTACCCGCGCCAATCGTTCCTCTGTCCGGCCACTGTCTAATCGGCGAGCAGCCCTGTGCCCACGGTTTCCGTTCGAGCAACAGCGAGAGGCTCGAGATGCGCGGAAACGGGACCAGACTGTCGATCGGGACGCGGTGAATCCTCGTGTGCTGGACACGGTTCTCCGTCCGGGGGAAAAAAAGAAGAGAGAGGGGACCGTCGTCGAGTGGTAAGGAAACATTGCCTGGGTAATGAACATTTGGGACCGATGTGGTGCGCGACGGAGTGATACACGGTACCAGTGACGTATCAATTGACTAGTGTCGCCCCGCGAACAACCGTGTTCGCCCGGGGCACGTTAAGTGCGCTTCAACGCAGTAGATATAAACTGTCCAGTGACCGTTTAACCGGTGTTCGGTGTTTCGGTGGAAAATGTATCCGTGGTACCGGGACAGCGTGGCGGCGGCAGCGGCAGCGGGCCTTGGGGGCCCCGTCGGAGTCGTCGGTTCCGGGTTCTGCTCCACCGGCCCAGGGCAAGCTGGCACCACGATCAAGACCGAGAGCGGATATTCGGATTGCATGCTGGCCCTCGACTACGTCCAGAGCAAAGTGAGTTTTTCAACAAATCATTTGCTAGAATTCTGACCATTCTGAGGTGTGTCTGAAGGGGGGGGGGGTGGCCGTTGTGCTTGTGTATTTGGGGCTTTTAAACGGCGATTTGGAATAGTTGTTAGAGTATTTAGATTTTCAACGACAACGTTTCGTTGAAGTCACTTTTAAGTCTTGTGATTTCTGCTTTGTGGAATGGTGAATGATGTTTGTATCTTTCGAATCTTCCAAGGGGTCTCATTTATCTTGGAAATGGATGCAATTTACCGTTCTTTATAGTACAGTATCTTTTATTGTATCAGAGATTATACATAGATCTTTGGCGATGGTGATAGTTTGAGCTCTGAATAATACATAAGAATTCATCTACACAGACATAAATTTCTTCTTTCAGACTGCAAAGCATAAAGCATTACTCCTTCAAGTCTACTCTGTACATAAAAGTCTATATACATTTCATTGTATACATTGAACTTGCTTCTGGAGCTTGCAGTAATCAGTTTAGGGTGAAACTTAGTTCAATAAAACTATCAGATTGAAAAAGAAGTCCTTGATACTTTTCTCATCATCTTCATACGCTACACTGTGAATAATAGTTGTTGTCCTCAAGAATCACTCGAATAGGGTATTATACATTGTATAAGGCGAATCGAATCTCAAGCTGAAAGTGTTCTTTTTGAGCAGTGAGCGAGTTACCTTTGTTACGAGAAACCGAAATTTTTCAAGGCAACCGATTCCTGATACGCTATAGTAGGTTTTGCAATAAACAGTGAATGAGATGCTTCTCTTTCTTGCGGGTTTCTCGTTCACGGGGTAACTCGTGTGTTTGGTTTTTATTAGCCACGCTCTTTTGGAGCAGGGTTCTTAGTAGCTCCAAGAGCAGTTTTTCAAATTCTTATTGAGCAGATACTTGGACGTATAGTATATATCGGGGAATTCATTAGGAACATTTAAATAACTATGTAACGATTAGCGTGTAAATAAATATATAAAACAATAGCCAGGGTTTTAGAACATCGTGATTTTACGTGATACTCGAATTTAATTCGAATCAAACAACCTATATTTGATAAATTATTGATCACATTATTCTAGGTAACGTATAAATGTAATTAACTTGAGTGGCTCTGAATTTTCATACATTTTCCTTTGAAAGAAAGTATTTTACAAACTCATTATATGTATTATCACAGACAGCTTAAACCCTTCTTCAGTCGCAATTATTCCAAAGTTACGTCCCTTCTATTACAAATTCAGCTCCAATTCAATAATCATAGTAACATTATAATCGATCGAATGTAAAAGTGCATCCCCGAAATTCACTCTGATTTACCTGGTATTTACTCGAGAAAAACACGATCCTCGCGTTACATTATATTCGTTGACCAGATGGCTCTTTAGGGAAAAGGTATGCAGACTCGTTTGTTTATATCGAGCGTGCCCGCCGGTTGTTGTTTAACCTTTTGCACAAGGCGTGTTCGAGCCGACTTGGTCTTTGTTCGCTTCAAGATTCACCTAGTTTTGAGGCTTTTCCTGGAACACGTCCCTCGTCTGGCATGTACACAAACAGAATTCGACAGCGTGCGATCCCTGCCACTCGATTTTTTCAGGTTCAGGTTAACAGGCAAACGTGGTGAATCGCGTGTACAGGAATCCATCGCCTCATTTTTCTCGTTACTCGTCGACGCAACCGTCGATTCTCGGTAGAAATAATCCTCATACCGAGGCGCTTGCATAATCCTGGAGAAATTGAAGGGCAACGGTAAATCGTTATATCGTTATATGTACACATTTCTATGGGGAAAGGAAAATAGGAAATTATGTGGCAGTTGACTGATGTAGCTGATTGCATTAAGTTTTTCGCTAGTTACGTTCCACAGCTGTTTTCTCGACGGTGAAAACGGTAATCAGTAAAATCGGAGATGGTAAAGATTAACGAGAGCCACGCTTTCAGGATAGTACTCCATTTGCGAGTGGAATATGGAGCTGGCGTTGATGCTAAAACAAATTTAATTCAGTAGAAAATCGATTACCATCTTCTAAATTGGAATGCGCTGTGAAATCGCTCTTGAATAACTGAAATTAGAGTAGCATTTGATAAAGAATTGTTATTTTATCCGGCTCGCTACTCCAGTTGCTAAAAGTGATCAATTTCCCAAGTCTTTCTGTTTCATTCTTCTTACATACATACTTCCTTATGATTGAATTTCCATCTAGCTAGCTTTAATCAGTGCTAGATTAAAAGTGATGCAATTAAGATAGAAGCTTTTCCTATAATTACACGAATCCAGTTCTACATTCTAAATAGTTCTAGTTATTTCGGTAAATGGAATTAACCTTTAGAGGTTATCATCCAATTCATTTCTTCCCAAGATATGAACCTTCCGAAGCTACACTTTCCACCCCGTAAACAAAAGAAGCAGCCCATCAATTACCCATCAATTACCCATCAATTACCCAACAAATTTCTCCTCTCTTCTTCACTCCCCGACCAGCGCAACCGTAACCAAACACAATCGATTATCACCAGCACGATTACGTAAGCCGAAAATAGTGCAGCACCTGCTCCAATGGACAAAGGACGAAGAAGAAAAACTTGCTCTTATCGGTCGATTGGTTGGTGAAATCAACTTCCGACATTTCTAAAAAGAATTCGCTTCTTCTCTACAGTGTGAAGTCTGAACCGAAACCTCGGTCCTCTAGGGCCCATCGCCGCACCCCGATCCAGCGACCTCGTAATTAATCGTTTCACGTCGATGATCGAACTCGATGGATTTTTTCTGCCCGTTGGCCGTCGACGTGGAAAAACGATCGAACGTGGCTCGATGGGCAAGAAAGTAATCCGGCGTGTCAACCTGTGAAAACGATTTGCAGTCGGAAAAAAAAGCCGCGAACGCTGGGAGGAGCTAGCTGCATACGAGAATTCTTACCCTGCGGAGAACGGTTTTTGAAACGCGGCGAGCCTAGAAAGCGGGGCTGCGATTTTTTCGCCAGTTTTTGCCGGGAAGGAATGTAACGGTGCGCCTCGGGGATCGGGAATCGTGAAAATCGATTAGAGGCGGCTCGAGCACGGCTCCTTGCCGCCGATTTTTTTCAGCCTCCGCGGCGGGCAATGGAAGGAAGGATAGATTGTTAATTGTTGGGCGTGGTGTCGAAAGGTCTCTTCTCTCTTTTTCACACACACACACCCCCACCCCCACCCCCCATCCCCGTGCGCGGTGAATTGGAGTATGCTTCTTTGCGCGAGGGAAGAGTGTATGCATATTTGCAGGAGGTTGCATCGAGGCGGAGAGTTACTCAAGAAATTTCTATAAAAGCAACGCACTAGACACCTGTATTTAGTTGAGTAATAAGGTCAGATGTAGTTGCAGTTTAAGCGTACTTTTTTTTCCCCCAAGTTTGATGCATGGAATCCGCGGTGCGATTTATGCCCGCGAACACCCTCTATAATATATACCCGTTTTTTTCAGCGGTTGTTTTGCGATTAGAATCCTGTTATACATGGGATTTGTAATTCTATCCATCAAACGCACACGAAAGAATTATTTTTATCGGTAACGCGAAACGATAATCAGTCGAGGCGTTCACAGCGGCGTAACGCGGTCGTTAACGGTTAACGACGATAATTAAACGTAACGTCGACAACTTTGTGCCCAGTAAACGGCGATTAAGATCTAGTATCGATCATAATTCCCGGCGATTAGCCAGTCTGTAATAATCTATCAGCTAGCCACGCGATTCTTGCGATGCATTTGTTTCGAGCGCTTTTGTCCCTGCCTCTTTCTTCTTTCTTGCGGTGGCGCGATCGAACAACGTTTTAATTAATGTGTCGGGTGAAAAAGCAGCGACCAGTTGTTACAGTGGAGTTTTTTTTTTCTTCCTTGATGCAGAAAGTCACCGGGAGGCACCGTTGTGCAGTCGTAAACGACGGTTTTTTCTAGCAGTGGGAAAAAAGAGATTCAATAGCGCGTGTGTGTCGCTAATTTTAATGGAGGGGGGCATGCTTTCTTGCTGGGGACTTGCCTGTTAACGGGGAGCATGGGTTTGTTTGTTGCTGAATCGTGGAAAGCTGCAGTTGAGAGAAAGTGTTGATGAAAAATTTGATTTTCTTGTGGGAGTGTTTGAGAGTTGCTAGATGATTGATTTTGTAGAATGTAGATAGTTGATACTCTGCTTTCGTGGGTTCCTTTTTTATTGGATACCTTTTCTATTGGATACCTTCTCTATTGGATACCTTTGCTATTGGATATCTTTTTTATTGGATACCTTCTCTACTAGATACTTTCTCCTCTGGATGCCCTGTGTATTAGGCACCCTTTACATTACAGACTTGAGTAGATCCTGAAATTCGAGCAAAACAAGTTATCTTTTCCCTACTAACACTACCCTCTAGATAAATATTAAATGGTGTCCAATGTAATTTTCTCTCGTGAAAAACTCGTGCTCAGAGAACTATCATACGAATTCCACTGGCGTTAGGTAAGCCGGCAGCACTGTTCGCATCAGTGTTAGGCGGAAAATCGTTTACCACGGCGCAGTAGTGTCGAAAATTAGGAAATCAAGTAAAACTGGGTTAAACCTCGCGCCAGTCGAATCAACAATTACGAAACGAGTTACGTCTCCCGCGCATCCTGCAACTTGCTTCAGCGAAGGAACTTTCTTTTCCTTTCCGATAACCGTGTCCATTAGGTCCCCGTTTCCCGTCAAACTCCCTGCAAGGCTGCAAGGACTTAGTCGACTCGCTTCTCCAACATCTCCATGTCTCCCACGATTTTCCACGCTTCACACAAATCTCTTTACCAATCTTTTCCTCAACACCCACAACTTTTCCACGCATAAAGTAAACGCAACCTTCCAAGTCTCCCTCAACCCTTTGCACCCTTTGCACCCTTTGCACCCGAAAGCCCCCCGCAGAATCAGCCAGCTTCAACTTCGGCTACCTTCACCCACAGCTCCTCCACGATCGACAGACAGTAGACACTTGACATCTCGATCTCCAACCCTGAGAAAAGAACAGGCGAGTGGCGACACCTTAGAGCGACACACAATGGAGGAAAGGGTGAATAGATTGAAGTTTGCCGTTCACGGTGCATGGGTCCGATGCGCGGCCGAGTAATTGAATTCAAGTCGACAGGTTGAATTCGTCTATCAGCCCCGTTGCAGCGTGCAATCGCCGGCACGATTCACCGGTAGTTAGCACTTTAGCAGCCCCTCTTTTAATTATGTGTATTATACATATATATCCGTGGGTTCCTGTGCGCGTTTCCCTCGGCGATCTACTCGCCGCAACGGAGATGGATTTAACGCGAACGATTACTTGGAAAACGCGATGACAGAAGATTACGGAAATAATTGCCGTGTGTACAGTTTGAGAGTGAGAGAGTGAGAGAGTGAGAGGGAGGGAGAACACGCATCGGGTCATAAGGCCGTGACTAATTGCCCTGCTTATGGGTAATCGTTCGCCGTGATCTGAGGTCAACGAGGGATTCCCATATTTTTATGATAATCACGGCTATCGATAGCCACAACCCGTTCTCCACCTATAATTCCCCCTTTTTTCCACATCTCTTTTTGTTCCTCTCGGTGATCCTTGGATAAATAGGCATTGTTCGCTTGTGGCGCGTCTGCATGTGCGTGTCCTTATCAATGGGCGTCCATGGGTGAATCGTTGAGCTGTGCGGGGAACTTTGTAGTGAGTAATCAAGAAATTTATTGGCAGAGATCGTGAATTATTAGGGAATTAGAGAATTAAAATTTAGATATCTACTGCAGAATTTGAAATCTCATCTATCATTCACAAGTTGAATGAAGGTGTTATTAATTATAGAAAGACAGCAATGATCTGGAAAATTTTTGCATCGAGAGCCCCCTGCGTTGGCGCGAATTCTGCCCACGATTTCTTAGCCGGCGTAGAAAAGGAGAGGGCTCCATAAAGACCGAACGAAAGAGAAGTTCGTCGGCTCCACTCTCGTGCTGACTGACAAAAAGCCTCTGAAAGTGCAACCAATTTCCCCTTCGTCCTGTCCCACCACTTTTCCGCTCGGCGACCGTAAGCGCGACCGTAAGCGCGATCGTTCCGTGCTGGCACGAAGCGGAAAGCTCGACATTAGTCGCCGTTTTTACGCGACCTTTCGCCCCCCGTCGCGTTCTCGTCTGTTCTCGACTGTTCTCGACTTCACCGCGTTCGGACCTTAGAAAAATTCCTTCCCCTTTCGCTGCATCTACCTTACCTACCACTTTCTTTAACCACCTCGTTGGATCATCATGATATGCAGCTGTTTCAGTAGGTATATTAGCCTCCATTTTGATCAAACCATCTTTAAATTCTCAGTCTTTCCATTGAGCGATCGTGCAACACTTGAAACTCCCTCGTAAACAGAAACACAGATCGAATGCCCAAGTTCCGAAATTCCCCCGAAAAATAAAAGGAAAGAATTGATTGGCGCGAGTGTCGACGACCTGTGGAAGTGAGAAAACTCGTGGGATTGCCGTCTCGGCTGGCGGCAGAAAGGAAATTAAATGATCGAGGCGCGTTCATTAATTCTCATAAATCTGAATGAAATTAACTGACCGTGTTGATTTTTCCGCTTGGAAAACCTCTCGGTCGGCTGCTTAGATACGTGCAGGGCGGGGAACGCGGCTCGTTTAACTAATTGCAAGAAAAACATTGTAGGTACCACTGACCAGCGCGGCGGCGAGCACGCGGAAGAGGATCCGTTTCCTGCGCGAAAATTCGCCTCGCGTGCACACGCGATAAAATTCACGCCACGCGATCCGTTTTCCTCCTTTCCGGAGATTAATTTTTCAGATTCCCGTTCTGCCGTTTGTTTCTTCCTCTCTTCCGGAATCCTCGAAACTATTTTCACTCCGGCTGATCCAAAATATAGCGAAAGCGGGGAAAGTCGTTTTCCGTACCTATTTCGAAAACACAACGAAAGTTAAACTAAACTTTCAATTATTCGGTAAGTACTAAGTATGCCCCATTCTGAAATTTGTTAATTCGCCTGCGAATAAAATGGCGAAATCTGCGCCTATATTTGTGCGCTTTAGGAGTCGTTGTACTCTTCCAGTTGAAAAAGTTAAAAAAAACTGGAACGTAGTGAGAAATCTGTGGCACAGTCGAAAGCAGTTTCGTGCTACTAGAAATTCCATAATTCGAACAGTGAGGAACTCTCGGTGAAAGATGCCCCGCACGTTGATCGTTGGGAAATTTCAAGCACGGGCAAAGGGAGACACTAGACAGGAGGCAAGACAAGTCGTAGGCGTTAAAACACGAATCGAGCGTAGAGGCTGTTCGATTTTCAAGTTGAAGGCGGCCATTGGTGGCCTGGTGGCCGTAAAAGGCCGCTCCAGGGCCCGCCAGCATTCCAAATTTGGCGGTCACGAGGGCCTTTTTGCCCTGGTCTGTCGCAAAAATGGCCGTGGAGCTGGCTGTACGTGAGTCGTGACGCACGCTCCTCCCTCGTGCACGGTGCAAGTTCAAGGCGCGGCATTTTTATCCCTTTCACCGCGTTTGCGTGATTTTTCTGCCCCATGGGACACGCGTATCGACACTATCTATCCAACACTTCTTTCCATCGCTTTTTCCACTCCTTCGACTTTGTTTCTTCCTCCCCTGATGCCGTGCAACACCTACCGGTCCTTCCCATATAAAGTATATAAAGTATATAAAGTATGCGCGAGACCTCGGTCCACTCTTCTTCCAAGGATCAATGAGATTTGAAGGGATCTCCCTTTAGAAACTTTCCCCGTAGCGAGTTGAGTTTTTCATGAAAACACTTGCGACTCTCAGGTGTCGCAGGCCAGCGCAGTCTTCGACAATGGACGCCTAAAAAGCAATCACATGTATTCAGCATCCTAGCCCAGAATCTCTTCCCAGAAGACCAGCTCAAAAACCTCTCCGACAACCCTTCCGAGGCAACGAAAGAGGCTACGGAAAGCTATCGAAGTCTCCCAGCACGAAGGAGCACAGAGCAGCGCAGGGATTCGAGCGGAGACTGGAGAGGAGTATCGGGGGAGGAAAAGGGTGGAAAGGGAGGAAAGGGAGGAAGAGGAAGACACGAGGGGTTGGAAGGGCGGGCTGGAGGAAAGAGGGAAGGTGAGGTCGGAGCGTGCGCCGTGTCCACTGGAGGACGCCTCTCATCCTCTCCTCTCTCCTTCTCACTCTGGCAGGCACGGGTGCACCAGGTAGCACGTCCTCCGATTGGTGGGCGTGCACGCAGGTGCGCGTGGGTGGGGGAGGCGTGGTGAACGGTTCCCATTGGTCGTTGGACCTAACCCAGACCTAACCCGTACCGGAAGTGGGGTTGGCACGGCGGTGCCCGGCGAGGGGGTGGCAGAGCGAGAGGGGGGACCTGGGCTCCGAGGCAAAAACGATATCGCATCTCGCGCGCAACGCGGCAAAAAGCTGCCAGGTGGCATTTCGCCTTACCTTCAGGGTTACTGCCTCCTCTTGCACGCGAACACACCACAGCGAAACGCGCTGGATGCCCTGCCGGCCGAGGGGAACAGTCGCCAACGGGAGAGGAGACCCTTTTTTGTTTTTTTCTTCCTTTTTTTAGTGTCGATTAAGGGGCGGGAGTCGTGGGTGTCGGCGGTGGGTCTGGGAGACGCTGGATGCTGTGGAGATTGTTTAGTAGAGACTGGGGTAGAGGTGGGCGATTGATTCTGGGCGAGGGATAGGGGTGGCCTTGCTGTGGGGGCGTTGATGGGTAAAAGGGTTGCTTCAGGGGTGCAGGGTATTTGGGTTGGAGGCAGGTAATCGTGATGGAAAGCTGTGGGGCACTTGGAGAGTGATGGCTTTTTAGCAAGTCAGCAGGGGGTGGTTTGTTTTCTGAGTTTGAACAGCTTTTCGATTGAGGTGACAGACTAGACGCGATGCGGAGCTCTGTGCTGCGGGGTAAAAAGATTGAGTGGTAGATGAGTTCTATCAAACTGGTTATTAGAGTTCTCGTTAATCATAAATGAAGCTAAAATTGAGTGATAATGGGTAGAATACTTGAATGTGTAGGTAAGTTGGGCTTAGATTTGGGTCTCTCCGAATTAGACTCACATCCAGTTAAATAACCCCCTTGTCTTCCACCCTCAATCCTCAGTTAAATTCACAAGAAAGTAAACGTTGTCCAGTATAGACTGATCGAACGTTGCTCGACCCCTCAGAAACACAGACTGCGCAAGTTTCCCTGAAATTTTCTACTCCCAATCATGTTAATTTCGGTCTCGATTCCGGCGTCTGGCTACGAACGGTCTGCCACCACTTGCTCGTACTCCGACGGCTGGTTGTGTGTACTCCGATTGGGAACGAAATACTTGCACGCTATTAGATACGGCCTACGGGCCATTATCGTTTCCACGAATGGCGATAAATCGTGGACGAAGCCTGCGCGAGGAAATGCAAACTAAATTTCTAATTTCTCATATATGGCGGGATTCCTGGAAACCGTTTTCTATTTCGAGAATCATTATCGAACCCGTGCCGCCGCGAACGCTCTTTCTTCTAATTATCCCTTCGAGTAGTTCTTCTTCCGGAACGATAGCTCCTTTTCCTTCGGGCGAGGAAACAAAGAAAATCTATCTTACACATTATAGGGTAGGTGTCCCTATTACTGCCACTTTATTTATTTTGCTTAATAAAAATGTAACGTATAAAGAATAGTGTACAAGAATATTATTGTTGTACACTATTCTTTATTAAGCAAAATAAATAAAGTGGCAGTAAAGTGGCAATGTTTTTAAGAAATTTCAATACATTTGCAAAATCTAAGTTTTCCTCTCCCATCACTCCACATCGATAGTACACCTGTCTTTTACCCTCAATCAAACAGATCACCCCTCCTGAAAAGTCTTCCAAAGAAATTCTCTCACCGAAAGCTCTGCCTCAACTTCCCCTGTTCCACTAATTAACTTACAACCCCCACTGTGGTCGCGAGTGGGAATGTTATATTCGCAGGAACCGTTCGATATACCAGCGACGGTGGCCTGGGTGAATTTCCCAAGCGAGGCAATAAATATCGCGCGAGGAACAATTGGAGAAACGCGTTGTTTCCCTTATCCGTCCATCCCGTGCAGACTTTTAATTGGACCGAAGGAAGACTGGGGGATCGTGCATGTCTACGGGGAAGGACGCGATGGTCGCGATGGTCGCGATGGTCGCGAGATCTGGCTTGCTCGTTCGTTATTGTAGAAAAGAAACGCGGTACACGGTCGTGGGTGAGATGAGGAGAGGCGATATTCCGCGTGCATTCCACCGTCCGCAGCCCTGCTCTAGGATTGATGGACGGAAACGCGAGAAGAATGGCAGCGAAGTCGTCGTCGTCGTCGTTGTCGGTCTTTTCTGGGGTCGTTGACAGTTGGACTGATGCGCAGGGCCGTACTGCGAATTTTCAACTTTCCCAGCCCCTGGAACTCTAGTGCTGATTCACCCCTTTGTATAGCGTTAACCGAGAGTCAGGAGTACCTGACGTTGACAAAAAGTAGTGAAAGATAGATGATTCGATGTGGTGTTCTGGACGTTTCAAAATGTATGATGAAACGTTTTTTCTAGCGTTTGCGAAGGGTGTACTGTATATTTGAGATTTCACCAGCGATTACCTGGAAAAACTGAATCTACCCCAGCGCTCCCATTAATCTTAAAGAATTCTCACGAGCAGTGGATAGAATTAGAGTAAGAATAAGGAGGAGGAAAGGGCAGGATGAAGGTTGTTGCAGAGGAGTGGAAGGGAGTGGATTGAGAGGAAACGGGGTATTTGACGGATTTCAGGGAGGAAAAGGTGCTCGTTAATTGGCGGCCGTCGGCCTGTCATTATCAAAGCATCGCTCGATTCGTGGATGAATCTAATAATTGCGGCCTTGACGCAACGGTGCACAATGGCACCCTCTCGCGATACCCTCTCACGGCCCTCGAATGAAAGGTTGCTGTCGACACCGTGCTACCGCGAGAGGTATAAGTTACAGCGCGCGATACATCGTGGGACCTCCGTGTCCCTCTTGCACAATGGAGGGTAGACCGAAGGTGGAGCATGAATAAACATGTTTGCACAGCGAGCCTCTCTGTCGCTCGTATCGCCCGCTGTAATTTGCGGATCTGCCAGCAACGGCTCGGCTGTTCCTCGCAATTAAACGGATCCGTGGAATTCTTCTGTTGATGATTGTGGGCAGGTAGTATCGCGGAGGATATAAAAATAGGAGGAGGGTAATCGAATGTAAAATCTGAAGATTTGGAAGAAGCAGTAGGGGTGAGAGAAGTGAATATTGAAGTAAAAGAGCTTTCAGCATCCAAGACACTTGAATTGCCTAAAACTAAAAGATCACATCCGAAGCCCTCCAGTCGGCCACCTCGCGACGCAAGCTTCCACCCAGGCCTCGTTGGACAAGATACCTGCAACACCACTGGCCATTAATTATCCCCCCGAGCGTAGGACAAGATAGAAATTTATCACAGTCGAGCGTAAAGACTTTGACACGGTCTATTTACCTCGAGGAAGAGGGATCGGGGAGCTATCCAGCGGCCTGGTTAATTCGGCGATGGCGCAGGTATTAATTAATTAGATAATTAATCGTGTAATGGGTTTAATTGGGCCCCCTGTTAAGTGTCAGCGTGCTCCCCGGGCGTAATCTTCCCCGTGGCATCTGCTTTATCTACGTTGCATGTAGAGGAACACGACGCGCGACCATCTCCGTTGTCCGGGCAAAGCGAAAGGTTCAGGTACCTGCTGCTTACCCGCGACTCCAGCTCGCCGGCAAGTTGTTGAGATTACAGATAAGAATGCGGCAGATTTCGCAGATCCGATATCCCGTTGATAAGCGAGCATGCGCCACCATGTAAACGAAGATACCGCGTGTCTTCTTCCTCTCTTCCTCACCCCTCCTCCATTCCTCCCACTGCAGCCTCCCGATTTTTCTTCTCCTTTCTTCCCATAACTGCTTGGGCCTCGAAACTAGAACGGTGTGATCGATACGGGGGTTTTAAGCTTGACGAGTTGAATTTTCAAGGAAAGTTGGTTGAATTTAGGATTCAGGAAAGTCCAAGGCGTTTATTTGGCAGTTTCGTTAGATTTTTTTAAGATTGTAATTAAGTAGGTATCGTGGTACTTCCGAGCTGAGAATTATACCCGGGAGCGTGGAGACCAGGAAGGAATGCCAGCGCAAAAGCGGACGCGACGACGCGTTGTACGGCGATTGCACCGTAAATCTCGAGAAAGATTTGAATAATTGCCAGGCGCGGTGTCGCAAAAAGCGGCGCGGCGCGGTGGTTGGTTATTAAGCGGAGCGCACCTGGCCGCTGGTTTTACGCTCGAATACTCGACGTGCGGCAAAGTGGCTCGACTACTCCAGCTATTCTGGCGTTATTTAATTTGCGCGGAGTGCGGACAATGCGCGGGGGCCGGATCGAACCCGGCACGCGTATCGCGTCGGGTAATTAACGGCTTGATCGATGGCTGATTAGCTCGCGGGAAAACGTGTTTTCCTAATCGGCCAGGGGAAACGCGTGGCTCGATCCTCTGGAGTCTGGACCGAGGGAAAACTTTGATCGTGGGTGTTGATCTGAAATGTTAATTTAATCGTGCGCTGTGTCTCGAGTACCTGGTTTAATTGACAAATGGATAAATGAAAAGTGAGGGGCATGTAATGAAAGGTATATGGAAATTTGATGATTAATGTTGTGGCAGTTGCTCCGTGTTAAACTTAATTTTAATCGATTCGAACAGAAGTCTGAATGCATAGAAGACGAATTGCATAGAAATCTGAATAGGTTATGATATTTCTAAAAATTTCTAAAAATTTCTAAAAATTTCTTCAATTTTCCCATTCACAGAATTATTAAACCCACTTAGAAAAATTTAAATGCAAAGCACTGTGTTTCTTATCTTCGCCATTTCTAACGTAGAAATTGTTTGCAAAAGGCACGCGAAGACCTAGCTTAAGTAATTTTAAAAAAATAAAAAGATTTTCTTCTCACGAAGATCGACGAACCACGTGTTTCTGACGTTCATCGATCCTCTCGAGGCGAAAAAGCTGGAATTCGATTCTGCCGCCTCGATCTCGATCCATGGATCCACGTGACGAGGCGTCACGCAGAGAGAAAGAGAGTAGGAGAGAGGGCACGGCTGGGGAGACGAGAGAGAGACACGTGCGTGTACCATCGAAGCTTTGCTCGAGAACGTCAAAACGGTTCTGCGTTCTACCGCGGCGTGGCGTTAGCGATCCGCGGGATTACGAAACCGAATTCGAATCGTAATTTCGTTTTCCAGTTATTCAATTCCAGTCACATGAATCTTTCAAGAATTCTGTAGATTTCATCATCGCTGCATCTGTGAAAAGAGTTGCTTTGATTTTATTAGGGATTTAGGAAAATATTTCGAGAATGTGTGGCGGTGGAACTTAGAAAGTGTCTAAGGGACTTTATTTTGAAAAAAGTTTTTAAAAATTAAAATGGGTTTTGAGGTGGGGGAGTTGGAAGGATTAAGGCAGGATTGGGCAGGTTTTTAGATGATTTTAAAAAAGGCTGAATGATATTTTGATACTTGTGAAAAGTTTCTGATTCGTGGAAAGATTGTTATAGGATCTTCCGCAGCGCCAAATTAAGCAACACCTGTTGCTCTTGTTTAAGCTCGCCCCATGTACCCATGCCATTCAACGGCTTTACACGAGTAAAAGAGGAACGGCGTTATCATGCTACGAAATCTCGCGAATTTATCACACCTTTCCACCTCTGCCGCCTATTAAACTCCCGTTCCTCGTTAACGTAATCAAATATCATTCGTCACATTGCACTCCTCGATTACTCATTATACGTGCAGGGGAAGCGAAATAATTGATCGATGGAAGAAAAACGTCGAGTGTATATTTTAATATTTTAATATTTTAATAATGTTTCACAGTAGAGAAGACAGTAATTTCTAATTCATACGATCTCCATCCATTCGTGATTGTTCATTTACATTTTACGTATTCCACTTGCTAAATAAATAACCGAACCACCGCAGAGGAATAGAATACCCACGTTGATGCAATTTTATGTCAGCCCTTGGTGCAGTTTGTTAGCGCAGCATTCCACAAGTTACGACTCCATTAACAGGGGATCTGGTGATTTTTTCAACTTCGTTTCGGGTCGCATAAAACACGCTGTTTAAAATGCAAAGGCGTAGACAGCGCCCGGCCAGGCGCGTTCTCCGTAACTCGGAGAGCAGAAATCATTTTCTATCGTTTCGCGGGGCCATTAGCTTCGGTCGAAATTAATTGTCCCCCATATTTATTACTCGATTCGTCCGCGAATGGTCGGCAGAGGGAATCCGAGACTTGGATTTCGCTCTCTAAATTAATCGCCGGGGAATTGATCCTTTTACTATGGCGAACCGATTTGTGTTTCTCAGAGGATCATATATAATGATAGATACCGGCCGTCGACTGGGAAAAAGAGGAAACTGCGGGCCCCGTTAGAAAAAGAGGAATTACTGTCAGTCCCGTAGATGGCTGGGACAACGTCATTGCTCCGTGTGAATACAGTTTTTACAAAGATGACGACTCTATTCGCCTTTTAAGCGAACCTCTCCGAGGCGATTACGCTCGGAGGGCATTCTGTTCCGATTTCCCACTGGAAAATTCATTGGAACCCAGTACACGGGATTTTCGCCGCGGTTTCTCCGTAACTGTCCCTAAACGATCAATTAGCGGGAATTAATCGCAGCGCGGTTAAGCGAAACGCCTGCCTCGTGGCTTTCTTCCTATGGGATCCAGTCGATTTCGTTGCTTTTGTGTGCTGGAACTTCGATTGAGCTGGAAGCTCGACGAGATTAGATCTTTACTGTTTCCCACTTGTCTGTGAGAAGAAACCTTGAAGCGAGGTCGATGCTTCTGCTCCGCGATTAAGATATAATAATTTTCTTAGTGAGTCTGAAAAAAATAAGGTCCCCACAGCGAATTTTCCGGTGGTTGGGGAAGAGGAACGTTTACACGTCCAATCGGGGGTTTACTTCCCCCTCGGATGATGGGGGGTTAAGTAAAAGTTACTAGTCGCAGCGCGCCGTGGAAAGAATCCTCCGACGAGGCGTGCAGTGGCCCAGAACGGATGAAATTCCACGGACGTTTCCGGCGGACGCGAGGCGGACGCGAGGCGGACGCGAGGCGGAGTTCGTCGAATCGAGCAGACGCGGGAATAAGGGGAATAATCTGAAAGGAAGACGGAATACGTACTGCCTTTCCAGTTTCCACGTAAACCTTGGACAATCTGTAACACAGCACTATTACAGTTGTTTCTAAAATTGGGAAGCAAAAACATTGGCAAAAATTAGGAATTATTAGCTCGATTAAATTGGTCAGTCAGTTGAGTTGAGTTGAGTTGAGTAGGAAGAAGAATGGGGTGACGATGAACGAAAGCAAGTTAACGCTGACGGTGGAAGTGAAGCAGGCAGGAAGAGTGGAAGAGTACTCTGGGTCCAGAGGGGCGAGGGGTCTGAGGGGGTCTGAGGGGGTCCGAGGGGGTCTGAGGAGTTGAGCTCGTATTTGCAGGACATCCGCGCCACTGGGCATCGAGACAGTTATGACTCTCCCCGTTCTCGAACTCGTCAGTTGTTTTGCGACGGTCTGGTTGCTTTTGTTCTAGCCCCTGTCTCGTTGCTTTTGTTCATCTGTGCTCTCTCGGTGGCTGTTGCGGTGCCAGCGCCCTGGTCTTTTGCTCCTGTTTCCACCGCAGGAATCAGCGAGCGTGCAGCATCCTTGTCCCTCGCTCGAATGATCTTGCAAGTCTCTCCGTCTTGTTCCTCTGCCGTAGAAGCAGCAGAGGCTCGTGGTCGTCCCAGCCTCTTCTCATATACTCCGTCCAGTAGTCTGGCCTTCTTCTGCTCTCTTTTTCGCGGGTCGAGCTTGCCTTTTTGCCGGCGAGGAGCTCGGGCAAGGAGAGGATGGAGGGCCAGGACGAGGGGCGAGGATGAAAGAGAGGCGCAGCCTCTCTCCTCTCCTGGCTTGAAAGGAGCCGACGTTACGTACGGTAGCCAGCCAGACTGTACCCAATTATTCCGGCGTGCTATACTAATGCCATGGACCCCCTTGGCTAACCACCCCCTTCTTCCTCTACTTCTTCGTCTTCTCCTCCTTCTTCTTCTTCTTCTTCTTCTTCTTCTTCTTATTCTTCTTCTTCTTCTTCTTCTCCGTCGATGTGGTCGATGTGGTCGATGTGGTCGTCGTCGATCGTCGCCCTCCTCGTCTTCTTTATGGCCGTCCCTCTCTCGCTTCTTCAGCGATGCTCCCCCTCGCTCTTTTCTGTCCCCATAATGCGATAGACAGAGCTCAGCTTCTCGGGCACGATGCTACCGGCCGACGCCGATGGATCTCTGGAATGACGAGGGATTCTTGATCTCTCTGCCGGGCTACCGGCGTAGCCATTGATTTTTCGGCGCGATGACGAGGCACCGCGGCTTGCCGAGTTTTTCCGTGGAGGAGTGCGTGCTGCTTCCGGACGCTGGGCTTCCATGGGAACGGAGGGTAAGCGGTGCTAGTGTTTGCCTGGTATTTGTCAAATTTGTAAGTTTGCTTGCGGTAGTCGAGTGAGCGATTGGAAGGACGAGGCTTTTGGGAACTGGGAAGCTGGGGAACCGAGGAATTGGGAAACTAGGGAGCTGGGAGACTGAGGAATTGGAAATCCGAGGAGTTGGACAGCTGAGGAGTTGCAAAACTAGGGAGTTTGAATGTTGAGGAATTGGGAAGCTAGGGAGTTTGAAAGTTGAGGAATTTGGAAGCTGAGGAGTTGGGAAGCTGAAAAGTTGGAAATTTGTAGAGTTGAGAAGCCAAAGAATAGGAAGGCTGGCATCAGCGAAGCTGCGAGAAACTGCAACCAGACATCAAAAGCATCAGGAAACAATGGTTCGCGCACAGTCAGATAATGCTCCCCCTTTTAATTACTAATCCCACGCTCGATTACGAAGACAAATTGCGATCGGCTTTTTTCGCGGACAGATAGCTGAAAAATAATCGTAATACTATGCGTCGAAGCGCGATGCACGATCGGCCGCGCCGGACATGAATCATCGTGCCAAAGGTCAGACACGAGCATTATCGTCGAATCGTATATCGTTTTCAACCACACCAATCATTGATCCTACACGATCGAAAGCTACTCTCTTCCACTTGAATTACGAATAAGAGTAATCGTTCAATCAACTACGAAAACCTCCAAGAAACACATAATTCACAATTTCTAAGCTCCCCAGCTGACAATATCGAACCAAAGAATCGTTCTAATCGCGAAAGCAACGATCGACTTGGTCCTTCGTGTTCCACCCCTTGCCGTTTTGTGGAGACGGTATTAAGGATTGTATTAATCAGAGGCTGTCAGTGTGATTCCTGGCCGCGAACGAGGGGTGGAACGAATGGTGGAAGGGACAGGGCGGGGGGGGGGGGGGGATGAACGGAACTAGACAGGATCCCGAAGGAGAAGAGACGCGACACGACTTCTGGCTGCGGTTTTGGGGGTGGATCTGCCGATGACGTCGAGAAATGACGCAAAAAAATAGCTGGCAGACTATCTGGCACCACGAAGCCTCTCTCCTCTTCTCGTTCCCCTTTCACGACCTGCAAGATCTTCGGGGACACTGGTCTGCGTACTTTGTTGGAGGAATCTTCCTGTCTTTCCGGGAATTTCGGGATTTCCCCTGGGAATCCGTCTCTGGGATCTGTCGAAATCTGTGGAATTCAAGGCTAGGAAGTAGCTACCAAAGGGGACGAGAATGTAGACTTCAAACCAACTGCCTTAATCTACATTATCCAAATCAGTAATCACCATCGAATCATCCCCAATTTCAACAGCAGAGGTATGTGCATGCATGCATGCATCACGCCACTTGCCAGTCACAAATGATCAACGATCAGCTGTTAATGAAAGGCTGGCGGGCAGCGTGGATTAAGGACGGAGGAAGACGGATCGGGTCGAAATTGAAATCTCAGGTGGCCAATTAAAAGCAAAAAGCGAGGGAAACCAGGCGGTTATTAACTCTGGCCAGCTCTCTGGCGGAGATTCCCGGCCACGGGTGAGTCCATCAGCGGCCTAGGGCTCGCGATCGTTTTATTGCCATTTGCCGTATGCCTCGTGTCGAACTCGATTATAATAGTGGCGTGGCCCCTAAATGGCCCCGTGTTGAACAGCCCTCAAGTATTTCCAATATCCTGCAGGGAGATTCATCTTGCTCGGCCTCCTCGTACTTCCCTCCTTTTTTCCGTCCCTTCTTCGCCTGCGCTGCCTCTGGTCCGCGGTCGCCTCTTTCCAGGGTTCATTCATGCCTCCTGGTGGCGAGGACCTCATTACCCGCGGTGAATGGGTTCCTCTCCCGTCCTCCGCCGTCCTCCGCCGTCCTCCGCCGTCCTCCGCCGTCCTCCGCCGTCGATCGCTCGCTGACGCGCGACGCGACGCCTACCGCTCGATTTTTTCCAAAATTGCCGTCTCACGGGGCGCATAGGCGTGCTCCCCCGAAGGGTTATGCGGGTTATGCGGGTTATGCGGGTTATGCCATCTTCGGGGATTTCCGCTCTGGGTGGTGAGTTCTCTATTTAAATAGACTCTTTTCAATCCACTATTCAGAGGAGTAAGATTTCAATTAATTTTATTTTATGTAGCGAATCAGCATTAAATCGAAGTACATACGAAGCCTCGGGTCTTCCTAAAACCAAGCAAATTCGCGCGGTACAAATTCGACGTGGACGTTACAATAATACTCGTCGACCGGCTGGTTTTTTTTCAGGGCAATTTCGCCGTGGCGATATTTTTCTTCTCGCGCGAAAGGTTAATCGAGCAGCGAGCTTTATCTGGCCCGATCTGCACACCTGGAGGACCGAGGCTAATGTCTGCCTCTCTGCGGCTTTCGGGAGCCAATCATCAGGTTCGCCACAGGCGCGTGCACCGATCTCCCTCTGGCCCCTTTCTCTCCTCTCTTTTCCGTCCTTTCTCCGTTTCCTGAATCGTTTTCTTCTCGACCGCTCCCGACTGGCGGCTACGCGCTGCCACTTTCCGCGTTCGTCGCGGTTTATTCTGCCTTCCCTCGGTAAACTTCCAAGGAAGACTGAACCCTTTGAAACGTGAATATCTGTTCTGCGATTCAGACAGAAGAAAATATTCGTAGCGGTGGAGTCTTTGTCACTGCTGTACAAATTAACTTCAGTACCGACATATAAGCCCTCTGCATTGGATATTAGTCTGACTAGTTGAGTAAAAATTTCACTACCACTCTCGAAGAATCAAATCCACAGCGTCCGCTACCTCCTCACCTCCTCACCTCCTCCAAAAGCTATTACCTCCGTTCGAACCAACTTTCCCCGAAACTGTTTCGATTCACCATTATCATCTCTCGTGATTTCATCGCTTGTGATTTTCCGCTCGAATGAGCCGCGACGCGTCGAAAGCGCGTTTCGTGAGCTGACCGAGGCAAGGATAATCGGCGAAATTGCACGCGGAAGAGCAGGCCTGGACGCGAAACCTCGAAAGGGCCTTCGAACTGACCTTCCTCTAATTCCCGTGGCCGGAGGATCGATTAATTTCGAACGGTGTCGGGATCCGGAGCCGGTTTCCCCGATTAGCCGCGAGAAGAAATTATTCTCGGCTGACCACAGATGGACAACCGGGCTTCCTCGAACTGGAGACGGACAATTTTCGATAATTACTCGCGGTCCTCTCTGCGCAGGCAGCCACAGAGAACGACGGGTAATTTCTGCCGCAGAACGGGGCAAGGGGGTTTAACAACTGTTACTGGCCAACTGATTCCTGGCTGGGGCATGGGAAGATATCGTTTCTTTATCCTTTACTATCGCGAGTCGAAGGTGGTGGAAATAGGGGACGAAGGAGAATTATTAGAAAAGTTTGTGGGAGTCAAACAATGTATAGCGTTAAAAAGAAAAGGAAAGTGGAACATTTATTACTGAAGAGAACTTCACGTGGAAAATGAACCAAGATGAACATGGAAGCTTGCCCGGGAAGAAAAGTGGGATAACACGAGTCAGAGGGTGCTATGGATGTCCCAGGAAGCCAGGAAGGGAAGAGAAATTGGAGCAGGTATTACAAAAGCGTAGAAGGAGTATATCGAAGGTGGAATGAGTAGGAGGTACGAAACAGGCATAGCAAAGAAGTGAGAGAGCACCGTGGACGAGTCTCATCAGCAATGTTTGGTCTCGTTTAGGCCCAGCCCTTGGAACCGAGGCTTTATTATAATTTTCACCAGTTTAACCAGCCGTTGGTTCGCCGCTGCTCTCTCGTTGCTCCCTTTCTCGCAGCTCGCATGAAATGCGTTTTACTGCTGCAGCGTGGCGCAAAAAGACGAGGGCCACGAGTAGAGGCCCAGTCGGTGGATGATGGAGGTGATGAAGAAGTAAACGAAGAAGAAGTGGAGAAGGTGGCCGAGTAAGACATAAATGGCCTTCGTTCTTTCGCCGTTTCAGATAGGGTACACTTTTCACTCGCGATACCACGGGCCTGTGTATACCTTTGCGTAATCTATAAGTCGTTCGATTGCTTCCATGGAGAACATGGGGACTGTGGATGGTCCAAGTGGAGGTTGGTGGGAAGGAAAGTCTTAATTTAATAAGAAATGCAATATAGAATCTAGTAACAATAAACCAATTCATCACAATTTCCTCACGTCTCCCAAAATCTCCACGTGCACTTGAATATGAATTGAAGAACTCATTCAACTTCGCCGGCAATCAATTTTTACATCTTCAACGAATCGATCTCTTTCTCAAACACCCATTATTCGCCTTGGTAGTGTCCCAAGTTTATTCACCATGCATCACACTGTTCTTCTGCTCTTCCATACGGTACGCTGGTGTCACCATTAACAGTTAATTACTGCAAGTGATCTGTAAGCTTCGTCGTAGCCTCGGACCGAAGTTTCCACGCCTGATAACTCGAATCTTTCGAGTTTCGCTACACGTACCGAAATTCCGGTGTCCGACTTGTCAGAAGTTTCTTCGTTGCCCACAAAGTCTCGTGTGAACTCGTTTTTTCGACTAGCGGTAGATCCAGCTCAGGGACAGATGTGGAAATCGATATCACAAGATATATTGCAGCGGCAGTTTCCTTCAAGGCCCGAGGTCGCCGGTCAGAGATCATCGTTGATAAGGGGGCAGGCTCGATAAGGGCCTTTAACGTGCCTCGGGGAGAAATATGAAAGTTTTCTAGTCGAAATCGACCGAGCTACGAGAAAAAATTCCCTTTCGTCAACGACTAAACTCATTTCAGTGTTCTACAACGAATTTCATCGGGGATCATCGATTAGGTTCTGTGACTGAACCTCGACATTTCTAAGTCCCCTAAAAGAAGAACCTTAGTAAAGGTTCGACAACGAAGTACATTCGAGGAACCAAAGATCTAATAATCTAGTTCTAATAAAACAGAGAAGAACAAGATTAAAATTTGATGGGTGCAGCAGCAAGCTTTTCAGAAGGACGGAGCACCGAAAGAAGTTTCAAAATCTCCAAAGAAGTGCACATATTCAGACGATCTTCGAACTCGTTTGAAAGAATAAGACGGCAGAAGATAAAACTCTTCCGCCCAGACGATCCACCGATAAAAAGTCCAGTCCATACTGCTGTTTGCTCCAAATATACTATTTATTTATCTTTTTTTCACCCAGAGCCGCGTTACGCAAGCGACTCGCGGCGTTCAAGACCTTGCTGAACTCGTCGAAGGAGATACCACGACCGTCTTCCCTGTTCTTCCTCTTTTTCCACCATCCAAACCGATTTCAAAAAGCAACAACGCGCGACTGCTCGTTTTTGCACGCGAAATCAAAGGTCACCGTGCATCATATTTCCTGGAATAAAAGTATCGCTTGCTCTTTTCTTCCTCCGTTTAAAAATTTGTTTATCGACTTCGCAAAGTATCCAGGCATTGTCCAAATACGGCTCCAACCATTCGTCGCTTGCCTTCCATGTTCCGCAGATAAGTCGATTGGACCGAGAGGCAAGCGGGATTCCCCTATCGCATCGCGATATTTCATCTCCGATGTGGCTGCAGTTTATTCGCGACGAAATTTTGAAAACTACAGGTGCACCGGCGCTAGTAATACCGCGAGGGATAGTCACACGGTGTTTCCCGAAGCTGAGGCCAGAAATGAATCATTGCAACGATCGGTGAGCCGCGTATGTCTCAATCAATTACAGCGAGACGAAACCGAGTGGAAGGATACCGACTCGACGAATTATCAATGTAGATTTTAGTAAAATTCCATTGGTAACACGCGAAGCGACACGCAGATGATTTGCATTCGTGTCTCTCGGTGCACCGTCACTTGCTCGTGATAATGCATAGTCGATGAATCGAGGATTTAGTCCAGCTCCGATGGTCACGAAGGAGGGAAAGAGAGAGGGACGAGGAGAGGCAGCGATTCCTGGATGGAGGTCGCGGTTAATTGCACAGTGTGTGCGTGTGTGTGATCGAGTTGCATCGATTAATCGACGATTTCGAGCGTTTATCCGAGGCTCAAGGATTCGATTCCCCGGCGAGATTTAATAATAGACGTACGCGTGATTTCGAGATCGTCGTGTTTGCTGGCCTAGTGTTAATTACCGCGATGCATAATTAATTTATGGTAAATCACCGCTGTCTTGGGATTGTGTGTTTCTCAGGCCGCTCGAAGGATCGTGGAAAATGCGGCAAGTTAATCAAGGATGTCCTTCATTTTTTGGAAATGGGTTAAGTGAAAAAATTGTTTAGTTCTTTTTTCGAGGTGACTGGAGACCATTGTACAAGATCCAAGCTCCAACGTCGTCCAAGTTGAGTCATACACCTCCGATTCGATCTTTAAAACACGGTTCTCAAGCAATACTTTCTTCGTCCACGATCTTTCGAAGCAATTACGTCAACAGAGTACATACCGTGATATCGCAGAAGACTTTCTCCACGAGTTACTTCAATCCGCAGTCGTCAATCATCCAGTCCACGTTGTATAATGACAATCGTCTAGTCCCCACAAAGATATCCCCATTTATCAAAACTACTCTTTCCTAATTGAATACCCGTCCACGAAACTTGAAACATCTTTCTTCGACACTTGAACTTACGTCAATTACCTACTCCACCCTTATTCGAAAGACTAAATTCCAAAGAAACCTCGAGACTTTAAAATTCATCATCAACAGCCACCTAACGCCACCTAACGCCACCTTGCAGTCGTAGGTATCCGCTGTAGGGGAACGAGCAGCAGCACAGGCGTCACGAGCCTCGAGCACGTTGCCTCGGTGTCGCAATTCGACTTTCGACGACTAATCGACGAAGGTCTGTGCGCTGGTGAAACGCGTCGGGGATCGCGTGCACGCTCTGGGCGGGTTCCGACCCGCTCCGTGGTCCAAGGACTTGGCCAGGGAGAAAATCTCCGCTCGACAGGCCGGGGATAATCGGCT
Source organism: Andrena bicolor (assembly GCA_960531205.1). NCBI lineage: Eukaryota > Metazoa > Arthropoda > Insecta > Hymenoptera > Andrenidae > Andrena > Andrena bicolor. The sequence continues at coordinate 247,846 of OY482664.1, forward strand.
ATCCCGAGCAACATTGTGCAGCCAATAATTCACCCGAACCACTGCATCCGTGACCGAACGTGCGATTCCCCACGCTAACTGGAGCGGAATTTTTCTTGCTTTTCCCGTTTCTCTGGTGTACCGAGCTCCGGGCATGTACCTGCATGCACGATCGCGTTGATCGCGCTTCAAGGAGGCTTCTGAATCTCTGGGAGACTAAAGGTGTAGCAGAGTTTTCATCGAGGGAGGCTGCAACTTCTGGGGCACAGAAGCTACGGAGTTCTCAGAATTAGCTGTAACCCTCTGGACCTTGCTAAAGTTTATCAGAACAAGTTCACATCCACTCAAACAGTTAGTTGCCGTAAATAAATACCTACTGAATTTCCTAGAACGATTCCCCTTACTGCAAGTATCCCCCTGAAGCTCGTACCACAAAGTAGATATCGATCTTGATGATAAACTGTCCAGCGAAACGCACAGCTATGATTCTCAGGAAGCGCTTAAAAATATCACGAAGGACGATAATTTTAAACTCTCCTGGCATAAATCCGTAATTGCGGAGGATTGATACTCTTACGGTGGTCGCTATAAATAACGAGCACGTACAGTATCTCCCCCGTAATAAGTGATAACGATAATTGAATATTGATAGCGGCTGGCAACGGGGCCCACGCGATTTTTCCGCCAGCCGGCAATTTGCCGCGGGGTTCCGTGTCGAGAGTAAACATCGCGCCGCTATTAATATTATTATTGCAACTATGTGATCACCGAGGGGAACGCCATTACAGGCTATGGTCATTATCACCATTATCGGGAGATTATTCAGCCAGCCCCCCCTGGCCAGCCTGTTATTTTCTTGCTGGGGTACGGGCATTCGAACGCAGGAAGCTCGCGATCATGCGCCAGGAATTATTGAATTATTAGCGTCTTGTTAATAAGCTCGTCGTTCGTATACCGCGGTTAAACACTGGTCTGCCTCGCATTAGCATGCATCCACCACGTCTAGATCCTCCGGTGATCCACGTCAACTGGTCACCTCGTGTCTTTCGCGATTGCTATCTCGGAGCACGGGGCACGGGGCACGGTGTCGTGGCCATTGTTTCAGGTCCTTACCCCCTTTGAAAGGCAGGGCTGCGCCGATACGCACCACGCCTCCTTCAGTTTTTTTGCGGGTTAATTAGGGGTATGAAACGGAATTAGCCGAACCACACCTCCGTCGATCCCTCCACCGTCACCTCTACCCGAGCTGCCGACGCGTAGACGATGGATCGTTCGTCTCGACGATCCTTCGATATCGATGGGGGATTTCTGTCGCTTTCGTCGAACGGAGGATTTTCAGGTTTTTGGACAATGAAGTTGCTTGGTTGCTGGAATTTTCAGCGTTTCAAAATTCAAACGGGTGTTGTGGTATCGCGAGGGTGATGAATTCGAAGGGTTGTTTTTCTCGTTCTTCGTTTGTGTTTGGAGCTGTGATTACAAAAGGGTTGAGTGAAGTTTCTGGCTAATATTCACTCTTAAACGCTGTTATCCTGTTTGGAAGAATGTGGTCGCTGGTCCAGCGCATCCTGGACACGATTTTCCCACGATGAATGCATCAATAATTCAACATGTGCGTTGCATTAAATAATAATCCTCATTGGCTTCATCAAGGCTCCCCGGCTACCTTTTTGTCCCGGCTTGGACCCGCCATTATTTGTCCACTCGCATTGATAATATTTCCAATTCGAATATATTAATATAATCTCCAGGAGACTGGAATAAAAAAAAAGAGATGACGATGGTCTAAGGAGTTCTAGCAACGATTCAGTTCCAAAAATTTCAAACTAAACCGCAAGAACTAAAGAGAAGAGATCCAGAAGATTCCTGAAGAAATTCTTCCTCGAGCTCCCACCCCCTGTTATTAATAATTCAAGGGAAAAGGGGGGAAGGAGGGCTGGAGTGGACAAAAAGGCACGCATTAAATAATAGTTGGCCTGGTCTGCTCGGAGCACACGTGACCGTCTCTATCTCATTGGTTCGCTTTGATCCATGGCCGGCTTCATTTATCAGGCTCCGAATAAATCGCTGGTTCTTTCGTGCCGTCGGGGCGACGGTGTTGCTGCCGTTCGCCTGGTAATTATATTCTGCAAAACTGCGAACCCTTGGTGAGTTGGTGCGCGAGGGAAGGGTGGCGAGCCGCCCCGTAGACGCCACCCCCTGTCGCGGCCGGAAGTGACGCACATCTATCTTGTCCTGCGTTTCTGCCCTGCACTTCCGTCCCGCGACGGAGCCTCGAGGGAAGGGTGCCCACCCTGCGCTAGGCTGGCGATCTTCTCCTTGGAGGAAACACGGACGACCCGATCCCGAGTGTGAACTCACCCTGTCCACTGCTTTTCGTCGAAATTTACGGAGAATCGCACGCAACTCAATTGGGATAGAAAACGAATCTCTGTGTGGTGAATTACGAGTGGATTAGGCTTGATGTTTGAAACGCAAATGGGCTTTCACTCAAATATCCAATTAATGCCAAGGAATATTCTCTGCTCTCACGTGTCGTTCGATCTGGAAGCGTCTCAGTTGTTTCGTGGTCCCTGGAAATAGGTTCGCAGCTAATTGACGCGGGTTGCGGCGAAATAGGCGGGCCGTTTTTTTTGCCTGGACTCTTTTCCAGCGGACGATTCAATTAGGCCGTCGATAAAATCGTGTCCAGCGTGCGGGAAAAAGGAAGACGCGGAGGACGCGGAGGACGCGGAGGACGCGGAGGCCGCGGTAATTGGGCAAAACGCACGTACGCCGAATTTCGGCAGCTAATGGAGATTTATTATGGCTATACGGTTGGCTATACGGCAGCTGCGCCCGAAAAAGACTTTCACGCTGGCCGCGTTTCATTTTTGCTGGCGCTGTTGCTGCAGCAACACATTGTTACGCCTCGCGAGGAATTTACAACAATAGGACAGGTGGACGGATTATACCCGCGGCCCGTGTGGAAGTTTCATTTTACCCGTTTCATTTGCCACCTCCTTTCGCCATCTAGACTGAAATTAACTTGCAATTACGCCAGCCTAGCCCTCCCTCGTTTCTTAACTAATCCAACGATTACAATCTGCTTGGTTTCTCTGAAGGATTAAGTTTGAAAACGCGGAGAAATAACCAGCCATCAGAATTTCCACTCCCTTTCGCCCCGAGAAGTTAATTGTTTTCCAAAGGATCGTGGTAATTGCCCGTTCTCGGCGCAAAAGTTAATCGAGGGGTGGGCAGAAGAAAATGAGCAGCCCGCGTGGTCAGTCGTAAAGTGGAGGAAGACACGGCCAATTAGGGGCGAGGCGGATCCTCGTACGGCGTACGCGATGGTTATTTAAATAATTGACAATGTTTACGAAGCGGGCTTCCACGGCGAAAGGGTGAATCGAATTAAACGGGGACGTACGGTGAATAATTAATCGGAAGACGGCCGCTTGAACTGTGACCGGGACAGGCCTCCACGTTATCAGGCTCTCGTTATCAGTCATCCTTTACTCGCGTCTGCTTCTCTCAGACGAGACATCGCCTTATCGAGGCGTGTGCGTTCGCTGTCGCGACCAAAAAAATTATCTTCTTCAGACGATACCGGCTAACTTGACCGATCTGGATTCACGGTGAAAAATATACAGTAACATATACGTTTCTTTTTCTTTGCGTAAGATAATCCCCCATTCTGCTTTCTCCATCTCCAGCATTCTCTATCTTCAATCGAGGTTTCTCAGCAGTATCTGCCGCTCGTGTCCCCTCTGGACTGCTTCAAATTACCTTGGTCTCTATCCAGCTGGAGGAACAGCAGGGAAAAGGCCAGGAGACACAGTGGGCGATGTTAAGGGAGGAAAGAGGGCGATGGCGATGGCGATCCCCGTCCCTCTTTCTCTTCCGTCTAATGGTTTAGGAGTCGTTCCGCACATTAGCTTCTGCGCGACGAGAGAGACAGAGAGAGAGAGAGAGAGAGAGAGAGAGAGAGGCAGCTCTCGGTGGTCGTGGTGTTCTTGTTCCTTGCCTCGCAGCTCGCTTGCCGTTGCCCTCCACCTTCCACGCGTTCGGGAGCACTCTCCTCCGTTCCTCCCTGGCTGCCCTTTGAAAAATGACCCGCGTCCTCCCCGAGAAATAAGAGTGTCATCATCATTAGCCCGCCGAGTTACACGAACGGGACCGTGCGCGCACGGAAACACGCGCGTCCGTCACTCGCCCCTCAGCTATTAAGGCCCTCGCCGAAAATTCTGCCACTGCAGGCACTGCACTCGCTCTTTCCGTACACTTTCTGACCCTCGTGGGCGAACTTTGGGACAGCATCGACGAGCAGAGCGAAAAAATAGTAGGCATGTGGAGCGCTTGGAGCGGTTTCGTGGATGAAAGATTAATTTCCAGGGAAAGAAGGGGGCATTAAACTTGGAATTAGATGGGAATGGGGAAAATTGGAGCAGGGAACAGTTGTCTTAGAGAAATCAGGACAGAATAAAATTAATAAAGAAACAGAAAAATTAACATTGGGAACAGGGACTTCCGTTTCAGTGATTTCAACTTGCGCAATAAATAAAATCCCAGCATCGTACCAACACTCAGAATCGCTTCACTGGGGCAAACATCGATTATTGCTTGCAACAATCCGCGACGCGACCAGCAATTTCGCCTCTAAAAAAAGCCTCCACGAGGCACACGATCATTTATCCAGCCGACAAAAAGCAGGAAAACGCGTGCGATAATTGCGCGTAATAATGAAAACAAATCGAACGAGGATACGATAATAAATTAGCCGCGAAGCAGCAGGCTACCGTTGGATGCTGCGCGTAATTATTCCCGTGGTCCGTGCACCGATTGATTAATATTTACGCGATAACGCGACGACGCGTTAATCGAGATGGGGGGGGGGGAGGTGGAGAAATTAATCGCCAATGAAGCGATCGCGAGATAATTCGACAAGTGAACGGAAATAAATGGAGGGTAAACAATGTACATACTTATTTACTCTTCCCTCGACCAGTGGCGATATTTTTCTTCTCTTCTTCCGTCATCCTCAATTAACCAGTAAACATGGATGTTTTTTTTCTGATGCACACAGCTGTTTCTCTTAATTAGTAATTATCTGCTTGGCTGGCCGATAGGTAGATCATTCGCTTTCGTTGAACTTTATTGGTTGATTAAATATCGTCGCCAGGAAGATAATCGTCGTCTCTACTCTCTAAGTATGAAAATTCCTCGACAGAGAAATTCCTCAACTTCAAATTCTCTCGGGCAAGAAATCCCACGAGCCACAGTGGACTTCTCGTTACGAAATTCCCGAGCATCGAAGCAGCTCGAGTAAGAATTCGCAGGCCTTTAAAGAGAAATTCGAAAAAGCAGGGAAGAAGTATCGCGCGAGATGATTGGTCCTCGCGGTCGAGTTAGCTATGTCCAAATTCCAAGCACGTTGCAGCGTTAGTTGGAACTTGCAGGAACCGCGCGTGGATCGCAGATTCGACAGGCGTGTGTCAACGTGCCCGCAATTTATCAGGGCACTGTTCAAAGCGCACGATTAAATTCGGAGGGAGTTCACTTTTGCACTTTGCAGCTGAATTATTCGCGTTTGCGTCACTCGCGGGCACTGGGCATGTATCGCTGCGATTTATCGACCAAGTCGAGCCGCAGCAGCTGCGTATAGGAATCGAAGCCGCTTTGAAAAAGGGGACTGCTCCCTTGCAAAATGGTAAATTCTCCGCGGGCGTAGAATTGGCTTCAGCTGTAAATTCAGTAAAGTTAAATGGAAACTGACGTTCATTTAGGTTTTAATTACTTCTTATATTGTTCACCACTCGATTTTATAGTGTATTGTATTTTCTTTGGAGCACTCTAACTACTTGTAGCGAAAATTCAAATACCTCTTAAATTCTATCTTCGAAATGGTGTCCCCTTTTTATAAAACCCCGAGTTCCTCGAAGATTACTCACCTCCTTTTCACCATCGCATTTCCTTGCCGTTTTATCGAAATAACAGTAGGAATTCGCGCGTGCCGGATGCACCGTTATAATTTTCGGGCGTGAAAAGGTTTCGTGCCTGGGCCAGGAATCGGGCCCAATTCCTGTTCGCTCGTCTTATTATCCTTTCGTCGGCGCGCTGCTCGCTCCACCGCTTTGTCCACGGTCCACCGCGCTTCCTGTTTCGTTTCTCCAATATCTTGCTCGTTTCGCAATTCCCAATCGATCCCCGGAAATTGAGAACTCAAGGTACCTAACGCGGCATGTACGAAATTCGTGAGGAGACAGGCTTCAACTTACGATTATATCGAGCAAACGACGCGACGCGGCTCCCGCTGGTCGCTCGTTTAATCGCTCGGATTCCCCTCGAAGAATCCAGCGTCGAAAGAATCCGCGCCAGCGGTTCCGCGTGCCATCGTGCTTCGCAATTATCGCGAATCACTCTCCCCTTTGCTCTCGCGGTCGGCCATCTCCTCCGATTTCCCCTGGACTTTCCAAAATTCCCAGACACCTGTCGTCCACCGTCGCATCGCCACCCTCCATCCCCCTGCCGACTCGCGAACTTCGTTTGCTGGCCGGAAAGCCCGAAAGAAGTAAGAATTCGAGGCTCGTAACAGAGGCTGAGAGAAATGCTCGAGGTGGGGGACAGGAGATGCTGCGGGCGCGGAAAGAGAGAGAAGGGGGCATTGTGTCGGCATTTCTACGACTAGTCGTGAGGTTTGACGAGAGATTGATGCCCGGGGCCCGATCTCAAGGCGAATCCGCGCGTGCTACGGCCGATCGGGAATCTCGAGCGGCCGAGGAGAGAATATTTTCTGGGCCCTTCCTCCTCTCTCCGTTCTCTCTCCGTCCTCTCTGTGGCCTTCTTGCTGGCTGGTTCGTCGCCGTTGCCTCGCCTCTCGTCATCGTCCCCCGATGGCCACGTACCGCGGCGACGAAGCAACGGCCGCGGATGAACACGAAGAAGAAAGGGCCCAGACCGCTTCGACTTCTGCCGGCGCTCTCGTCCTCTAACCGTGGCAAAAAGGGAGAAGGCGAGGCATCGCGGGGACAAAAGGCACCGCCGCGGAATTTTGAGCGTCCCCCCTGGCTTCCTTCCTTTGGACCCTCGCCGCCCCACCTCTCCCCTCCTAACGGGGTCTGCTCACTCCTCGCGAGGGGGCCCCGTCTTTCCTCGTCGCCGGGTAAAAACAGAAAATATTTTCCTCCTCGGGACCGCGGGTGGACGGCACCGTTTGACCGGACACGCTTTCCGTTCGCTGCCACGAACACGGCCGCAGGTTTTGTTGGGGGGTTCGGAACGGTCGCCAAGGCGGCGGGCGGCGGGCGGCGGGCGGCGGGGAGGGGGGGTTAATCGCGTTCCTTTGGGGCGTTTGTGGGATTTGTTTTCAAGATTTTTGGGGTACAGGTGTGTTTCGAGTGAGTGGATTTAAACTAAGTAGGTTGAAAAACAAAGTATTATTCTCAGACGAAGCGCCTTGGGTAGCTTTAATTGCCTACTTCAAGATGCATAATACCTGTTCTGCAGTAGCTGCTGGAGGAATTTCTTTCAACATCTATTTCTGTGTTGAAAGTTGCCCCATTTGACAGCAGTGGCTTGTGGATATTATAGTGCGAGGGTAACATCGGGTACTTTGAGTCATTGAATGCGTTTTGAATTAAGTCTGCAGCAAGTGGAAAGAGCATATCGTATCAGCTGTTGGAGGTTCGACGACTGAATCGAGAGGAAAAGCCGCAGTCGTTTATGCCGCGGGGGGTGCCATTAATCCAACGATCCTCCCCTAAATCTTTAGCTGCGTGCTTCGGGGGACATTGAACGCGTTTCCATCGGAGGGGGGCTTCCTGGGGAAGCTTCCCGTCGGAGGCGTGGGTGGGAGCGGACAGAAAGGAGACACTTCTTCCGGAAACCGGAAACCGGAACTCGGCGCGACTTAAAGACGCGTGCACGTTGCAGGCGTTCGTCTCGATTCGCGAGACGAACGCCTCGATATTCCAATTTTTTTTCTCCCGTCGCGAGTCGCGACTCGCGAGTCCCTTTTCGAGCCTTCCCTGATCCAAGTCGCCTATTAAAGTAAACAATTCTCCAGCGCAAACAGCGGTTACTCTTGTCAGAACTCCTCCTCCTCGCGAAACACCGTTCAAACCCGAATAGATGCTGAACAAGCAAAGTATCGTGATTTATTGGGAAAGTTATTGGATGCTCGAGTGAATCGCGAACGCGAAAATCGCTGTAATAGCGAGAGGAATGCTAGTCGATGCATTCCATGCAAATAAATCGCGACACCGAGGACTTGTTGAACGTTACTTTTTGTCCCTGATGGTGCACGATTATCCATGATTTATATGAACCGCCGCGCCGCGCCGCGCCGACGGGAAGCCACATTGTCTACCATCCTCATTCGTGGTACTTTTTTCTCGCTATTAGGGAAACGAGTCATCGACTGGATATCAGACGTACTTACAGTGCTTTCTAAAACGAAGTGGCACACGCACACACCTTCTATCAAACATTCAATCTACATTTGATAACAGGCAACCCTAAATTAAATGATTGGCAAAGTATAGCTTACGTTTATTCGTCTTGCATTGATTTGAAAATGGATCAAAGGAGAAGTACCTATCTATGCAAATTCTTTGCCAAAGCTTTCGATAGTGTTCCTAAAAAAGTAAATTCCAGAATTATATTCCAACAATCACGACCACGTTTTGTCGCTTCTTTCCTGCAGCGGTGTCGCGTTCGCGGTAATTCGTGCACAGGCGAGTAAACACTTCCTCGGTTATTATTGATAGCTCGGAGTGTCCTCGCCGACGACTCTTATTGCTACCTTCCGCTCGGGTCCCGGCGTCGTTGTTGCACGTACGCGCCACGAGGCTGCTCGATCACGTAATGATCGTCCACGGGTCAGCGAATGATCCAGCGGCAAAAAATCCGCGACGATTCGCTCGATGCTCTAATTGCGACCTGCTCCTTCGTGGAACATCTATTTTATGCTGATACTGTCTCCTGAGTAGCTAGTGGTGGCGTTCAGCTCCTCGCGCTCCGCAATCCGAGCCACTGCAAACACAGAAAATTCATGAATTTTCTCCAAACACAACGATCTTAACCGAAATAAGAAGATTCCTTCGTTTAAACCGTACACCCCACATCCACCCCTCTACCTTCCCCTTACCACAAAAATCATCTAAAAATCCCTCGAGTCTCTGAAGTCAGGGACTCGTACGTACCACCGTCCACCACCACTGCTTCGATCAGCTTCTTGCACCCAACGTTCATCTTACATACGCCTGGAATCAGCCACCAGTAGCCAGCAGGATCCTCTCCACGTTCCTCGAGCTCGATAATCGACCGAGGATCGGTGCACCGCGCTGCGGAACGGTGAGTCGACTCGTACTTTTACGCGATGCAAACGGAGGTTACAAGTTGCCAATCAATCACGATTCGGCATTGAACCGGCGGTCGTAACCCTGCAGGCGAAACTCTCCCCCTCCCCCCCCCCTCCCCCCGTTCCCACAGTATCCGCGAGTTAATGACGACGTACACCGACTACTACATAGTAGCGAAATTGCACTTAATGCACCGTCGTACCTGTCTTTAACGATCCATTACGCGGGCCCGCTAGAAGAGGAGGCCGCGGGGGTAAAAGAAATAAGAAGACCTGGGTAATAAGCGAGCAGCTGATTGATCTCGAAATACGCTCGGGACGACGCATGGATTCTGGCGTGTTAATTACCCCCCTCCATGACGGGGGGCGAGAAAAAGGAACGGAGAGCCGTGATTTACGCGGCGCGATAAGCGCTGGCCGGATCGAGAGATAGTGACGGGACAGAATTCGGATATCGCCTTGAACCATTTGCATCCTGGACGGATCCTTCGATACCAAGGTATTTCGGGGAAGATTTTGTGGTTTTGTCGAGGGACGGGATGTAATTCGATGCAGTGGAAAAGTTTGAGGTAGCTTAGTTTGTCGCTCGAGGTGTTTCGCGTAATTAGAATATTTGCGTCATGGGGATAAGTGTTGGAGAGAGTTCACTCGTAATGTCAGAGTTGATCGTCATTTGAATAATCGAGGACGAGCGTTCAGTCGAGATAATTAGCTTGAAGTGTTTATTTGAACGTTTAAGTCGTTTATGTAATGATTGAGAGGCGGGATATGTCTCGGTGACATTTGCTGCCAGCAGCTTTTCGATTCTTATTTATTCCTGTGGAAGATAGCGGCGATTCCGGTTGAGAGTTTTCCAGCTTTCCGAAAGTTCCGAAGGCGATAAGAAACGCTCTACTTCCACTTCTCGGAATTCCCAAACACTCCGCCCCTGGTTTAAAAAGTTCCCGGTCCCCGAAATTCGCGGCTCCAATCGACGCAGCAGTGTTTCTTCGCGACGCCTAACTCCGTATCTCGATTGTCGTCGCGGTGGTGTCGCAATTTCTCGCGGCTGCTGATAGCCGGGTAGAGAAGCGAAGATTGGTTAACGCTCGTTACTGCAACCGTGATGTTTAGGCGACGGGGAAAGCAGCACGCCCGATTATATTCGGGGTCAACGTATGCGTTCGGAACAAAGGTTGCAAGATCGAGCGGCGCGGGATTGTATACAAATGCAGTGAGGTAACCAGAGTCCAACGTGCGCACAGTCAATAAAGTGTGCGCGGGCCTCGTAAAAGGAATTACGAGCAGCCGATCTGCGATCGCAAACTCGAGAGTCCTTGCAATTTTCCTTAAAGCGGTGACTTTCGTTTATTCAACCATAAATCGTTGTAATTCGTTGCATCGTGTTGCATCGTGTTGCATCGTGTTGCATCGCAACGGCCGTCATTAATGTCCCCTTAGTCGAGGGCTTGAAAAATTGTGACTCCTGAACTGACTCCCGCAGTCTATTATACACGTCACTGCGTCACTAGAAACAGCTTCGAGTTCGATTCTTAAAGATTCGTCAGCGATGGAAGTGTTTGAAATTTTTTGTAGGAAACTTGGAACACTTTTGCCTGTTCTCTTGTGTTTTCCTTTGGTAGGGAAGATCTCCGAAAAATTAGCAAGCAGAAAATTCCGTCGAAAACTTACCGATAAGATGGCGAGGCGATGGCGAGGCGATAGGGAATTGGAGCGACGGTGTTGCACCGGAAATTACCACCGTGCGATGTGGAAGAGTTCAGTTTACCCCCGAGTTCCTGAGCAGTTGGCCACCCTTACCCTCGGTGGATAAAACAGGGAGGAAAGCAGTCGCATTACCAACCCCTAGGATAGGGGTTGAGCGCGGCAACGCGAGCCACTCGGGTATATAACTGATCTCGATAAAGCAGACAATTATCGTGGAGATAGAACAAGTTGGTTTTTCGAATTTCCATTCAGATGTCGCGAAGGATTACACGGTACCTCGGTAATCGAAGGAACATTTAATCGTACATGTATTCAAGGAATTTCATTCATTAAGGGCGCAGTTTGACTTCAGTGACCGTCTCTGATGAGAAAACTTTCACAGCTCCGCTTTAGGTAATTTTCTACTCTCTGTCCGGGGTGAAAATTTCAATCTATGGGGAGGAAGACTAGATAAATCTTGTAGATATTTTTTTGTTATTACTTGAAGGGCTATCAGGAGTATTGGAACGAAAGCAATAATTTCCACAGATTTCCTAGCTCTTTCTGTTTAGAAACAAATGGTTCGGTTGCATTTCAATTCTCGCCCAAACAGAAAAATAACTTTGCCATTTATTTCATTTACCTGGGCATATTAAACAAAGTAAAGCGCTTTGTATCCTGAAATTTTTGAAAAATTACACTTCCACTCAATGGACCAGTTAAAATGCAACGTGCTTTCGGCTTAACAGCGGGTGCATCTGCGTTTACGCAACAGGTGATAGTCGTTCGATGAATAAAACTATCAATAATACTTCCACTAACGAGACTAAACGCTTCCCATTGCTTTTTCTCCCTATTCTTTGTATTCCCTTTCCTTTTTCTTCTGAAGTATACAACCCCAACACTTGGCTTCTCTACTCTCAGCATATTTCTCATTAAAAGTTCTCCCTTTTCCCCCTAGAAAACCGAGAGACTAGAAATCAGACGACGATCGCGAGCAGCCACATGGTTGACATCGTTTCATGAATTATTTCGTCGTTCACGATGGAAACGAGTTGCCACGAGGGAAACGATCGAACTTTGCACCCTTATTTCTCTCTCCAAGCCTGGAAGTCGATGAACCAGCATCAGTATTCGAACGACGATTAATTCTGTCTTATACTCATACTTTCGATCGCTTCCACCACGAATTTTATCTAATTCCTCCTGCCCCCCCCCCCCCTCTTTCCTCTCGTTCTCTAGGGTCCACACAGGGAGGATAGTTCGATCTCACGTGTTTTCGTTACGTTTCGAAATTTTTGCAAGTAAAACCCAGCCTCCCTTTCGCGACGAGAGAAAGGATACGTGCTGGAAAGGGGCTCGAGGGTGGGAAAAAATACAGATCGTCGGCCCGCGAGAGCAGGGGCGGTGTATTTTTTCTGAAAACACCGCGGCTACCTTGTCTCGCCATCGTCGCCCGCCAGAAGAATGGAAAAGCAATATTTTGACGTTTCGTTCGTCGACTTTTCCACCCTCGCGCTCCTCCCTCTTCGCCATCTCGATGCAGTGTTTTTTGTCTTCTTTCTCCTTTGCCGTCGCGACGCGTCCCCCAGTGCAAGATAGGCAGAACGATTACGTTCAGATTTTGGAATCAGTTTCATTAGAAATTTGGTATTCGCTAAGGCGGCTAAGGGAACAGAGGTAGGGAAATTTTATAATTTTCAATGAATCTTTCGGAGCAGGAATAATGTATTTCTAAGTGTCGAAGGATGATTACTTTAGAGGTGCAGAGGAAGTCAAAGAATTCTAGACAACCGAGAAAACACCCCTCACTATTTTCTCATTTTATGAAATTAATCAGTTGCAGAGGAGAAGAATTCTTCCCAAGTTTTCATCTGTTTTATTTACGAGATATCTCTGCTGCCAAGCCGTTCCATCTCCTTTAAGAATGTTTTCGGGCTGGTCTGCTTTAAGGGTTGGGCCTTTATTTAGGCTGGTGGGACGGCGGGGGTGGCGAAGTACAGTTGCGTCTGTACGCCTCCGCGATTCTCTCCCGGGCTGTTTCAGCCCGCGCTGCTCTTTAGCCAGGGTTCACCAGCTCGCCCTCTCCGCGCCTTGGAGGGTGTCGGTGGACGAGGAGCGGGGCCAGGCTATCGATTAAAAAATGTCTGCCCTTCAAGACGGCCTAGGTCACGACCTGTCCGTCACAAACACACACGCACACACCCCTTCGGTGATAGACACACTATGTTCGTCGTTTCGTTGGGTTTTCGAGGGTAGTTTCACCGTTCACGACGCCTCTGACGTTGTTGCATTTTACGGCTGGACGCTCTCGTGGAACACAGTCTGTCTCGCGTTTACAGCAAGACTAAGGGCAACGGTTGTCACCTGCATCGAGGGGTCGAGGGGTCGAGTGGGTGATTATTGAAGCAGGAAAATTGGAGAATCGTTTGGTGCAGTCTATGCACGAGCCTCGAACGGGGCGGGCAAGTTCTCGAACCTATAGAACGCGGGGAATTAAAAGTTTCCTCGCGTCTGGAGGAACTTAGGCGGCTGCTCGCGTGCTGCTTTTTTGGCGACGTCTCTGGATGGTATTTCCCTCAACTGTATACGTACGTGTAGGTATCTAGGTCGCAGTTTGCTAATTACCTGCGAGTGATCTCCTGGAAACGGGGCTGTAGATATAAATAAGAACCCTCGTTGATAAATTAAATTCTATCCTTGTGTTGTCCTATAATCACTGTTCCTTTCCAAGGTTCATTCAGCAAAAACTCTCCCTTGAATGAAGTGCACGTTTTCCACCCCCTAGATCCGCGGAGATTCAAGAAACCATTCGAGTCACCCTCGAAGGGTGGTCATGGCCCATCGAACGGCCCGTCGCGTAATTATTCCCGACCACCCACCACCCACCACCCACCACTTTCCAAACACCCTGATTGTCTGTTTGGAAAAGCCTGGCAGGATTGCAAGGAGACTCGGTGCGTAAGTGCGTGGGTGGTTTGCGACAGGTCAGGAGCGAGGGGGTGTGCGAAGGTGGATCGAAAATAGGGGCGAAGAGAAAGGGGCAGCCGAGGGTGGGAGGGGTCGATGGTGGGGCGCGCGTAGAGGGGTGGTAAGATCGGACGAGGCAGACGAAGATGGAGGATAATCGATAGACACGGCTAGACGCCGCCCCAGACAACCTTTTACCTTAGCTTAAGGACACCCCGACCCTTAAACAATTTACCCTGCACAGCCGAGACGCATTTTTGACCCGCGGCGAAATCCAACACACCCACGCCGATACGAAGTGCTGGAATTTAGAATAAAATGAGCAGTTAGATGGGGGTGGTTTGGTACTCTGAGATTTACTCTTGAAATTGTTTATTGAAAGATTCTTCTGGTTAAGCTTCATTGCTTTTGTTTGATATAACCTGCGTCAAGCTTCAAGCTGCCGCTAGGAATAATCCAACCAGCGAAATGAAATCGACTATTCTATCACTCCGATTAAAAAGGGAAGCGTCGACTGTCTCTATTCTCGTTTAAAAATAATTACTTAGTTAACGAGTTAATTCCGTCCACCTCGATAATTGACTTATACTACTTGACGGTAAGCTCGGTCGCTTAGCCACGATTCCCTTCCTCTCCCTCTTCGAATCTTTTTGGAGACTGTTGAGCCAGGCAAATTTAGTATAAAGTCCTGAAATTCCTTCCACCTTCCCTACCGAATTTCAGAAAACCCACTCACGTGGAACAGTGATTGATCCTCGATCAATACCCTCGAGAGGATTCTTAATCATTTAATAGGCGGTTGTTCAACAGCTAAATTCCAACTGAAGAAACTTTCGCAGCCAATTATTCCTCGGTATAATAGACTTTCTAATTGGTTCGACCTGTTAGTTGGCGAGTAATTTTGAAGAATGAAGGCTTCCCGCGAGAATGTTTATTACAACAAAGTTGGATCGCAGGAGCAACCCTCCGGCCACCCATCCACTATCCACGATTCAAAACACGGGATTCCATCGATCGCGTTCGGTGCACGTTTTACAACCCCTCCTGCCTCCCCGCACTGAAAAGTTAATTTTGTAAATTGAAACCGTCGGGCATAGCGGCGGGGCCCCACTTAAAAATTCTTGTCTGGGAAAACGCGACCCTACGTGCCCCGGTTTTCTCGTTTTTCCGTTTGTTTACGACTTTTTCGGCCGATAGGTCTCTATAATAATAGCCAAGCTCCGCCGTGATCGGCCACGATGTTTTTTTTCCTCAGAAAAAAACTCGATGAATATACAGGCGTATTACTTTCGGCATGAATAATTTATTACCCTGCAAGTGTCTCGGGGCAGGATTTTTTCACGCCGTAAACAACCTCGGAACACGTGGCTAATAAAACATAATTTACTATTTCTCTGGCGACCAGTTGACGATAGTAAACGCGAAACTGGAAAAGGCGAGAAATAAATCTGCGTTCGTTAAATCCACGATACGCGTCAGTGGAAGTTTTACTTTTCCTAAGGATCGAGGGTGTCGAATATTATCGATCTTGATCCTCGTAGCTCTGCAATTAAAAGTTGAAAGTGTTGAAACGTGGCGCCAGAGCAAATCGCTTGAACTTTTCTCGGAGCAATACCGACAAGAAGAGATGATTTTTTCGAAGCCACGATCGATTCACGGCTTCGCGGCTCGTGCCCGAGCTTAAGTCGTTAAAACAGGCTCGTTAATTCGTCGAAAAACTTTCGATGACGTAGACTGTAATCTCGCCGAGTGATCTGTATTTGATCAATTGAAGGTAGACTCCCGTATAATTCAGGGGTTTTGATTACATCTTAATTGCACAGCTTTTTGCTGGCCTGGCGATTAGCTTTTACGGCTTTCGTTCCTCTTTTCTTGCTGCGGAGGTGGGACAAGGCTTTCAGGGGATCTACCGTCACTTGGGTTGCTGGTTTTTCGGGTAACTGGGACTTGGCTGGCTTTTTTCCAGTGGAAAATATCGGCCTTGGACTTACAATAAAACGTTTCCATCGGGAAATTCTGATTTTAACGAAACTTTGAGTAAATGTAAAGCATATCGCAGTACCTATCTAAACGAGGAGGAATTTTTTTTCTCTGCGAAAATTCACTCCAAAGAGGTGAAATCAGCCATTAGACTTTTTTAATATTTTAAATTCTTTGAGCATTTTCATTAAATTGATTGAATTATGGGGGTATTGGGATTACTTTGGTGAGAATGTTGGTTAGTGCGCTTGAAATAGATTGTTTCGAGCAAAAGCAACGGAACGGAGACAGATTCGGCGGCGCTGCCTGGAAAAAGAGACGCGGAATGCTCGAGACCCATTTTTTCCATTTCGTTATGACCCGGACCGACACTTATTTGCAATTCAAGATGGCCGGTGCGCTCAGCCCCTATGGCTGCCAGCCGAGAGATTCGTACGGGGCGATAAAAAAAAAGGGGGAACAGAGGGAACAGAGGAGAAATAATAAAAGGGGGCCCTCTCTCGGCGACGACCAATCGCGGCGCGGCTCGATCATATCGCGGTTCGACTTAATTTATTATATTATGCATCGCAGCACGTGTGCAACGCGCGCACGCAAGTACGCTGCAATCGTGCGTCTCGTTCTTAGGTAAAGCTTCGTTCACAAAACGCTTTCTGATTAATCATTAATTATTAAAGGATTCGTGACTATTAATAGTTCATTCTTTTCCTGGAGGAAATGCATCCTCGAATAGGGACTCCTGTTCGTTCGGGGATCCAAAAGTGCATCCCTCTTGCAGTTTCCGAAAGTTTCAGTGTGTGTCTACGAAGATAGTCGCTGAAACTCGCGGAACTGGGGGGGGGGGGGGTCGAACACGGTGGGGAGGGGAAAAAATAACGCAGGCGTTTTTCGTCGCGATCGAGGGGCAGAACGGGGGTGTGGTAACCAATGGGGTCGAACTGGGCCACCCAAGAAAAATCTTCCGGGGGTGGTATGGCCGGGGAAGAAGCGCAAGAAGGGCTGGAAATGCTCATTCATTCGATCGTTCTGTGTTTGTTGCATCGTTCCGGGCGTCAGTTTTCCTTCCATAATCGATAGTCTTCTAAATTTACAAATCTTTGCAATGCTGTATTCTGTCGAGAATTCGTTAAAAATAACTGCCATGTTCCAAAGAAAGCATGGTTGAATTAAATAAATCCAGGTTATTCACCATCATCCCAGAAGAATTGCCAAATTCATCAGAGAAGGTAGTGGCAGACATCAAACCTTCGGAAACTTCTGAAAATTTAAAACCACCTCGTGTCATCAACCTTCAAATCACCAAGAATCCATTCAATCCTCCAACATAGTCGATGCACAGCTTGGATGAATCTGTTCCTAAAATTTCTTCCACTGAAAAGTGGAAAAAAGCAGAATTGGTCAGCCCTGGCTGGAGTAGACTAAGACACTACCACTTCTCACGCACACAGTGGTCGAGATAGGGGAGTAATGGGTGGGTGGCGGTTGCACACGCTCCCCTTGCGGTGTGCATAACGTTTCGGGGGTGGACCAGGGTGGAAAAACCTACCCCAACGGGGTTGGGGAGCGCGGCCGCGGCAGGCGGGCAAAAGGGAGAAATAAGAAAAGCTGGAGCCACGTAGGAGACGACGTCGACGACGACGACGGGATATCTGGGTCGAGACTCGTCGTCGCCGACGTCCTGGCGCCAGGCGTCCTTTTCTTTGGCTTTTTTTTCGGCAGCGAACCGCGGTGAAAAACGTCGGAGGAGGGAAAAGTACTGTCTCGCTTCGTTGTTTCGTGGTTTTCTATCTTTTTTTTTGTTTCACAACGTCCCGCGCGAAGGGGGTGGAAAGATGATAAGTCAAATTGTCCTTTGGTGGTCATTGCGATTCGAGCTGGGGCTGCTCGCTTGGAAATTCGAACTTGTTGGAATTCTTATTTAATATTGATTTAGGTATTGAAGGATAATTGATTTCATTAGAAATGGGGGATTTAGTATTTTAAATAGTGCTTTCATCCTCACTATTGTCACTTTATCAACTATTGCCAATTACATTTTAAATAGAACAGAATGTAAAAATAGAAAAGGATTTCCATTCTCGGAATGATTGAATTGGAGAGCGTGTTGTATCACTTTCCCTCGGAGTATCGCCTTGGACGAGGGAAACATCCCGTTGAAAAGCGTGTCCCGTTTCGCGCCTCGCAGACTCGACTACTTACGTTCAATGAAAAGTCTCTCGGGCTGTTGAAGGAGGTAGGGGGTGCAGAGATTTAATTTTCCACGCGGGGCGGAGGGGGGTGTAAAACCGTTGGAACGCCGCCGCTGGCCTTTACGCGAAAGTTAGAAGTTAGTTACACGGGGGTGGCCACCCCTCATCTGCATATCCGCACCCTGCCACCCCCGTCAACCGTCCCACCCCTGCCACCCCTGCCACCCCGTCGTCTCTCGGTGCTCCCCAACCCCTCCGGCCTCCCCCTAACCAACGTGCCGCCGCCACAAGCTGCTCAACAAGTGGTTCTTCAGTTTAGCGCCCGACTTAGCGCTTCTTTAATTTTCACCTCGCGCCCAGACGCCAGCCACCCCTCCTCGCCCCTACCCGATCGAGCTGTTCTCGGATTTTGCGTCTTATCAGGACCACTCGGTACGCTCGAGGATCCGCGTGGCTCCTTGCCAGCGATAAAGGGCGCGATTATCCTCGCGCACCCCCTTCGGTCTTGAGGTTAGGTGCTAGCTGATACTTTAGATTCAACCTGTTTGGTCGTTTATTATCTCTATAATGGAATATTTAATACCACGCAGAAAGTACCGTTTCAATAATTCGCAGTGAATCGTAATCTAGATGCAAAACGTACACATAGAAAGTTCGCAGAAGGAAGCTGGTGCTGTTCGAGGAGGAAGGGAGTTCTCGAGTTCTCGAGTTCTCGAGTTCTCGAGTTCTCGATACGGGTAATCGTAAACCGAGGCACTCCTCTTCCGGCCCGCCCCGAAAAACCAAAACACAAATATAATCACGGTGGCAACGGGAGACGTATAAACGGGCGAGATGAAAGGACAGGCTTGGCTCCCATCGGGCTACTCAAGGGAGCAGGCTAGAGGGACGGAGTCCCCTGGTAGTGTGAAGCTATCTGCATGTGAATGGCACAATGGTAATTGGGGATGCACCGTTAGAGGATATTAGAGGTAACAGGCGACTCGATCCCCCGATTCCCCCGATTCCCCCGATTCCCCCCATTCCCCCCATTCCCGTTGGACTTGCACGCGGCCACGTGAAACAGCATCTCTGGAACGCTGCTGGAGTCACGTTCCTCCTGGCCGCTCCTCGCCGCTCCTCGCCGCTCCTCGCCGCTCCTTGCCTGTGTCTGTGCGCGTCTCAACACGAGGCTGGATACGAGGCTGGATGCGAGGCAGCCTGAAAAGCTGATACCACTCGAGAGGAACCACGGTATTACCTGCTCATGTGACCCATCTGTTATTCGCCGCTCTCCCAGCGCCCAGCGCCCAGTGCCACATGTTCGCTAGAATAGAGCGGGGGTTAGCGTACGGTACATCTATTATTCCACGACCGCCTCATCTGAATGCTTTATGCCGATTGGTAGCGATATGTATAACAAGTGTAGGATCGCGGTGGATCGAGGCGATGGCTGGACCACGCTGATGGGAGCGTGGGATCAGACGGAGGACGTCACTTTGGGAATCGTTTCTCGCCCTGGGGAAAAGGGGTAGCTCGTTTTATGGGGGAAGACGGTTGCAATCATATTTTCTGTTTTCTTATCGACCCTCCTTTTGGTGACGCCAATTCTCTGCGTTGGACGTCTGCTCTCCTGTTTCCTGTTTTCGACGATATTGGCCGGTGCGGAAGGATTCGATTTTTAGAAGATGAATTATTCCCCGGCTTCTCGTTGGATGATATTAAGATTATCATCTTAATTAAGTAATTCGAACTGCCTGTATCAGAAGTGTTGCAGAAAGTTGGAGGAAAATTTTGTGCTCGTCCTCTTCCACATTCAATCTCCCAAAGAGCGACGGGAATTTTCAATCGACGCGGAGGGAACGGAAACGCATTCGTTCCTCGCTCGTCTCTCAACGACGCCGTTTGTCACTTAAATCGTGCTCGACGAGAAACGATGATTTCCGTTCTGCCGGGCGTATTACTTTTACATTCTAGAGGGGGACACGGTCCGTCCCCCCCCCCCCATTATCGGGGGCCATCGTTTCAACTGCGTCTCGTTATCGCCTCCGATAAAACATCCCCGGGGCGAGCAAACAAACAAACAATCGTTTCCAGCGCGAAAGAAAGAATGCAACGGTTCGATCACCGTCGCGGAAACTGGAACGAACTGCCCCGGAACTCTCGTTCCCTCCACCCTTCGCGGGATCCTTCGAGGCGAATAAACGGGCTTCTTTGTAGCCGGGGTGCTGGCTGACGCGCGCTTCAAACCATCCTTCTAATTTCGAGGGCGAGCCATCGAGGGCTGAGAGATTCCAGAGACAAGAGGATCCTTCTTCGGATCGTCGCGGGGTGCAGATGGAATTTGCGGCCTTCCCTTGAAACGTGGCGCGTATTTCAAAGGGGTTGGTTTGCTTAACCGCGAATGGGTTACGCGGATTTTAGTTGGAGCGCGAGGGAGATTCGAACGGTTCGAATGATCTTGGGTATGGCGGTTTGAAGGAAGGATTTCTTTTTGTTCCGGAGAGTAACTGGAAGCGGAGGGTCGACTGGACCATTCGAATTCCATCGCGACGAAAGAATAGGACGACAGACAGCACCGCTTAAGGGTTAATTTATGCAAGAATGCGCGAGTGTTTCGAACCGGTGGCCATGTTGGTTTCGACGTGTCCGTCAAGGTATTCCCTCCCGCGTCACGCGAGTCTCTTTCTCGATCTTCCACCCCCCTCGGCACCGGTTTCCTTGTCTCCGACCACACGTGTACGGCTCACGGAAACACACGGAGGAAGGCAAGCACGATGTGTGCTCGCCCGTTCGCCAAGGCGCATGCTGCACTGCGCACAACCTACCCCCATCCCACCTACCCACCGTGTTCTGCACCCCCTACAACCCCTTCGACTGTTCGTGCAGCCCGCCATGCAACCCCCCAGGAGGCGACTCTTATTATTTCCATTTTTCCAATTCGGTCTGGGGGGCGGGGAACGAGCGTGCAACACTCTCCCCCTGTGTCCCCCGCGCCCCCACCCCCCACCCCCCAGCCCAGTACCCTACCACCCTCACGAGCGTTCTCCCTCCGCTCCATCTTCACCCCTCTCCGTAGGTGCTCGGCCAAAGGAAAAATATCTATATTTATCTGTTTCTTCGCGGGATACGTGGCCCCCTTCGCCCCCCTTCCACCTTCTTACCCGTGCGTCTTTTTCTTCCTTTCCTTTCCCACCACCACCTTGGAGAGTTTCTCGGTCTCCCACCCCTTTCTCGGCTCGCTGGCTCGCTGGCTGGCTGGCTCTCCCTCTCGCCCACGGTCTCGATACACTCCGTCCCTCTCGCGGAGGGTAGGTTTCTTCGTTGCTTTCGGCCTTCTCCTTACCTCCAGCCCCGACCCACCCCCGCCGTTCGCGCGGCGTTGTGGCGGGAGAGACAGACACCACGGCGGAGCGAGGGAGGAAGCGAGACGATCGGCGCGGCGGCCGGGTGGGAAAGAGATCGGCGAAGAAGGAAGTGGAAGACGGAGGGCACCACGACGACGACGACGACGACGACGTCGACGACGCCGGCGGCGGCCGCCGCCGCGGCGAAGCGTGCGCGCCTTTCCTTGGCCGTCGGTGGGACAAGGACGGGCGGAGGAACGGAAAAGGAGGGCCGAGAGCGGTAGAAAACGGAGCAACGGAGAAGGATCGACGGAGAGAGAAGGAACGGCGAGCTTCCGCTTCCTTATGCTCCGCCGCGGACTGCATCAACCAGTCGCGCGGTCGCGCTCACATAAGAACCTGGGTATTCGAGAAGCGACCCCCTTACCGAGCCGCGACGCGGTTTCCGTCGGCGGAACGTACTCGCTGGACACCCCTCCCCCGCCCCCAGTCCTCGTGGAAAAGGTGCCCGTGTTTCGGTGTGCTCCGTGCCAAACTCCGTCGGGGTTCGAATCGAGTTAATTGACTCGGCGACGCTCGGAACGCGACTAACCAGCGGCCTACCCCCACCACCGCCTGGCCATCGGCGACGAGACAGGCCGAGCGTGGACGGAAACGCGCGAAAGGCCCTGAGGCCCATCGGATCGGGTCCCGTCGCCTCCGCGCGGCCAGGCTCGGGCCCTTTTTCTGCCCGCGCTCGACCAATCGCGGTCCAGCACCCCCCACTGCGACCGTTGGGCATGAAGAGAGGAGGCCGCAGGGCCTCCTGAAAGGGCTGTCGACGGGGCCCAGCGGAAGAGGAAGGCACGCGGTTCGGATGGACGCCTGAAAGGATGTTCCTCGATGCACCGAGTGGAGGAGGATGTTCCTCTGTCCGTTTCTATGTCCCCTTCTTTCTCTTCTTCTTCTTCTTCTTCTTCTTCTCACCGCAATTCCTCTTCTTCTACCTGGCGACGGACGGGCCCGACCAGGCGGAGGAGGCCCCCCGGTGCACGCAACGAGGGTGAAGCCGTAATAAACTGGTGGCTCGATGTCGCGCGCCGATGAGGACGGAGACAGAGAGGAAGACTGGGAGAACGGGAGAACGGGAGAGCCTGCGAGAGGGAAAGAGGGAGGGAGTGAAGAGTAAAACGACTGGAGGGCTGAAGCGATCAACCAAAGTTCCTATTTTTCACGTGTTTTACGCGCAACTCGTCTAATAACGGTAGGACGTAAGGCCGAGAGAGGGAGAGAGAGAGAGAGAGAGAGACGGAGAGAGCAAAGGGAAGGTGCGAAAGGGTAAACGCGACACGCACGCCGGAGACCTCGTGTACGCGCCACCGAGGGCACCCTCCCGCGCTAATTAGCCAGCCAATTAGAAAGGCCGCGGCCATGCGTAATGAGCTGCGCGCGCAAAAGTTCCTAAACGCCACGATGCAATGTTATTGCCTGCGGATGCCTCGTCTCGCCAGCCTGGTCAGAAGCGACCATCGATAATACTGATAAGCTAACTAGAGTAAATAATAAGCGTAGAGAGAAGTGTGCCACGGATTAATCGACGGTCCGAATGTCTGAGGTCCGCGGTGCCCTCCGAGCGGATCGCGGCCGACGCGCGGACGATCCAGTGATCCTTAAAGGGTGAAGTAGAAACGAGCAACGCACCGTGTCTTACTAGCGTTCAATATCCTCCAGGCAATAAAAGCGTACGAAAGCACAGAGAACACACGGGCTTCGCCAGCGTCGAGGGGAGAAGTGCGTGGCGGTAGTGGTCGATTGGTCGATCGCGTGCACCCATTGCCTCTCGAAGCGGGCCCTTAATCCTTAATCGCGGCGACAGCGATTGAAGACGTTCAAGCTGCCACGTGGCCGCTCCATTCAAGCAATCCTTGGACCGCGACGACGGTGGTGTCGGCGGTGTCGGCGGTGTCGGCGGTGTCGGCGGTGTTTTTAGCCTCCTGAAGCCGACTCACGCGCGTTACAACTAATAATAGCCGGTTAAGCGAAGAAGAACAAATATATATATATATATATACATAAGAAATATATATATATACACACATCTATATTATATATACAACACTTGAAAAGCGTATTTAATTCTATATTGCTATACAACGGTGCTAGGAGCGCGTGTACAGATATTTTAATAAGCTCTGGTGACTAGAAGAGGATCGCGCGACGGACCTCCAGCCGCTGTCGTTCGTCCTAGCCAGAGGATCGAAGAGTATTTTTAATCGACGTGGACCGCGGGCAAGATGTCCACGATGAGCGTCGTGTCGAATTCGTCGGTGGAGGTCGACTCGGACTCCTCCAACGACATGTCCAGCAAGGACGAAGGACCCGTCGAGCAGAAGTTCATACTGAGGAACGAGCTGTACAACAGCCTGCTCGCCAGCGCCCTAGGCAAGACTGTGCTCAACAGGCACCTGAACTTCAAGGAGCAGGGGATTAATTTTAATCTGGCCAATCTGAAGGATAACCTGAACGCGCTCGGCGCCCTCAAGGAGCTGAAGGATCTCAAGGGATTGACCGTGAGCAGCGTGCCAGCGTTCCCGAGGAACCTGGCCCTTCACAGGGAAGACCACGATGAGGTCAGCCAGTAATTCCTCGATGCATCGGCTTTTTCCTTCCTCGTAATGTCTTGCTAGTAGAGAAAGTTTCTTCGGTGATTTAGTATGATAGGAGGATTTTTTATGCTTCTGGTTTAACGTTCACTCGTGTTTCGAGGAGCTTGTGGACATTGATTTGAAAGGTGGGGAATGTAGGGAGCTTAGAATTCTTAGCTTAGACACGAGGTTCGGTAATAATTTACGAATTGGATTTCCTAAGAGTCGTGGAAATTGTGGTTCACAAATGGTTCTGAAGCGCATAGCTTGCGAAGGTTCTAAAGATGGATGCTTTCGTGGCAAACAGTCGCCTCCCCCAAGCCGTCTGAAAACCGGAGCATCAAGATCAATAATCCCCAAAAGATTCCGCGTCCTCACTGACCTATCCTACCCCAAGCATTTCAAGCAACCCCCGAAGAGAGATAGGGATTGCTTTCGCGAATTTCCACCCTGCCAGGAAGCTTCAAAACACTCCCCGTGGAAATATTAAAAATTAGAATTTTAGGATCAGGTGGATAGAGGTGGTAAATGGTTAAAGGACACTAGAGGCGTGCTGGAAACCGTTTTCAAGGATAAAATACGTCTTACGAGGAGCGCCACGGAACGTTCTGTATAAGTTGTCGGTTAAAAAGTTAGCGGATACTTAAGCGGGGCGAGTTTTCGCGGAAGAAGCGGGGGTGCAGCGAAGAGATTTCGTACGGGCGAGAAGAAAATCCTGTTTGCTTGACAATTACTTTTTGTTTCCTCCAGCGGATCCAGTCCCCGACTTTTCCAACTACTTTGTCCCTTCCTTCTTCTTCTCTGCCCTCGTGTCCCGTTTCGTTGACACATGAATCGCTTCCATTGAAATTCTAAGCTTCTTCGAATACAGTCGAATTCTCACCTCTCCATTCACCGCCCTTCTTCACCTTCTCCCCCTTCATCAAAGTCACTATATATTACAAACTAAATACTGACGAGCTTGCAGACAATTCTGATGATAATCGTAGCTTTACTTGCAATAATTACATTGTCTTCGTACCTATTGCCCCCTTTTATGGAAGCGAAGTGGAAAGGAGACAACGTAGACCACGTTTAAAATCCACCATAGAGCGCGTCGGATTTCTTAGCTACCTAGCAGGATTCCTCTCACGGTTTAATTCATTAATTTCGCCCAACGACGCCGTCCCGTGGCCCGACTTCCTGTTGCTTCCTTTTGCTTCCTTTTGCTTCTGGCCAAGTTATCGCCACCAGGCAACTTTTCTTGGCACGTTCGCGGCGTTGGCACGGCGTGGTTGATTCCGCGACAACTCTTGACCCACATCCGCCACGCACTTTTCCCCTAGTTTCCCCGACCCTCCGCGTCAAGCGACGCCGAAACGTCTGGTTCAACCGTCTCTCTAATTGTCACCTCCTTTATCTAGGATTCCTCCTTCGTTTCCATCCCCCACTCCTCTCCTGCTCCAGGACCCCTTCGTTTCTCAAAGTTCCCTCTCCAATCAAACGATCGAGGGATGAAACGTTGCTGAGGTGTAACTGCAGCGAACTCGCACTGCTTTAGAAGAAAATTAGCAGTGGGCGAAGAATGGTCGCTCCTCCTGTACCTTAATTTTTCAAAGATTTCATTAAACAGCAGACAGTAGACAAGTGATTGTTCTAGTTGGGCTGGCAGAGATGGAGTAGCCCGAAATCAGGTTTTCATTACGAAAGTACGAAGGTATCTCTGTACCGTGCTATCCAGCGTGCGTTAGGGAAGGGACGAAGAGTCAGGAAGTCACCGCGGGGAATGTTTTTCAGTTAAGAAAATCGATTTCCTTTGAGCTTTTGTGGAGTGGCGACGGAGAAAGGGGAAACGGCGCGGCGACACACGGAACAGAGGCCGCTCGAGAACGTGTAATTAAGCGCGAGGCAATAATGAAACGCATCATCCCTCCCCTGGCCGAAGAAATAACAGCCCTCTAGGGTGCCCCGGGGATGGTCCTTTGAGGAACCAGCAATCCGACCGTCCATTTCTAACGAGCTTTCTCACGATACGTGCTGCGCGATTAATTAACGACCAAATATGCTGGCCCGCTAATTACGTGTCAGTAGTCTCTCCCAGCGCAAGGGCAAACTTGGCCTTCTGTGAGTCACTAGAATCTAGATACTAGGTCTCCTTCATTCTTTCACATTTTTCAACTTCCCTTAGAAATCCTAATTGCCATTAAACATAATTCCCTTCAATTTTCAGAGAATATTCTAAAATTATAGCAGGAGCCAAACTATTTCGAATGATTCGAATTATTCTATAATTATTCCCAGGAGATCGTTTATCCTGAATATCAACGTCACACGATCCTTCTCCTAAATTAAGATTATATGATATACCTATCGCGTTAATACGTACCGCATTATCCCCCAGTGGCAGTCACTTCATTATTCAACAAAGCTTAATCAACGATTAACCGAATAGTCCGTTACGTTCCGGCTGAACGCTATGAAGGCAGAAAGTGACGAGTGGCGTTTGCAAATATCACCTTGATCGTTTCTATTTTCGCGAGGCTAAAGGCTGCCATAGCCGCGTTCGACTGCGTATCGATTCGCCATCGGCTGACGTTCCTTCCGCCTATGCCCTATGGCTATGAATTTCTTACGACTCTCCTCCTCCGTGGACAATCGATACCCCCTGAAATCCCAATTATATACACGCGAATCTCTGCACCGATTTACCATTCGACTTCTCTCAAAGTTATTCGAATTCCTTCTAAACTCCACTTTTTCCAGTCGCACTAGCAACGTGCACACTTCGCCTCCGAGCAACTCGTATTAAAACATCATCGAACTCTGCTCAATTTTCCCTTGGAGATCATCCCCGGAACATTGTCCAGCATTAAAGAAGGGGGTTAGTAATTCTCGGAACTGCGTACGAGAGCCCGTGTAATCTCCCGGTGGCGTTTCTCCGTAAAATTGGACGCTGCGCGCCGAGAATGTGTCTGGAATTGACGACAGAGCAGCAACACGCCGAAGATTAACGCGGTCGGGAGGAGATTAAGAGCGAGAGCCACGGTTCGTTCGAGTCGTCTCGATTTTATGGGGCTCCCGCTAACGCGAGGGATAATTTGCGGGAGTTGCTGGGACGCTGCGGTCGCAGAAAGTCGTCTGCTATCTGAACGCCGCGCCGGAAGATGGACGAAAAACGGAGGCAGGCTTCCGACGATCGGCTATAATCGAGGGAGACTTTGATGTCACTTTGTTGCGAGCGTGAACGTGACTTAACCCGTTCAGGTGTTCAAGCGCCACGCTCGCTGATTTATCGATCAATTTATTAATAGGTCCTCGGAGCGGGTTCGATCATGAATATCGGATGAAGCAGCAAGGGACTGTCGTCCGGGCGGCGGGCAGGCTCGTAATTACGGTGATTAATACCACGAGATCAGGATGAATCGCCGATGGGGGGAGGTGTAT
The DNA here is from genome assembly GCA_960531205.1 of Andrena bicolor. NCBI lineage: Eukaryota > Metazoa > Arthropoda > Insecta > Hymenoptera > Andrenidae > Andrena > Andrena bicolor. The sequence continues at coordinate 275,360 of OY482664.1, forward strand.
TTTTGAAAAATGAACGAGTCGCTTGTTGCCTTTTGCAAGGGTCGAGCGTGTAATTTGAGTGGCGTTCCTCGAGCAAGTCTGTCGCTGCCGGTCTCCGGGATTTATTTAGGAACTTGTCCTCCTATCTATGTGTGCGATTTTTACGAGCAAGATGGCCAGGAAGTTCCATGAGCGGTTTCAGTGCTTCGTAATTACTCCCGTGATCGTTCCATATCGAAGTCACAATCAGATTTATTCGCTTGCGGATGGGTCCTGATACTTTCCGCGCATTTGTCCAATCTTCGTCGGAGATACTCGATGGAGTCACTCAATTCGGATGCTTATTATATTAAGGAGAGCTGCAGCGTTGATGTTTGTCGATAAATCATATCGATTTTGTTATATGCTGCTTGGTTTATCCGTGATTGCCAGGGTAATCGGTTTTCGAATGGAAAGATTGTCAAGACCGTCAATATTGTCTTTCAATTCCCATGCACTATCGATCCCCTTGTAATTGAGAATAAGTAGATGAAAATCTCTGATTGATGTTTCGACTGATAAAGGGAATCAATTAATTTAATGGTTTTATTGGTCTTTAACTAAATAAGTTGTTTTTTTTTCATTGCAGAAGGCCTCTTTCGCGTGGTCGGAGGGCGGCGAGGAAGGTGGCGGAGGTGGCGGAGGAGGAGGTGGAGGTGGGGGTGGGACCGGGGGCACCGGAACCGGAAGCACGGGCCCGACAGCCACTGGAGGTGGTGGACTGGCCCATTGGGTGAGCGTGATGGCGGAGCACATTCACAATCCTCATTCTGCGACGGGGGTAGGTGGTGTTCACCATCAGCAACAGTCACCCCCTCAACCACCCTACCCTTGGAACAACGGCCTCTCCAGCGATGTAAGTGCTTTTATTTTGTTTTTTAATCTTATTGCTTCACTGAATAATTTTTGCCAGAGTTCAACTCGTATAGATTTGACAAATTTAAATTGATCGACGAAGCGTTTTGTGTCTTTGGTCTGTTAATTATTTTGAGCAGTGCACGCTGATAGGGAAATGAAAATGAAACGACGGGAATTGCGAGGCGGAAAGGCAAAGTTTCCGCGTCTCTGGTTTCACTTTCGACTTGAAATAACGCCACGACGCGGTAAAACGATTCGAGGATTAATCTTACGCGCGTATTACGAGTATTATATAGGAGATAGGGGACGGGGATGGGGGAGCAGTTAATTGGCGACAAAGAGGCCGACATTTAAGCTTCTCGTCGCCGCGAAAGTTTTATGACGAAACACGCGGCCCGCTTTCCAACCGCTGCTTGATTTTATATTCGATGAACGTAGTAAAGTAACTTCTCACTCGAGCCTCGAGTACCGAGACCGTAGTTAGGAGAAAATTTGTAACTGCGGGCTGGATGTCTGTAATCTTCTTCAATTCTTCCATGAACATTCCGGGAATAATTGATACTGCGCTAAATAAAATTGGGGGTATTGAAAAATGCTGGAATTTCCTCTTGGTGTACTTTACATGACGAAATTTCTCAAAGCAGGCAATTACTCTAATAAGAAATTATCTTTTAAAAAAGAAATCTGAAACCACTCCTCATACGTGCATTTAAACATAAAATCGGAAGGAAAAGGACCTCGAACTTGAATTAACTTTAATTTCCATTATAATTAATATACTTATCCACGATTCTTTGGCAACGTCACAAAATTCGAAGCTTCACGATTATTTCTATGATGAAATAAAACGGTCCCCCGGAAAGTCGTAAAAAAAATCTCTCTCGAAGCAAACGGTTCTCCAACGGACGAGACTAAAAAAAAAACGCATCAGGAAGCAAGAAACAACGGCTGTGGCATTAAAATCCCCCGGAAGAAGACGTGCGACGTCGCCGAGGCCTCGAAATCGCGCGAGAAAAAAAAGGTTCCCTGTTCCTTTTTTTTTTCACGAGGAACGGGTTGTACCCCTGTTTCGATTTTGTTTTCCGCGCCCCTCTCGCTGTCTTCGAACGGAGAATCCTGCATAATTTCGTGCAGGCCGGTGGAGAGGATAGAGAAAAGGACACGTGAAGAGACAAAGAGGTCGATGGGACCCCGTGAACAGTGGAAAAATGAGGAGACGCGTGGAGGGATGCTGGAAAGGGTTGAGGACCGCTTTGCATACTCCTCGCTCCGCCCCGGGGTGGAAAAAAAACAAACAGACGCAGGAAGCGCGAAAAAAATTTTAGGAACCACGACCAAGGAGTGGGGGGTTGATTTGAATGCGCGCGTTTCTTTTCCACGGTGTAACGGCACCCTGAGGCTTTTTTTAGAGGAAGAGTCCTTTCTTGACATTGGATGAATTTCTTGTGGGCCTCGTTTTTGAGTGAGTTTAGGGTGGTACTTTTTCGATTTTTGTTCTTTTTTTTAACCTGGAGTATCCCTTGAGATTTATTGAGGATCTCACTATACCTTCCACTTTCCTCATCACAATGTAAAATCGCACAGTAATTCTTCTTTCATGCAACAATAAATTTCCAAATTTACATTCAGAGTGACGTATCCTCCATAGCAATTAAATTCTGAGCCACTCTCTTAGCTTCGTTATCACTATGTAGCTGAAAATTTCACAAAGCCTTGCCGATCTCCTTGGGAAACATATCGCGACAATCGAGTAATCAAAGCTAACCCCCTCGATCTTCCCATTCTGGGAGCAAGTCGAACAATGTGGCGCAGAGTCTCTTCCCTGCGACACGTTGCAAGGTGCTAAGAATACGCGCTCCTGAATTCGAATGACCGCTCAGGGTGGCGGAAGGGGTGAGTCCGGGGGTAGCTAGCGGGACCTGCGGGCCGAGGACGCCTCGTTGGGTCTTGTGCTAGGATCAACTGGTTTTTTGTCTAGGCGCCCGCAGAACGACGTGGGACTGTTTGAGAGGCCTCCTCAGGAAAAAACAAGGAGCCACGACAATGAGGGGACGATTTAAATAATCCGCGGCATGCAAATGCTGCCGAGATTCTCACGGGGCCCGTGGCCAGGGGTGGGGGGTTGATCGGGTCGGCAGAGAAAGGAGGAAGGACCCGAAGACAATCGGGCAATCTGCATATGACTCATACGGGTAGGCCGTGGATCCCTTCCGAGTGTTTCAGGGATGATAGACGGCGTCGAGGAAGAATTTAATTGAGGGTTCGGGCCTCCGCCGCGGTTCCTCTTGGCGAACGTTCACTTCTCGTGCCCGAGAAAGAGAGGGAGAGATAGCACGGGGTGGTTTCTTCAGAAGAAGTTGAGTTGGTGAGGAAAAGTAGAAGTTTCGATGTAGGAAACTTCGTTTTCGTTGGGAACATTGTGGATGCTGGAAGGGTGGTTGCAGGTTGAAAGGGAAATGGCGAGTTCTTTTATGGGAAAAGGGGTTGCATGTTCTTGAGGTCTTACCGAGGAATGCGTGGTAGACTCGGGGAGTTCAGATTATTGAATATTGTTCAGGAAATTGTATCAGTGCTGCTCGAAGTCCTCGAAGTTAACCCTTTTGTGTCTTATATCAGACGAAAGAATAGGAAAGTAGTGCACAGGAGACACCAACTGGTCAAAATTGAGCTTCCCTATGTAGTTCAAGGCCGCCAGGAGCCCCGAACCCCGGGCCAGGGGGGTTGAAACTTAGGAACCGGCTCGGTGCCCCTGTAAACACGTTTTCGGATGTTGTAATCTGTCGCCGGTTTCGCCCAGCGGGTGGTCAACCCTTTTTCCATGCTTTTTTACGCCTGCCCGACCTTAATCCCTTAAAACGCTTAGAGCAGCTCTTTAGGGTAATTTCCTGAGAGAGAGGGAGAACAGTGGGGTCGAAGGGGTGGCCTGGATTCACCCTGAAGGTGAAGATGCAAAACACCTTGGAAAACACCGCCCCGAAGCGACTAACTGGAATTCCATGCCGCGTGAGAGTCCTGCGAGCGACTACCCCATGAAGATTATGCAAAGGAACACTTTTCCAACCCTTTGCTACTCCTTTCCTCTCCCTTTCTCTCTCTCTCTCTCTCTCTCTCTCTCTCCCTCTCCGTTTGCCACGCCGCTGGGACGAAAATTAAAATAATGGCCCCTGCTGCCAATTTTTTTCTCTCTCCACTTCGCCTACCCCCTCCATTCAACCGCTTTCTCCGCTTCGATCCTTCGATCTGCCGCTTTTTTTTCCTTCCACGGCATTTTTTTCGTCCTCCGACCCGGGGATGCAAATCGCGCAACGGCATTTTTGTCTCTGCGCGACGTGAGACAAAAAATAAAACGAGCACGCTGCACGCTGGGGGAGAGGGGGCTGTTCATTGTCTCGATCACGGGGTCGCGTTCGTTACGGGGGTAAGCGAGAAGGCCGCGCAACCCCTTCTACGCCTGCCGTTCCTCGATCTGGATCGGCTAATGAATTTCCGCGTAACGTATCGCGGAACGGTGTAACGGGTTATGCTGGACTTTTTTCGCCACTTTTTTTTCTTGTCCGACGCTGTGTTTAAGGGAGGCTGACGGTTGTGTCCCAGTTCTGCGCTCGTTGGTTTTTTTCATTAGGCTTTTGCAGCCGACTTTCGTTGGCCAGGTTTTGTCAGGGGGCTCTGATTATTAGGTATACATGAGGTTTTTTCTGCAGGCAGGATAGTTTGGAATGGGGTGTCGCGGGAATTGAATGACTCGTTTAATTTATCGGAGATTGGTTGATTGAGTCGGAAGGGTGGAAGATCGCGGGCTGGTGGGAATTTTCAGGAGGATTCTTTTGTCCTTTTGTTGCGATGCTATATCACATTGTGGATGCAAATGCACTTTGCTTTCTTTCGTTGTGATGTCTCTGAAGCTTTTTATTTCACAAGCATCGTTATCCTAAATTTGTAATACAAAACACTCCCTTGAATTTTTGAACATCAATTTTCAAAAAATGGACATGTAAGGAGTCCTCAAATAATTAAAGAAGCATAGCATCTCTCAAGGCCCCCAACCCTGGATACTCAACGATTCGACACATGTTCGCGAAGAAACAAGAAAACGCAATTCGAGTCACTGCAACCCGGAATCGTTTCTTTATAACCGACGACTCGCCCCGTTAGAAAGTCTTCTAGGAGTGGAGGGTTGAAAGTAATCACGCGAATCGATGTTAGTCGGGGTGGAAATGCAGCCTGCAGCGATTTGCATGTCTGCGCGAGCAGGAGACAAAAAGAAAGGGAAGAAGACGAAACTAAAGGGGAAATCACCGAGAAATCGTTCCGCCTCGACGGCCGCGTCGCCAACGAAGAGGACCGGAGGACGAAAACGCGGGAAAAAGGGCCATAACTCTGGCCTGGGCCCAAATGTTGTGACACCGTCGCCAGAAAGGGGGGTTGCTGGCTGCACGTTGTCCATTGTCTCTGCTTCAACCCCCGATCGTCGTGCTGCTGATCTGCGGGGGGTTGCTTCCCCGGGGGGCCTCGTAATAGAGAAATTGGAAAGTGTGAAATTTACTATGAGAAATGGCCGTTTATGGGCGGTGAAACTTTAGCGAACAGGCAGCTGGTTGATTTGGCTGGAAATCCTTGAAGTGCTTGATTACATAGAGAAAAGAAGATTGGTGCACCTCAAGCACCCCCTCTTTCACCGCTTCACCTACATTGGACAAGAGAAAATGATCTGCAATCTAAGGAACTATCAAGACCTTCCAAAAAATACTATTCAAAGAGCTCCCAAAAGGACCTCGGACCACGGAGCTCCTACATTTCACCCCTGAAAGTCACCCGAAAACTCAAACCCGAGGAGTACCTCCGCCTTCCACCTGAATTTAAATAATTTTCGTCATGAAAAACCGGACCAAAGCTTGCCTGGAAATCCATTTAATCTCGCCCCCTTTAGAATCACCTCATCCGACAACCGTTAGCCCCGAAGACGCGAGCAAGAATCCCATGCAAGAAGCACCGTTAGACAGCTAAGAAAAAAGGAAGGAGAGGATGGAAAAAAATGTTAGCACCCATGAAAGACGTGGCTGAAACGTTTCTTCCGGAGATTACACGTCCTGGATCGTTCTCTCTCAGGAGGAAGAGGTAAAAAAATACCGCCGGTGTAAGGGTTGGTTGGCGCGAGGGGTGCGTATGCAGATCGTCGTGAAAGTGGAGTACAAAGGGTCCATAGTCTCACGGTATTGTGGCCCAGGTAAGATAAAGGTGGCCCTCGGGGCGCCCCCCGAACACCACACGCTCCTCCTGATGTCTCTTTAATTTTTATTAATGACGCGGAATTTGAATTTCTGCATCGGTGATATGGGAACTCTCGGTTCCACCTCGTACGTGACTCTGACGAATTCTCGTGGCCTCCTGGCATCCTCGTGATCGATGGATCATAATCATTCCGTCCAAGGGATGGCTGACGGTGTCTTCGGTGTATCGAAGGAATACATGCTGCTGAGGGGAGGAAATTTTTGTTAAGGAAAAGGGTGTTCGAGTGATTTGATTGGGGGTTGCGGGAGACAGTGCAACTATGGATGTTTCTGTGGCTAATGATTAGTCGAGTTTAGGGAATTGTGTAAGGTGAAATTGAATTTGGGGAATTGTTAGTGCTGGGTGTAGGGGAACCCAGTACCGAATTTAGGAAGTTGGGAAGCTACGGAAATTTAATATTCAAGTTAATCCAGTGGAATGTTAAAGGAGTAGGTAGTGAATTTAAAGAATAGGGCGGTGAAATATAAATAGATGACACGAAAATTTGCCAAATTTCTCCTCACAGCTCTGAAGTTGAATATTCACACTTGGTACTCGATTAAGGAGATTTGGAGATGGAGTATTTGCCACAAGAAACTGACGATCCGCGAGATATGGCACAGAAATTGGAATGCCAATTCTATCTACGTAGTTTAATCATTTCCATGCGTACAGAATCTATTCCCCAGTGCACCGAAATGATTTACTCGTACTCCCGAGTAGCCGTGACTAAGAGACGAGGAGAGATTCTAATTAATGCATTCCGTGTTGTCAGCTCGTTAAAGTGGCGCGTAGAAACGCGGTGAGTGTCGTGGACGAAACAGTAGATTCAGTGTTTTAGACGGCCATGTGTTTTTTAATGACGAGTAGCAGACGCCGTGGCGTTTCGTCGGCTGGATCGAGAAGGGGCCAGTGTCTCCCATATTTTTTCTTCGAACAAGGCCCCTTAGAACCGGGAGAAACCTTCGGAAGGAAAAAATCCGTTCGATTCGTCGCTGGAGCAGCGTACATTTCGCTCTCATCCAACCACAATAATTCCATCGAAATGAAAAAATACTTTTTTATCTCGTACCATACAAGTCCCATCGGCCTTTCTAATAAAATTCAACCGGAGTATCGCGTAAATAAAATGAAAACATCCTCAGAACCTGAATTAAAGTAGGAAAGGTAATCCAAGTAATGATAGTGGTTATACGAGCAGAATCGCTGGGAAATTCGAGGGAAAGCGGCGCGATGAAACTTTGAGCCACTTCCGTGAGTCACAGTGGAGACTTGAGGAAGTTCCAGCGAGCGTTTCGGGAAGTTCTGGCGAAGGAAAATCCCGAAAGTTGGAGCAGTAAAAGGAATTTCCACTGTGCCCTTCTTTTTTCCCTTCTGAAATCGATGTTCCAAGCGCGAGTCTCTTTTTTCGTCCTTTCGGCTGTTGGAATTCTTGCACGGGGCACGGGAGAAGGAGGAAAATTGTAAATATTGAAATCGATGTTTGAACGAGAGGTCCGTGGAGGAGGGAACGATAAAGGAAGAAAATTGGAACGAAGTGGGGTTCCAGGGAATACCTGAACTGCAGCTCTGAAAATGGATTTTCAAGTTTCCATGGCAGTGAAAATCCTGCGCCGTTGGAGTTTGATTTCTGTGAGCACGAAAAAAAGTTTCTCAAGGAATTTGAGAAGTAGTAGGAAATGAAAAAATCAGCAACACCCCCTTTGACTCCGTCATCCATTCATTTTATTCGTTTCGAATTCAGCCCGCGAAAGAGGAACGAGAGGAAAAAGATGGAAACGCGCTAAAATCAATATTTAACTTCGCGTATGTAGAAAGAAGGCCGGAGGTACTTCAATTGCACCCAGCTCCGAGCCAGCATCCAAAATATCGAAACCCCCTAGCGGAAAACTCAATTTTGCAAGCAAACTTCAGCTTGGAGGAGCTCGTTGGTATCAGTGGTTCCCAACGTTCCCTCTACTTCTTTCTATTAAAACGTCATGGGTCGTCCACGCTTGGAAATACAGAAGAAAAAAAGAACGAACCAAAATTCATTCAGAAAGGAACAAGATTAATTACCACCGGTGTGGATTCAGGGAAACGATAAATTCGTATTTATTAAAGAACTAACTCAGTATATGAAAAGTCAAAACCCCTCGGCAGACACCGCCCCAACTTCCTTTCCCCATATAAAACCGACGCGACGTAAGAGTTGGCGAAACAAAAATCAGCCGCGAGAGAAAGAAAATAATCGACGCCATCTTCGCGAATTTTCCCCGCTTGCCACGTGCTGTGCCGTTCGCTCGTTCGCTCGTTCGCCCGTTCGTCGTTTAATGAAAAACAAAGACGAGGAGGCAAGGACAGGGGCCGACGGGCGTGCAGGGAGGTGGAACAGAAGGTGGAAGGCGGAAAAAGGGCGAAAAAAAGGAGATGCCTGTGGAAATATCGGAATCGATATTTGACCCCCCCAGGCGGGGACGGGGAAAGACGGGAAATGGAAGGAAACTCGACCAGGCGCCGGACCAGCCTTTGAAGAGCCCGTAGCTACCAATGTTGCCGCCATCTTTCCGATATTTGATGGATCTCGGGAGAGAAAGAGGACGGCTTCTTCCATCTGTCGCGCGATATTGAAGATCGTCAAAGGGGCGGGGAGGGTGGAAGAGAGTAAAGGGGCAACGGTGTATCCCCGGGATATTTACGTGATTAAATATACGAGGAAGAAACAGTTGAGGGACGCTGCGACGTTTAAACAGGGGCTACTTTACGGCTCGGTGGATTGAAATTGTGAGAGACAGCTGTGACAATTGGCTTCATCCTTTTTTGGGGGGCGAATAGTGGGATCGGTGGGGTGAGGAGTTTGTCTTGGCTTCTGAAAGTTCCAGCGATCGACTAATGGGTTGAACTTAGGGGATATTGGTGTTTAATTTGAGAGAAATTACGGGGGTAAAGATTCAGTTGTAGGAAATGGGTGGGATGATGGTGGTGTTGAATTTAGGATGCTGCTAAGGCGAAGGTTTCGAGGAATGGGGGACTTGTGGACTTGGAAGAAAAGAAATTTGAATGCTGGGTAGAATATCCTGCGCCGAAGAGTCGGACACTTCTAAATGGAGTATCCTTCCTCCGTCTATTCTGCTGTATCGAATATTGGATCGCGATATTTCCATCCCTTCGCCTGTACACTTCCCGACCAATCAGCCGATGCCGAAACGGCGCTTTTTAAACTAACAACGTCGCCGGGTTTAATCACGGACGTCTCCTAGAACCTGTCGATCAGGCTTCTTAATTTAATTTAATGGTGTATTTTTGTGTATTGAATCGAAAGAATGGTAAATGATGATGGAAGGCTGGGAATTGAACGTAAAGCGCCGCGAGTCGGCGGTGCCATTAGAGATGCGCCGGCTTAATGGATCGAATTGTACCCCCAGTTATAAAGAAATAGTTGAAGGCACTCTGTCCTCGATCGTGCCGCAGAATTCTTCGCGTGAAACACGCGAATCACGTCATAAAATTCCACGTCGACGCGCCAGATAAAATTACGTTTTCCCTGGGTGTCGTCGCGGGCTGGATGCCCTCGTCGACGGGAAAAAGAGAACCAGTCGGAGGTGGGCGGGAGAAAAGAAGAAAACGTCGAGGCCAAAAAGACGAGGCCACCGACGACTGACGAAGATCGATATCTCGAAAAAAGAGTGCCGTTAAAAAACGAGGAGGCTTCAATTTAGCGGCAGAATGAACCTCGAAGGGTCATAGTTTCCCCATGCCGGACTTTATGGATCGAACTAAAGGAGAAGCCACGGAAAATCGCGAAAAGGAAAAACGACGGGGGTAGACGAGCGTCCGGGGCATTAGCATAACCGATCTGGCGTTGGCGAGGCTCGAAGCGTTGCAAAATGCATTAAAACGAAGGTGGGAAAAAGGGGGATTAGAATGTGGAGTGGAGAACGTTCTAACGAGAAGATCGCGTTTCTTAGGGGGAAATGCAATTTGGAAAAGCGGGGGGGGGGGCGTGAACGACGGTTCGAGCCGATTTCTGTCGAGCCGGGGGATATTTTTATAAAATTATTCGAGGCCCGAGGCGGCCTCTGTCTCGCTGCTAGTTTGATGAAAACAGGCGAAAGGGAGGAAAAGGGCGGCACTCGCGGAAACAGGGTGAAAAGGGGGGAAGGTGAGAGAGTGGAGAAAAAGAAAAACCGTCCACGAGATCGATATTGAGCCCCCTCTTCCCTCTCTCGCCCTCTGGGGGGAAAAAAGAAGAGCTGGGAAGGACGAGGATACAGGGAAGAAGGAACCGAAAGAGAGGGGCGGAGGAGCGGAGGAGCGGAGGAGCGGAGGAGCGGAGGAGCGACACTGTGCTCACGATAAAAGGCAAGATTTTCAATATTGTCGCGGAAATATCCACGGACACCGTTCAAAGCCGTCGACTTCGACGAGCCGCGGCGGTTTTCTGTAATTCGACTCGATTCTGCGTCTCATAGCCTTCGATTCTCATGCTTCCCAAGATGGATCCACCTCCAGGGATGAAAGCCTCGTGAGATGTGATAGTTAGACTTCCTAAGCCCCGTGGAATTTCAAATCCAACAGCAACGAAAGAATCCGCCGAAGCGAATGAAATGAATGTTGGAAAGAAAGCCACACCATAACCGCGAAAAGCGAGACGAACGGCGAATGAAGGTGGAATCGCGAAGGAAAATTCGTGGCGCGTTGCCTCCCCTTGGTGGTGACCGATGAGCTCGCCCCCCGCCACGCTAGATCGAGAAATATAACTTCTTCCGGGGGTGGGGGTGGCACGGGGAAAGAGAAAAAAGGACTCGTGGAAATGACGCTCGCACGGACGTGGAAAAAAAGAAGGACGAGGAAATATCAGGATCGATATTCGACCCGGAAAAAGGAGCAGCGCTGCCCGAGGAGTTGGTAGGACGTGGAGGGGATGGCGGGGGCCAGAGGGGGCGGAAGAGAAAAGTGAGAAAAAGGAAGCGTGTGCACTCAGAGAACCTGGGGCTGCACTTTCAAGGAACGTACAATGGCGAAGCGTTCTCTTTCCTAATGTTTACAGGAACGCCCGCGACTCGAATCGCAGAATCGTCCCTTTCTCGATGATAATAAACCACCCCCACCGTACCCCCGTAACCTTTTCTGCATCGAGTATTCAATCGTGTTCGTGTGACTTGATGATTTCGCGATAGAACTTCACCCCCTCCCCCGTTTCATAAACTTGGAGGTATACAAAAATTACAAGTTCTTTGTTTGTATTCGAAAGTTGGGATTCGCGTGACCACCACCGTCGCGAATGGCAATGGGATCGTGTTGTGGGTAAATAAAAGAAGGGCTGCATTATCGAGAGCGATGTTTAATTAACGAGGGAAGCAGCCACTGTGGCGCGCAAGTAAATTCTGTTCACCGATACTCGGGCCAGTTTCTTCTTTATCAAGTATTTTCCATATCGCGTACGTGTGTATTGTTTTCTTAATAACGAAGAACTTTTCTATTTCCCTGTTCCTTTTTTGTCTGTGCCTCTCGCTGAACGATAATCGTTTGAAGTTATTACACGTTATTATTGGCGTCCCTTCGAGGGGGTAGTTTTCCCGCGAGGCGGAAAGTTACGTCCGCCTGGTTCCCTCGGTGATCGCGAGCCCTCTAATATCGATTCTATGGTCCTCGATCGATCACACGTTTACGAGCCACCTTTCTGATGGAAATCAGTCGGCGACGATTTGCAAAAGAGCCGCCCTTTCTCTCGAGGCAGATCGATCGGTCGGTCGCTCCTTAATTTCCCTCGGAAAAGATGAGCGATCACGGTGCCGCGAGGACAACCGTGATCAATGGTTATTAATCTTCCTTGATCTCTCACTTCTCCGGGCTTGGTTAAGTGTTCCAAATATTCTGACATCCGTGTCGAGAGATTTATCGCCGAGTTGCCACTGGCAGAAGGAAAGGGGAGCACTGAATCAGACGGATCAAGGGGATCTAGGAAGTTCCGCAGTCTTCTTATCGACTTAAGTCTTGAATTCCGTATCCCATTACGTTATTAATTCGTGAAAACCATTACGGTATTTATTCAAAAGATGTGGTACAAACTTTTCCATGAAAGATCGAGCACCTGTTCCACCCCCAAAGTATCCAAAACTGAAAACCCAGACTTCCACCGTTCCACGTGTTCCGCTCAGAAATAACACCATCACACCATCCTGCACTTGTTTCCCTTTCCCCGAGTGCTCGTTCAATGCCGAAATCTCTTAGCGGCACAATTTACACACCAGGGGAATCGCATTTACATGCAGCATAACGAGCCATTATGCCAGAGGAGGGGGACATGCGAGCGTCGTCGGTGAAGGCCTGAGGGGCTTTCGAGGAAGGCTGTGGTGGCCACTCGAGAACGTCGATGGCCCCCGTATCGCGAAGACGTCATCGCGAGCATTAGAAGGCTCGAGTCGGCGTGTCGCGTTCTCGAACAGCGGCGCGATCTTTTCGAGAGGGCTCTCTCCAACGGCCCAGCCTCTCTGGGAGAATTTCACGAAACAACAGGCCCTCTGTGCCTTCTCCATTCCCCCGCTTCGAATTCGGAGAGGGAAGGGACAGTTTCTTTGCTCCTTTCCTTGGTCGAACCTTGGTGAAATGAATTCTCAAGTCTTGGCGATAATCGGAGGATTCAGAAGTCAGTTTGGGTCAATTGCAGAGTACTTGATTTAATTTTTGAAGGGTTGATGAATTAATTAGAGTAGTAGTAAGGAGAATGTCTAAGGGGTAGAAGAATAATAGATTTTTTTGTAAAATTTATTGGGCTGTGGTTTTTATGTTTCCTACTGGAATTCCGTATATGTAACTTCCCCACTTTGAAAATTTTACTGTCGAAGCACCGTAGCTTTCCTAGTTGCAACCGCATCCCTCTTTCGAGGGGTGTCTTCGTTACTTCCCCGTTACCAGGTGCTTGTCGATGTCAAGTGCTTCTTCCTGGCCAGGAAGAGTCCTCTTCAGTGTCCTCTCGATAGCGTAAATTAGGGAGAGCAACCTCCCCAGAATCTCCAAGTTTCAGGGTGTATTCGAAGCTACCCCAACAAGCCTCTCGATCTTCTCAACAGAAATCGATCTTCGACTCGGTATAACGCATCTTCCTCCCGCAGCAGATACACTTTCCAACCCCAAAGAAACAGCAAACTAATCCATCTCCTACAAACATCAACCCCCTGTAAATTATAACCACAATTATTCGAGGGAAACGGGCAAGCTGAATAGAGTAATTCCAGTTAGAAAGCCATTTCTCCTAGCGACTCGTATTTCCTTGTCACGTTCCCCAGCGGGGGATGAAGTCCACGGGGGATGAGAATCTCGCGGACGATTCGACGTTTTACGTTCCCCAGCCCACTGGCCCCTTCTTCGGGGGCGCATCGGCTCGCCTGGATGCACGGTAACCCAGCCAGCGATAGCGGGGAATAAAAGCCGACGACGGAGGGCGAGGGTTGCGGAGCCACCCCCTTTCGAACAGGTCTCGCGGTGAAACAGCCCCTTAAAACGGTTTTACTGCCGTGCACGAGGCGCAACGACGTCTAGACGGCAGGGCCGTAAAGTTTGACCTACTCACCCCCGACCACGGGCGGAAGAGGGACGTCAGGCAACCCCCTGCCCCCCCTGCCCCCCCTGCCGCCCCTGCAGACTCTGGGTACCTCGGCGTCCCTTAACCTGCACGTCGTGGACCTTGAAAACTGGGCCAAAGGGTTCCAAGGAGTCCCTCCCTCCCCTCTCGCCTCGAGCTTCGAACGGGGCGGATTCCTCTGTGGGGTGGCTCGACCCTTGAGGAAGCCCTTTGATCGTCCAAGGATCAGCTCCATGAGGGTGGATTCTGCGTTTCCGTGGCTCCATTCAGGATGTTACACGGGTTTGCTGGAAATCGAATGAATGCCATGGGGGTGGGTTAAGGGTGATTGACTTGGGAGCTTGTGAATGAAAGGGTGGCTTGAATGATTGACTTTTATTTTACTGGAGTTGTGTACCTAAGTGTAATTTAATTTGTCAGCTTTTAGTTTTAGAATTGTGACTCTTGGGCGAGGCTTGTAATTCAGCTTCTATTTATTCGCGCAAATATTCAGAGAATGTACGGCTCGCTGTATATTTGTCGAAGATTTTTAATATCCTGTCGGCGATTAAACGAGAGCATAACAAAAATTTCTTCCCCATATTTACCCTTTCTCCGAAGTTACGCCGGAATAATATTTACAACAGCGTTCTGTATACATTCCGTGTTATTTCCATCGTTTTTCCTCTTTGTCAACGCAGATTTTCCCGATCAAGTTTGAACGAAACGAATGTTTAAACGAGTATCCTTTGAGTAAAGGAGAGAAGGAAAAAATTACAATATTTTGATCGAAATATAAATATTGAGAGATACTTCTCCCATTGCGTCCATCGATCCCCATTCTAAAAAAATTAGAGACACAATTCGATTAAAATAATTCTTCTGAAAATCGATCGGTAGAGTTGTCAGTAACAGTGGGATTACAGGGATAAGCTCGAAGTACATAAGCCATAATCTTCTCTGAATCAGCGCATCTCGGACCTTGAAAACTGGAGCAAAAGGCTGCTTTCACCCTTTGCCCGTTCGCCGGAGGGTCGTAACGTCGCAGGGGTGCTCGACCCTTCAAGGAATTCCGCTTCGAGGCAGCAGTATCTTTATCGGAAAAGTGGATTACGCGGAGGACCTTAAGCCCACTCCTTTCCTCGTCAACTTCTCCGTGGGTCGTTATTAAAAATAGTTCACCCTTTATAAACTTTTCACGGGGAAAGCAGCCCGGCGCGATAACTACAGGTTTATGGTTCGAAAAAAAAATAATTCCTGACTTTTCCAAACATTTGCTCGACATAGGTATGTTTGCACGATGAAGTAAACAATCGAGGAATAATTGGAGGGGTTGGTACTTAAAAAATCCATTGAATTTGTAATTCTGATAGAATTCAAACATTTTATTTAATCACTTCGTCATTACATTCATCGAGTGTTATTATTTCTGTTCCATTTCATGCTCTCCTTTAAAGTGTTTCCACTTTTGTTTACACTTCGTAGTATCCTCGAATCATGAATGAACCTCACTACGCTCATTCATACCCAAACGCATCAATAACCTTCGGTAGTAGCTTCGCTACATTAAACTTGAATCAGTGAAAGCTGTGACTTCGCACATCCGTGTAAAACAGGCTCAGATTATAATTGCAAAGCTGCTGCAAATAGCAGTCACTTTCAGCAAGAAACCACGTCAAATTCTCATTACTAATGAACTCTTCTACGTTAATTATTTCCTCTTGGAAATTACATCAGTGGCAGATCCAATGACCCTACATTAATTTCCATAAACAACTGCTCACCCTCGGTATCCTTTACGTATAAAAAGTGAAAATATTTCCAAAGCGAGCGCCTGCGATAGTACACCTTGAAACACTTACGCCATGTTCGAAAGGGGATCGAGTAAGGGAAAATGAGGTAAATCGCAGTAAAATAGAGGGAAGTGGGTCAGAAACACCCCCCGATGCTCGAGGAGCGAACGATTCCCCGCTCGCGGAGGGAAACTCGTGGCCGTTGAATGAATCCTTCGCAGTTCCTTAACCGACCAGCATTGACCTTCGAAACTGGGCTAAGGGGTCTCCTTTCCCTACTACATTTCACGGAGGGTCGTAACATCGAAAGGGTGGCTCCGACCCTTGAAGGAATTTCACTCGAGAGTCGAGACGTCTCGGGATATTTCTATCGGATTACGATTTTAAAGGGAATCTCCGCGGATACTCGTGCGCTGGCCCCCGCCGAGCGCGCGTGCTCTTCCTTTGATCCTGTCGTTTCGAACATGCTCGCCATTAACCACCACGCACCCTTTACCTTGCCGCGCTCACAGAAGCCAAAATTATGACTGGCGAGTGTTTCAGTCGACGAGCGCGCGCTTTCAAACACTGCGTAGACGGGAAAAGTTCCTCTGGGGGGATGGAACAAAAACACAGGGAACGAATCCGTTTGTTACGTTACATTCTTTTGTCGGAGCCAGATAGCGAAATGTAATTCCGACACTGTGAATTGTACCTCATCAGACATGAAAAAATTCTGTTTTATTGAGATGGAATAGCTGGTTTGACGAACTCGAGAGGAGCCTCGTTTCGAATGCACCGGTACGCCCGGAATTACGGCTGATTTTCCCAGCGGCAATGGAAATGACAATTGCGACGCCTGGATGGGCGAGTGGAAGTAATTGATTAAAATTTTAGGGCATTCTTCGGTGCGTCACCGTGGGCGAGATATTCGAGTCGGTAGATCGAAGGGACATTTCTCTGTTGATTTACTGTCTCCCGTTGTCATTCCTCCGCTAGCGGTTGTTTCTCGTATCTGGGGCAAAGGGTTGAATGCCCGTGGCCGGCGAAGGGGTGGCCAACCCTTCAGGAATTTCATTTCAATGCGTCTTCCTCGATTCCTTTTTTGGCCGCGTTTCCATTGAAGGCGGTATCGGGCTCCGTTGCAAAATCGATCCCCCATATTTCTCTCTCGCTCGTTCTCCAGCCCGTTCGAAAACGAGAATTTCATTTCACCCCGAGGTCTGAGGAACATCCCCCGTTCCCTGGAAATATTGAAACGCGCCGGGGTATTTTTAATTGCTAGCCGACACTCGGAGGGATTACTCCAGCAAGGGAAACGGGAAGAAACCCCCCAAAATGGAAAATACTAAAATTTCACTTGGAATATTAAGAAATTCCCGTGAGAACGAACTGTGCCACGTTCCTTTTTTTCTCTCGTGGATTTAAATTTTCGCAATTAACCCAGGCGGATCCTGAAAAAATAATCGCGTCACAGCTCTCCCACCCCTCTCTCACGAACGACGTTAATGAAACCACTGACGCGCGGCGATATTTTGAGAAATAGTAATTAGAAGACTGCTTTTCGAAGACACGATTTTTTCCGCGCGTGTTTCGACCGACGATTTTAATAATCTCTCTCTAAATTAATTATGAGACGGCCACAGCGCTCTCAACTGCATTCGCTGTAACGAGCCTCGTGGTGGTGGGAAATAGGGCCTAAAAGGGCTGCACGGGGGCGAGGGGAGCTCGACAACTTTCGCCCTTGAGATTACACAGGCCGGAAAACTCGGTCAAACAGAAACTAGAAAGTCGGACCTAAAGGGAAGTCACGTGGCCCTTTTTCAAAAGCACGAGTGTGTGCCCACGGGTCGCGGGATTTCCGAGAGAGTTTTGAAGTGTCCATGGACCTTTTAGCGTTAATTGCGAGCTCTCCTTCTCTCTCCCCCCGTTTCCTTTTTCCACGATATTTTTTTCATCCCCCTTTGCGCGAACGCGTGCCCAGATGTAAACGAAAATACGCCCTTAGCAGTTTTTCCGCGTGCACTCGACGCGCGGATTTTCATCCGTCGCCCTCGAAAAATTTAAACGAGCCACGGATCCCCTTTGAACGGCCCCGTAATTACTACGGTTTAACCGTGATTCTGATCATAAATCTAAGATCCTGTGCAGAGAGGGGAGGGTTGCCAAGGGTGGAAAAAATAGGGCTGGTTCAGCAGCCACGAGCCGTTTAATTGCGCGAATTACGTTTCACCTCCCTGCCCCTTCCTTCTGGATCTCGGGAATTTAGGTCCACAACGTTCGTCGCCACTTATTACACGCGCCCTCGCTTGCTTTTGCCCTTTCCCTGGCTCCCTTTCGCACAACGCGTCGATATGCTGTTAGTATCTTCTGAAAAAATGAATCATTCATCTACCGTATGTAGAATAACCTTAGGAGGATAACGCAGAGTGTGACCAGTGGAGGCATGATGATACAGAGAGCCCATCGGAATGCCAACACTTGGATGGCGGAGACGCCGTCCATCGTTCGAAATCCCCTAAAATCGAGGGGCTGGCTGGCGAATGGGAGGCAGCCCAAACAAAACGTTCATTTATATCACTTGCAGCCGGGCAAACGCGCTTCGGCTGCTATAAAAGTGCTGGAACGGAACTGGAGCGGTGTCTCAAAGGGAAACACATGGTTCCACTCGTCTGTCTCTCGGCCCACTCTCCTTCTTCGCCATTAAATCGTACAAGTAGCCCAGGACGGGGCTTGAAACGCGCGCCCTATCTGCCGCACTTTGGCCCGGCTGTCGGCGTGTTGTAACTCTATCTTTCACACGTACCGGGGCCTCTGTGTGCGTGCGTCTTCTGGGATAAACACACCCGCGCGGCGGTCCTCGCGGGGGAAATCGTGCGTCTGGAGCACGGTCACCACGTGTTGCCACCGTGGACGGTGCCAGCCTGAGAAAGATTGGCCGAGAGAGCCGAGGAGTGGACGAACCAACGGATTCCAGCGAGTTGTTGCTCGCTAGTCGATCGAATCGTGGGAGAAATCTAGTGAAGACAGTATAGAGTAAAATATATTTGAGTGCTCGTGACCCTAGAGCTTAAATTACGCGAAATGGGCGAGAAAGTAGAAACGATGAGACGAAAGATGAAGCTTGAGAGATCGATAGAACGGACAGGAAGGTTGCAGTATGTAATAGCTGCAGAGTGAAATTGCACCTGCAGGAAGCTGCAGCCATGCGACATCTCTAAAGAAGGAACGAAAAGCAAAGGAAAGACGAAGGGCCAGGGGGTGAGATACTAAAAAAGACACCGACGAACGAGGATAGAGATTGACCTACACCGAAACACTCCTCGAGCATGGAAAAATAAAGGACACAGAAGGCAGAGAACCCGGCAGTCATAAAGAATGAAAGACAAACAGAAATAGAGAGGAAGGGAGAGGAAAGAGGCTAGGTCTGTTTCTCGCGGCATCTCTCGGTAGCAGGGTTAAGGGGCCAGAAGGTTATTTAGGTGACGGCGCTGGGGTTGCACTTGATTCGTCTAACACGTGTTGAAGCTGTTAGAAGTCGATCGACTTTATAAGTTTATACCCACGGTTCTTTGCATTCGAGCTGCGCCTTCCTCTCTCTCTCTCTCTCTCTCTCTCTCTCTCTACAATTAACTCAGCCACTTGTTCCAACTGTCCCTCGGATCTAATCAACTCCAGCATGCAATTAATAATCTCCCCGGGACATTTCCCGTTCGAAAACTTCTTGCAAGCTTCTCTAAAAGACTTTGCGAAGCAACCAGCGCCTCTGCTCGCAGAATTCTCGCTTCCGCTCGAACAGTACGCCCGTAGCGGCTCCATAAAATTCAAATGCACAGCAACGAATTGGAAAGGCGACAGAAAATCCTCGATATTTCATCCTCGGGACAGCCGTAAAACCAGCGAGCCGTGAAAAAGGCGACCGTTAGCGTGGCAAGACTAACGAAAGGAAGGACGACGGAGAAGCGGACGGCGATGAAAGTCGCCTTGGTCCAGGAGATGAGCTCCCGGACGAGGGAGAATTAAACGAATATCGGACGGCTCCCTATCGTAACGGCTGTTTAGGGGGCTGCAGGAGATTGGAAGCTCGACGGTGCACCGTGCAGACGCGGTTTTATGGTTTTCCCGCGAGCTGCGAGCTGCGAGCTGCGAGCGGCCATTCCCCGCAGTCTGCCTCTCCTTATCCCGGCCAGACAGCCGTAAAGTTTCTTGGGTAATAAAGCACCTGCGTACCCTGCAGCCGTGTCCATATAAAATTCATTACCACCGACGGATATTTAGAAGCGTTATGTCATCGTCCTTGGCTACCGTTCCAACCGTTCCTTGTCCAGTGCTTGCTTGCAAAATCCCCGGCCTTTTTTCTTTTACTCTTCTCATCCAAGTAATTGAATAGATTTTCAGCGAACGAATAGAACAGCGTCTTTCTTCCAGCTGGAGAGGGTCTTCGAGAGATCTGGTGGCTCGTGAGGCCCACTTAATCAGCTGCGAACTGATTTACAGACTTTAGACGGGCGAGACTCCACGCAAGGGTGTAATCTGGATTTTGAATTGCTTGTAAAGGTGTCTTTCTCTTTTTCACCCATCACCACTAGAGTGGCAGCCTCCTCCAAGTGCTTCGAGCTGTTTAAGCAGGCTCGAGTGTCGCTTCGGTGCAGAGCCATTAATTCGTACAGTAGGTATAGACGTACTAAGAAACTGATTGATCTAGGCACGATCAAACTGTATTTCAAACTGAATTTTATCGAGCAAACTCGGTAGCGTATACTCTCTTCGCCGGCACAGAAGGTAGTAAATTATGCCTGCAGTTCTTTCCCTCAAATGGACCACAACAGTTTCCGCAGCGAGCAGCGAGCAGCGAGCAGCGAACAGCTCCAGTTAAACACGCCGCGGCTCGCGAGACATGAAACTCGAGTTACTCTCATTAGTGTCCCTCCCCGATGGTTCGTTATCACGGAATGAATACAAGGGTAGCTAACAGTCGGCGTGTCTCGTTTCGTTTCTAAACGAGCCCTGACGATCATCTTAGAACGATCGAGTCCTCGATCAGAGGGCAAGAAGAAACGGGGGAAAAGGAGGAAAAGGAGGAAACGGCTGACCAGCGGGTTTCCTTTGGAAAAAAAGTCGAGGGCAGCGTGGAAGTGGGGCAACCGTCTCGCGGCCAGACGGAACGATCGTAAAGCCCCGCTCAGACTCTAATAACCCGGCCTCGAATCAATCCCAACGCGGAAATAAAGATAAAGTCTCGATCGCAGATAAACGTCGGGGCGACGTAAAATATCTGCCACCCCGGGGCCGCCGCCCTCCCGCCGAAGGCGCGGGGGAACAGCGAGCGAAACGCTCGGAGCGGACCGGAGAAGGAGATTGGAGGGCAGACGTATAGGTTTATGGGTTTCCGCGAGCAGGCCGCGGCCATTCCGCGCGTCTGGAGCAGTGCTGCCCTCCCCCTGTCGCGGGGGTGGTCCGGGCTGTAAAAATTTTACTGCGAATTGTCTGCAGACCCCGAGCAACCCGCTCCACGTTACGAGCGGGAAAAATAGGAAACCTACGGAAAAACTCGTCTGGCTCAGGTTTCCCACCCCTGATGCTGCGCCACCCCGCGCCACCCCGCGCCGTTCAGCGATCGCTGGACAGTGGACACTGTCGCCGACCTGTTCGACGATTCTAGATATTTGTGGGTTCGTAATAGTATTCGACGTTGAGAGATCTGAGAGGGCACATTAAGTTTTCAGGTGAAAAACGATATAAATCTCAAGAACTTCACATAGCTTAGTTTAGTGTTTTGTATCTGGTTTGCTACCCGTGGTTCGGTGACCAGGGATTTTTCCGAAATAGCTGGCCCGATAGGAGGGGGATGGAAGGGTCAGAAGTCACGTAAATTCCAGGCGATCGGTTATCGGGCCAACAGCGTCCCTCGAACGAGGGAAACCGAGGCGACAAGGGAGAAGAACCGCCAATTCGGGGCCAACTGTTGAATTTTATCACTCCCCGACTGCCACCCCCTTCCGTCGCCCTTGGTGTTTCGTCCAGGGGCGAGAGGGGGCTGGTTAACGTGACACAGACCACATGTGGCCTGTTCGCCACCCCCGCTGCCCCCTCTCTCCCCCTCCCTCTCTTTCTCCCCGTTTCTCGGCTTCTAGGCCTAGCCGACGAAAAAAGCCACGGAAAGCGATACGGCCGTGACACCCTGTGGGAACACATGTGTGTTTTAGATAGCTCGGAACGAAGGGGGAGGGGTGGAAGGTCTTCGAACCGAGATAATCCATTGAACCCAGGGCACAGCTCGGGAGGCGTGAGTTTCCTTGGGGAAGATTGTGGGATATTCTGTAAAGTTGATCACAGAGCTACCTACATCGATCGAACCACGTGGTAGTTCGATGACCGTGACAATAAAGAATTTTTTAAAATTAATTTTTGAACAGCACGAAGGCTGGCGTGGGAAGGGTTGGAGAACTTCGCAACTTTACATTCCCCTATATTGGCAGGCACCTTTCATCTTCAACGAAGTACAAGTCTCCTTAGCAATAACTCGTCCAACATTCCTCGAATCACACATTTCATTCTCCGTCCTCAGTCCTTCATGTTTTCTATTACTCCCCGTGTACCATTCGTTTGATTCATTCTCTTGGCAAGCATGCCGCTCTATCAATCTTCTTAACATCCACTGAGCCATTCTCTCCTTAACCTACCCCTCCCTCTCGTACATTAAAGGGGAGGTCGTTCGTCATATCTCGATAGTGACGTTTAATCTTCTGAAGAACCAACAGGATTTCTCTCCCTGTCTTTGAATCGGTGAATCCAGGCTATCCGCGTCGATCAGCATCTGTACGATCGTCGATAGTTCGCTTTGATATTCCAGAAAAATAGAAAAGGCGTCCGAGACCCGCACCCTTTCGCTCGCTATGGCCACGTGTACCGGTAACCCTTGAAGAAGCAGAGTTTTGTCAGCTGCCAGCAATTTATCAGGACCCTTTCCAGGCTGGTAGAAGCTGGAGACCTTGTTCGATCAGAGCTCTCGTTCCGTCACGAGTCGACTCGAAACCCGACGCCCTGTTCACCCTGTTCAATCTCAGCTCGTTCTGGGAATCAGTGGTCCGCCGGGACCCACCAGATCGTCGTCCCTGACTTCTGTCATTAGCGCTAGACTATAAGTCATTAAGATGACGACGAACGGGACGATCAGGTTCTTCTCAGCTCATCGTGCTGCAGAACTCACTTGAAACCTATTCTCCTGGGTGCACGTGCAGGATCTCTGAGAATTCGGGATGCAAAAGGAAACTTGCTAGTGTTTCTGAACGAGAAAAGTGTTGCACTCAGATATTTATTCAACTCTGTAGTTGCAACTTCAGTAGCTACTTTATCTCTAGCTCGCATCATAAACTGCAGTTACCTTCTTCAGCTATGACACTGTAGACTTACTTTAATTCCACTGTGATTCAACACTTCGTTGATAGAACACTTCTACCCTTGGAGCCTCCTTTTAGCAATTGATCCAGGAGAAATGAAGGCCTGAATCATTATAAACCCACTACGATGTTATCGGAAGAAAGCACAAAAGGGCTGAGCGAGCCGCAGCGAGCCGCGACGAGCCCCAGTTCACGCTATATGCGTCCAGTTGCAGCATCGAATGCAACCAGACAAATTCGCCGCGACAGTGCTCAAGGCTAGATCGAGAAGCGTCGATCCTCGGTAGATAGTTAAACACAAGAGGCCCTTCAGGGGGCATTAAGAATTAAGCAGTCCTTTTCAAACATCTCTCTGGCCCATCAGCCGGCGAGGCACAACGTGCATGCACTTTGCTAAGCGCCTGCGAGTTTTTTATAGGGCGACCGTTTCCCCGACAGCGACTTTTTCGAGGATCCCTATGGATATAAAAACTGACCGTCAGGACACCGCAAGGAGCTTGTCGGTGACTTAAAGAAGTGGAGCAGGTATCGATTAAAAATGAAGAGCACACAGACGACCGCGAAAGGGCAACTGCGTGAAAGTGGAGGCTAAAAAAATGGATCCTGAGTACTGCTGGTAGATTCATTAGGGAAGCTGGATCTAGTTAAAAGCCTAGACTTTATAGAACAGAAGATACATTTAGGGTTAACAAGTACCAACAGCGGAACAGCGGAACAGCGGAACAGCGGGGTTGGGAATAGGGACTTAAATCTTGGGCTTCGTGTAGTTTCACTTTAAGGAGCGCATTTACAAAGATTTAATAGTCATCAGAGATCCATTTGCAGAAGTTCCAGGCTCTGGTTCTTAGTTTAGCTGAGCAAGACTTCGCAGTTGCACTCCGCATGGTGTATTTCAACTCGGCTCGAGCGATAGAATGCTTAAATCCCCTGCGGTTGGGAGCGGAGTACAGCCATAGTATCCCCTACTTGTCGTAAGAGGCGACTAAAAGGGGTCGGAGCTGTGTCGAGCGAGTGATCTTTAATCTTCCCTGAAGAAAAACCGTGCCTCGCCCGAGCACGGCCGCTGACCACGAAAGAACTCTGTGGGCGAAATTTTTACGAGGGTCTTCGTGGAGTTCTTGTGGCGTTAGCGACCGGGGGTGCCGCGGGGGTGCCGCGGGGGTGCCGCGGGGGTGCTGACGTTAACCGTGAAAGATTGACAAGAATCGAACGGGGGCTGCTCGAACGATTCGAGGTTGGATCGATGCGCGTGCTGTTGACGACGCTGCGAGAGGAGAAGCTGAAGCAAACTCCAAGGGTTAGTTTCTAATTGCTTAATTCCACTTTGGGAAACAAGCGACTTGATTAAACTCGATTCGGTGGACGTTCGCTGGCGGGTTATGTTTTGAAGTCGGTTCGAAGGGGTTAGAAACAATTTCAGATGCTAGTAGGTATATAAATTACCATGGGTAGTAAAATTCTGAAAGGATGAAATCAACCCTTAAACTTTAAACATAAGAATCCTTCAGTCTGTTATGCTCTATCACTCTACCAAAATAAAAAAAAACGAAGAAACGAGAGAACATTAATGGCGGATTTCACCCCGTACGGAAAAAAATTGCTCCTTACATAGCTATGCTCCACTAATACACTCAAAATTCACACGAGGTTTCATTGCAATCAGGATTTTCGGGTTTGGAACGTTTCCTCGTGAGTTGAAATGTCCTTCACCAGCAACCCCCATCGTGCTTCGTGCGGGGAAATTAAAAAATTAAGTATTACAGATTAAAAAGTTGACCGTTTAATCTGACGGCCAGCCGTGGATGAACGATAGGCTGAGCGGTTGTTTCGCGTTAACGAAGGAGACATCGTTCGCGCTGGGAGGAGAGTGAAACGCGTAAATGAGGGAGGCAGAAGAAAGGGAGAAGGGAGAAGGGAGCATATCATATTGCACGGGAGTCGAGTCTTTAGCGAAATGAAATCTGGGATGCAGCTCACGAAGGAATTCCCGAAGTCCTCCCCTTTTCTAGCCGAGGATAGCTGCACGCAGCCGACCAACAATTTCCATCGTCATTGCAATACAGATAAACGAGTCCACCCCCAGCAGGATCATACTTTCCCTCCGCGAAACCACCCCGAAAACCGTCCAAACATTCGTCACCCGACGCAACGGGCTTGCCAAAACATCTCGCCTGAATCTCGAGCACCTCGGTGCTTTACTGCCAGCCGTTCCCCGTGCAGAAGCCACCCCCGTCGCATTACCATCCTCCGCGGGGAGAATTCGCTTTAACGAAGCCAGGCCACGGCGATCGTGCCAAAAGTCGCAGGCAGCGTCGCGACGCGATCGCGCGCGAAAGAATCGTCGCGCCCTTCGAAGGAAAACAGTGGGTTGTAGAGGAGTTGGCGGGGAGGAGGGGTGGTGGGGTGGTTTAGGAAATAACGACAGATAAAGGAAGAGGGGGGTGACGTCACGACGGGCGTCCGTTGGGCTAGGTCGCGACGCTGCCTCCGAGCCGCCCCCGTCGCCTCTCTCTCCGTCTCCCTCGCGTTCCTCGCCACGGAACGGCCAACCCACCCCGTTCGCGTCCTCCTCCCTCCAACCCTCCCAAGCATCTAGCAGCTCCTCCACCCTCGGCCGTCGTGCCGAAAAAAGCAAGGCTCGCAGAAAGGACGCCCGGCGTCGTGGCGCTCTTTGGCTGATCAATACACGCCGCCTCGTACGCGGACGGACGGTCACGCATGTGCACGGTGTGGGCCCCTCTTTCTCAACCACCCCCCGCCCCCTTCGCCGCCCCTCGTCCTCGGTGTGTCTCTCTTTTTACCCTCGATTTTTCTCCCTTTCCCTCCTGGCCACCCACTTTTCCCAGCGTCTCTCCACCCCCGCCCCCCCCCCCGTCTCCTTCTTCCCCCGTCCCCCGTCCCCCGTTGCAGCTTCTTCATCGTCCTCTTTTTTGTCCTTCCTCCCCCCCCCCGTTCGATCCCTCCGGCCCCCTCTGTCTCTGTACCCCCGGCGCCTCCCTCCACACCCTCCGCTCTGTGGTGGACACGGCGGACGCGCGACTATTCTTCCATCGAGCGCTTTATTTGGGGGTGGAATCGCCGCTCGTCTTGCAGGGGGTGCGTTCGGCAGAACGGCGAGCAGAATTCGAGTCCTCGGGGAACCAGGGGTTGATAGCGATGCTCTAGTTACAACGTTCCAGATCTGACTTCGTCTCGTCGCATTGAAACTGGAGGAACTTTGATTATCTTCTTATCCACCCTCACTTTTCATCGTCCTATTTATCTTTCAATCTACGCGAGACCTCTTTCTGCAGGGCCCCCATCGCCTGTTTCTTACACCCTCCGCCGCACCACCTTCCTCCACTCTCTCTCGCTCTGCCCCCCCCCCCACCTCAGAACCCCCTACGTTTCTATTTTTCCACCCCCTCGGGCGCAGCAGCCGCACTTCTCCTTCCCGGAGGCTGGCCGATTTTTTCCTCCCGTTTCCTCGGCTCCGCTATTTTTTTTGCACCTTTTCTGCCTCCCCCGGACGGTCGGTTCGAAGCCCCCTCCCGCCCCCTCCCGCCACCACCGCCACCACCGCGGCCCAGGCAGCCCGGTGCGCCCTCCCGCTACCCTTCTCTCTTCTTCTTCGTGCCCCCTTTCTTGCTCCTCTTCGACATCCACCTCTTTCCCTCTCGGTTACTCCCTCCGCGCCTCGTTTCTCGTTTCTCTTCGCTTCCAACCGCCCCGGCCGCCACTCTCCTCCACCCCTTTCCATCCTTGTGATTTTTTTCCCCGGGCACCCTCCGACGCCGGGCGTCGGCGTCCTTTTGCTATCGGGACGCTCTCTCGACGCTCTCTCGACTATCGGCCCGACCACCTACACCGACGTACGGCGGCAGGGGGGGTGGGCCGGGGCCGACGGTGGGGGCAGGGGGGGCGCGGCGGGGTGGCTGCAGCGCCTGGATGCGAGCTAAAATGTATTTTTTTTCCCTCCTTTCTTTATCTTCCCTTCGAGCTGCTCGTGGTAGGTTGGATTACCAATCCGGGGATCGTGGAGCACGTTTTTCCCGGTTTTTTCCTCCACCTTTTCGCTTTTTCCAACCACCCCTCCTCCTCGCCCCCTCCTTCTACTCTGCACCCTTGTTCGCCTGGACGTAAGGGCTGGATCGACGGGAGCCATCACCGTCGCGTTTCCAGCTCGATAAAAATTATCGACTCGATTTTTTCTACCGCCCCTGCTACGGCGTTTACCAAGAACAAGGGTTTTACAGGGGAGGGGGCGGATTAGAGGGCGATGAAGAAGGGGTGAGCAGGATGATACGTCGCAGAGAGGAGCGTCCTCGAGGGGGTGGTTTATAGGGTCTGTTGATCGCCGATGACGTCTCCATGGAGAAGTTTGCTTAGAAGCAAGATTGTATGGGGCGTTTTCTTGGAAACTGCGGATAATGAGATCCAAGGGGAACGTCTGACTTTGGGGAGGGATGCCCCGAGACCGAACTGCGCCGCGGCGAACGCGGTGCGTATTCTTGTTCCCAATATCACTTGGGAAACAGATTTCACTCGTCTCTCGAGGCACTTTGGCAGATTGGGTTGCGCAGAAACGAAAATGGGGGTTAAACTATGAATTTATATTCCATCGGGAGCGCGGCCCGTCGAGGCTTCCTCTTAAGGGCGTGTTACGTGGTCGGCGATCCCTTGTGCGTTGTAATTTCACAGCCGGTGGAATTGTTTACCACTTGCACTCCGATTGTGTACCGAGATTCGGTGCGCCGCGCCGCGTGGAGGGTGCGTTTCGGCCGACAACCCTCGCAAATGTCATAGAAATGTCAAGGGATGACATTAGTCGGTCGCGAGGCTAGGCTTCGGGATCGAAGCTCTTCAATTATTCGTCCTTCTCATTAGGGAATCCAGATTTAAGCGTCACGCGACCGATCACGATACGTCTGCTGGCAGACAAGCGGATTTCACGGGTGATAACCCTCTCTTTCCTCGAGCTAAGTTCTCTAACGTGTTATCCCCGTTATCCCCGTTATCCCCCGTGTTTTCTCGAATATAAATTGCAAGCGAATTCCAACACGAATTTTAATGAATCTCTGTTCACAATAATATATCGGAAATTTGAGAAACCAACTTGGATCGTGTACCTGCTTGCGGTTCACCGAGCAGGCAAGGGAATATCGAGCTCTGACTGTCCGTTTCCAAACCACCCTCGAATTGCACGCGACATCCAAAGGGACGCCCTCCGTCTGGGCATGCTTGAGAGGGCGCTGACCACCCTCGCTCGAAAAATGCATATCCCTTCTGCAGGTTCTCGGACTTTCTCACAAGGAATCGGATCGTTTCACGAGCCACCTGTAGAGCGACAGATGAAAGCATCGCCCTTTCGACGCCTTATGGTGTCCCTTCGCTCGATCTCCGCGTCGGCCCTGCTCCCTTCACTTTACGGGAGCGTAAAATTCCACCCTCCTTGCGGCCGTCCTATCGATTCTTTCGGATTCTTTCGCACGGAACTGGGACGATCGTTCAATCCACTCCGGCGTCGTACGTGAACATCAGATTATCCTTAACCACGAAAGTGTTCGGCAATCAAACGAACCAGAAGCCTGACTGCTTTCACTTAGATATCAAAATTAAGAAGCTGACCTTTGAGATTAGAGTTGGAATAGGGGTGGATTCGGCGCGAACCTTCCACCCTTGAGGATTCTTTCAGAAGAAGTGGAATTCAATTCCTACCACGCACACCGATAGAAACAATCAGAAACATAGAAGCGGCATAGCAATTTCAGCGATCGTTTTCTTGCTCGCTCGCGAGCCATCACCCCCTCAAGGATACGACGAAAATAGACCGCCCCCGCGCCTCCCTTTTCACATTCCAAGTCCTCGGAGGAGGATGCGTGACCACACACAAGTTCCTCCGACTTACGGAGGGTCGACGGAGGGTCGACGGAGGGTGGCGACGGGATCGTCTGCGGTTTAGGAGGTCATGAGAAGGGAAACGGGGTCATCCCTTAGTGTCTTGTCCCGCACCTCTCGCGCGTATTCCATTCCCCGTTTCAGAGCCGGCGGTGGACACGCCTCGCGTTATGGGGGCGCGGTGGAGACGGCAATTAGTGCGACGCCGAGTGATTTACCAGAGAACAAATTTCAAAGATTGGGGGAACACGCGAGCTTATTTTTAACAGAAACTCGATGCTTCAGGGGGATGAGAATGCTGGAGATTTATTCGGTGGTGTTTATTACTAGAAGTGAGCGAAGTGCGTTCTGTTTTCTTACTCTGTTGTTAGATTCCAAGAAAGCACCCCTAATCCCATTACTTTCTCCCCCTAAAAGGCGCTTGCAATTCAGGCACAAAAGAGATCTTAACCAACTTCTCCAAGGTAGTAATTACGATCGTAGTTTCACACCGAAGCACTCCTGTCTCCGATATCCTCAGCTTCCCCGGCACCTCGAGTATCGCAACTACGCAATTCAGACCACCCCTCGAGGCCACGTAGCCGCGTAACAACTTATGTCGGGAAACACGGTACAGGGGTTGGATTGTTTATCTCCGTAGAAGGCCGAGTGATGCCCAAGGTCGCAGGCCAGGCCCTCCACCCTCGTCTGTGTTGTGTCTAGACGGTGCTTCTCACCCGTCGCCACCCCCTTGCCATTGTCGACCCTCTCTGCCACCTCCGGCAGCCGTCACTTCGACTGCTAGCTTCCCAACCCTCTACCTCTCGCCTCCAACCCCTTGCAACACAGCCATTGATTACTTTTCTGCCCACTGCAATTGCCTTAAAACTTAAAAACGGAAGCGTAGGTTTAACTTTTACTTTTAACAGAGGCGTTGAAAGGGGTGGTTTTATTTGATATTTGTAAAAGGTTGAGGAGGGTGTAAAGAGAGGAGGGTGAATTCGCGGGGAAAGAAGGATCGTTTTTGCGAGCAATCTAACAGTGTCCTGTTCTCCTTGTTCCAGCAATGCAACCCCCACGACAAGGAGAGCGACTATTGGGGCGGCGGACGGGGCGCGAAACAAGGTTACGAGGTGAGCCAGCCGGTTGCACATATTTTACCCGAATTGCTGAAATTCTCGCCTCCCCGGTGCTAATTCTACTTAGTGAAGCGCAGCACTTTCTGTTGCAGGCGAAAATGAACGCGGACCACGGCCAGCTGCAGAAGGGTGAGTTTTGCCTCCTTGCGCCCATTTCCCACTTTTCCACTTAATCGCCGAAAATTCGCGGCTAGTCGGGCCCCGTAATTCGCCCGGCTCCAGTTCCTCCGCCGACCTCTCTCCAGCCGAACGCTTTCGCCCGTTGAATAAACGTCGATCGAGGGCCGCGCAAATATTAGCACTGAATATTCGATAGCGCGACAGTATTCGCGAATATCGGGATAACTCGGGTGCACTGCGACGCGGGGAGGGTTGGGGAAAATTTTTTACATCGTGCAAACCGGGCTTCCAGTTCATTTGAGGGGTGTTGGAGATACTGGTGTGCAAATGCAATGGTCGACACTCTTTCTGCACAGAGAAAGATCACATCGAATGAATTTATCAGCCACAACTTGAATTCAATCATCATTCGTCGCTCATCATCATCCACACCTCCGCGGTAGTATAAGATATAAAATAGATTCGGGATGCTGGACACGCGAAGAGCGAGGAGTTGATCGCGTCAACTGTTTGCTCGTCCGGCTCTGCGCCGCGCCGCGCCGAGCCAGACGGTCGTGGGTCCGCAAGGTGATTTCACCATGCGAATGGGAAGTTTATTATTAGATAATATAACAGCCGAGAGACCTTTGACTGTCCAGAGCCAAGGCGGAGGGAGACAGAGAGGCGGAGAGAAAGGGAGAGAGAGGCCCCGGAGGTGACGCACGCTGCGTGTAAACAGTTGGTAAGGCCCCGTGTTCGCTGCCCGAAGAAACCGGTTGTGACTTTGCATCCGTGACGTAAGATCGTCGATTAGGATCGAAGCAGGAGGGGGCAGGTTGAGGCCAGGCAAAAAACACGTGTGAACGCGAATTTATCATTCCCTGTCCCCACGCGCTCCTTTATTTTTCACCTGTTACACGACCACCGCGAACGCTCCTCCGCTTCCGTTTGGGCCCGCTGGGTCCTTCGCCCCTTCCTGGTCCCTTCCTGGTCCCTTCCTGGTCCCTTCCTGGTCCCTTCCTACCGCGGGCCAGGCCGCTCGACCCGGGGAATGGGTCGAGTCGAGGAATCGGTGTCCGCAGGTCGCTCGCGCTGCGCTTCGTACACTAATTTCAGGCAGTGACGCGATAGGGAGATCCTTGCTTTACTGCTCAGACTTAGAGTAGAATCTAAAGTCAGAAATGGCTATCCCTGTTGGCCGGATACATTGATCGTTGATTCCACTTGAATATTCAGACCGAGAGGCGAGAGTTGGCTAGTAATCCGAGCAGGAGGTGAAGGTAGCTCGCAGCATCCGCGGCTGGAATCATCGATTCTCGTTTCCCGTAGTCGGCGAGAACGCTGGCAATGACCTAGCCCATTCAGCCCGCCGTTCTCTCCCCGAAGGGATTAAGTAATCCGGTGGCTTCACTCGTAAAAGGTGAGGCACGTTTCCATAAATGTTTTTCACTGCCAATGGCACGCGCGACGTGTCGTGTAGATCAGCCATTTACGTGACACGCGCGCTTTCCCCTTGGTGCACCTCCTGGCGGCGCCCTGGTGTAGCCATTCACCTGATAAGTGCCGAACAACCGGGGGAAACGAACTGTTGCCTGTAATTTCTTCCCTGGCAGCGATTTCCAATCGATATTCACCCTTCTTTCGAGGTACAAGTTTCTTCTTATGGTTTGAAAAATTCCACGGTTCGACTACTCCAGCAACTCTGTTAGTTAATCTTCGCTGTCCCAGTGATATCTTTATCCGTGGACCAGCAACGTTTGCCAGCGACTAGCTCCGAACGGTGTCCGTTTGACGAGTTAAAGGGTCAGAGTTGCGTGGCGCGAGAAAGGCTGCTTAACATATTCATCGTCGCCTCTCGAAACAGCGTGTTAGCCACCTGTGGCGACACAGGGATCAGCGGCGCGGCGCCATGAAAATAAACCTCCGGAGCGGCGGCTATCACGGCGAGCAAACAAACGGATGAGGAGCCAGCGAGAGGCTGGTGCAGCCCGCGGATCACGCATAGGTGAAAGTCGTTATCTGTTACATTAACGAGCACCCGGGGCGTCATGAGAGCCTGCAGAGCCTGCAGAGCCAGAGAGGAGTCGTTTCGTACCGGGGGAATTACTATGGCGGAGCTGCTCGGGTCATTAGAGTCGGCCATTTGCCGCGATTACGTTTCGAGTAACGGAAGTCGTGACGAAACCTCCAACCGCTCCGCAGGCTGCTTGAGAACGGAGTGACATCGAGTGGTTACGTTCAACTGTTGATCCTCCACGGCCAACTCTTCGCGAGTAAAGGATATCTCGGATATTAATTTATTTTTGCCTGAGGAATTGTCCTAAATCTCCTATCGGTCTTTACTATTCTCATTTCATAGATCAGTGAATAGAATTGAAAGTGGCAATGGCACTCGAGCAGATCCGGTAAATAATGTCGGATAATGTCTCAATCCCCCGAGCTCGCCCTCGCCGCGCAATTATTATCCTCTCGCGTGTCTCGAAATCGAGGGACTCTCCCATTCCGGGGCCCAAAATCAGCCCGGAGCGTTCGCGTAAACGTTCCTGGGCTAATCCTTAATGCACGGATCGCATGACGCCGAAATTCTGGTCGAAAGGTGGCCGAAAATCACCGAGGAAGTCTCTGCCCCATCTGTTGCAATGTTTCCAGCACTCCTCTGTTGACTTCTGCCGAGAGGAGGCAGTGATCTGGTAGAATTAAAGTACATTTCCCTTCCCTTCACTCACCGAGGTTTACATCTGAAAGGAATATCTACCACTTGGCATGTTCAAATACCCACGCACCGTATGCCAGAATTCCTCTTGGCGTTTAAATCGAAAGCAGGATAACCTGGGCCGTATCAGAATCAGAGCGATTGCGAAAATGTGATTTGGAAAGCGGTAGTCGGTAGTTTCCGCGCGCGTTTCTTCACCAGGCACGCGCTAATGATGATAAATGTCGAAATTACGCGGCGGGAAATTGTCGCCGCGTCCGAGGCGTCTGCTCCGTCGACTTCGATCCTCGACCCGGCTTCGCTCACGTAACGGGGAGCAGAGTCCTCGCTTTCGTTTCCGTTCGAGCCTCGTAAAAGGACCCGCGAACCAGCGGTTTCGCAAGGTGTCGTCGCGGCACCGCGTACTCTGATTTGCATCCTCTGTCGATCCCATTCTTCTCCCCCTCCTCCGCGTCGTTTTTCTCCCCGCCGCCGCCGCCGAGGAAAGTGGCTTTCCAGGCTAAACACGCGGCGCGCGAATTCAATGCTCTCGCTGCTTACGAAACGGGACTTTACGATCTGCGAAACTCCCCAACGCTCCGAGCAGTCATTCGAGAAGCCTTTGAGCGATCGTACGCCGGCATTTCGAGGGACAATGGAAATTTGATTTGAAATTTCTGCCGCGGAGAGACGCGAGCCGAGCGTTCGGTGGAAACGGAGGTTTGAAAGCGGACCGTTCGCGATACCTACCCTTCAGCCCCGCTGCATTTTCGTCCCGTCAGCGAACAAGTAAATATCGAGCGGGTTTACGGGCAGCTAGGTGAAAAAAAGGGCCCGTTTTCGCGCGGGATACGTTGCCGTAAAGCGACGTGTAAATCGGCTCGTTCCTCATCGGCCGGGCCGCCACGGCGACGCGATATAAAATCCAGCAACGACATCGTAAAACTTCCAGCCGGGAGTAAAATCTCTGGAAAAGCCATGAAACCTGCGGCGGAGGGGGAAACCGTAAAAACACCTGAACTACCGATCACAGAAGCTAGACGATCGCCAGACGGTCTGACTCTCGAAGGGAAAAACCATCTCCTCTCCCTTCACCTCCTTCAGCTTCCGGCTGTAAAAAAATGCGAGTGTCTCTTTTTCCGAGTGACGGTTCTCTTCCTGCCCTCGCTTTCCGTCGATCCTGCGCTGCTTAAGGATCCTCTCCTGCTTGGTGAATCCACTGTGGGGTTGACGATTCATGGACAGTCTGTTCGATGTCTCATTCGATGAGAATTCACATTCTTGATTTTATTATAAACTCTGGTGCAATTTGGAAGATGCTAAAATGCTAAAATTCGAAAAGACCAACCCCCTCCACCTAAGCTCATCAGTCTCGTTACACGTACCCATCGTTCGCCAGACTTTCCTGTTTATCGACCCATAAAGTGGTCCACGCGTTGCTTCTAACCGCACTGCAGGATATTTCAGCGCTGCAACTAGGAAAATGGGGGATCCCCATTTCGCCGGCGTTCTGGGTAATGAAAAAGAAGCGCTCGGAAATAAGACGAAGTGCGGTGGTTTTCGAAACCGAGGAAACGCGTATTTTTAGAGAGGAGCCGGCTGAAATTATGTATGCCCGGTGACGGGCTACGACGCACGCCGGTCCCCTTGAGACTAGTGGTCTAATAGTCGCCAGGTGACATAACGACCTTGCCAGAGGTGCATCTGATTTGAATTTCGACCGGTGTCCCGTTTCAGGACCTTTCCAGCGCGGACAATGGTCGCCCGAGGCGACGACTCATCGACCAAAATGTCTCAAGCCTTTTGTTGCTGCACTCACGAGCAGACGGGGATTCAGTTTCGTCGTGGTTCCCTTCGTTCTACATCTTCCGCTCGATCTCGGGGACAGGCGTGGAAGATCATTTCCCAAAGGCTCTTCAATTAATCGTATTCCGAGATCTTTCCTTCAGATATCAAGAGCTAATCTGAATTCTTCTCCTGTCAGGAAGCTGTACTATCTTCCTTTCCACACGTACGAGCTTGCGCTCGGTTCGATCTCAATTTTATATTCCCACTGTACACACCAGCTTCGTCTTTCTGTTAACGCGCTCTGTTGAACTTGGAATCGTTCCGCGTGGCTGCTGACATTTTGCACCAGCCATTTGCATAAATCCCCCTGGCGGAGGCTCGCTTTGTTAATTCTCCAAGTCGAACCGAGGACTTGTGATACTAATTCGATTGCTTTAGGTGGAGTGCGAAGAATATTTGTTATTTCTGGTACCTCTGTTATCTCATATTTATTACACATCCTTCGGCCGAAGATCCTGCAACTTTTTCATTCAGAATTTTCCACTTCGTTGCAACTTTCCCCGAGCTTCCCAAGTTTTCTACGACCAGCTTTGTCCTGAAAATCAGTTCAGCCCTTGTCAGAGAAACAAGTGCGCGCAGTGGATCGCGCAATAGAGGCAAGATCCTTGATCCTTCCGACTCGATGACGTCAGGATCACTCTCGACAACGATCGATCGAATATTCATGAAAGCCGAGGAGACGAGCACAGGCCACGGTGTCGCGCTCGCTGTTACGACAGAGACCTTAATGGCCCCGGAACGAGAATCGCAATGATAACGACTAAAACAGACTTTATCGTTTAAATTTCGCTCCTTTTCTCGGCGAGAAGAAAATCCTTGGAACTCTTTCTACCCTTTTCTTCTTCTGATTCGCGGGCTCTTGGGACACGTCGTCGTTTAACATATGATATTATAAACAATTGCTACAGGGTTTAGTGTCTTAAGTAGCAGTTATCGAGTTGATAAGTTTTCATTTCGATTTTTGAAATTTTTCAAACCCGACGCTGCCCGAAGAAAAAATATTGCACAAAACAGTTTCAAAATTTGCAATAAATCGCTCATTTGTTATCGGATTTGCACCGAAGATATAGAATTTTTTACGCATATTACATACTCAAAAACTGTAAAAAATGGAGTTGCACTTCTTACTGCGAGGTCCTCGATTGCTAGGAGTTTTTTGTTTTCGTTATCATCTTCCTTGCGTCATACTCGTTGCTTCCAAGAAGCATGACATTGTAGATGTAATCGGTGGTGGTTCTAATGAATAATATAATGATCACTCTTCTGTATATCGATCAGTCTGCTCTTCTTACGACCACTTTTTATCCCTCCACGCGAATACACCGACATCGCTGCTCCAAAGAGGCGCGAGCCCGTTGGTTTCTGGCTGGTTTCGACGCAGCTGGTAAACAATTATAAACATGTGTCACAATGGAGACAATTGCTGCGCTCCCACGACCATTAGCCGCGTTTCCCGCGGGCCTAAGTTCCGCAAAACGGGCTCCCTTTCCGCAATGTTGCTTACTTATTTAAATTCCAACAGTAGCCAATCTCAAAAGCAGCCCCTTCACTTCAAATCGTTTAAAAACGAGTCGACTCCAAATTGAACATCGCTTCGGACCTCTTCACCGTTTCTGTAAATTATTAAAAATAGTAGAAGTCATTGGGTCGACGCCTGAGCATTTCACGAAGCCATTTCAAGCTTCTCCTTAATGGCCCTTTAATTTTCAGTCTTTTTTCCGTTTCTTACGCGCGCAGTGGGTGTAACCTCGCGTTCCCGCAATTATGTCTTTTCGCATTGTCTCCTCGCCGCTCGAGGTCGCCGTTCGCTCGAAAGTTTCCGTTTCATGAACGATTTTTCGGCGCTCTATCGCCGAGACTGCTCTCCCGCCATTTTCCGTTCCCTTTTCATTCGAAGCTGTGGCAGAATATGGGTGGCTTATTCTCGAAATTCTTGGCAATCAAAACCACCGTGCTGAAATAATAAGTCTCCAGAAATCTATTTCATACCAAACATTAATCGCATATTATTTATCATCAGTTATCTAAGAAAAATGGCAACAAAGAATGGTACTCGTGCTTCGATATTAAAATAATATAGTATCAGGCATATTCGTGGAACAGAACTCTGACTTTCTCCCTTTATCAGTGGGACGTAGAAAGTTCCCGGAATGTCGCGAGAAGAAAAGCAAGCAAAGACAAAGTTCTCCAGGATCTTGGCGACCCCCTGCTCGGGTCCTCTACATTCTACAGAGTCAAAGAAGTCGAAGAAGTCGAAGACTAGAGAGGGAACAGAAAAGATAATGAAAGCACCCAGCGTCTCCATCGAACCTGAAGAAGCAAAAGGAAGCAAAAGACAAAGGGAAGATCGAAGAAACTTGTCGCAAAGTGTGGGACCGGCAGAAGATGAAAAGCAAATAGAGGACACTGTTTTCGCGCGCGCTCAGGCGCCAAAACGATCTCGCGGTAATTCCTATTAAAGTTGCGCGTCGCTAGAACGCCACGGGCTACGTGACGTCACGATGTCATTAATGATCTCGCCGAGATGAAAACGCGCGATGGAATTGACGCTCGACTCGAGCCGTTCGGTCGAGTTTCCGGGAGCAGCCGAGCGAAAAGTCGATTTCGCCACGGTAGACGCTAAAGAGCAACATTTCGGGAATTTATCCCCGCCATTTTCGCTGAGGCGGATCAAATTTTCAAAAGATCGCGAACCTTCGTAATTAATTATTATGCAGAATCATGGGCGAAGGAGGGAACGAGGAGAAGGATATCGAAACACTTAATGAATAGTGGTTGATTAGCATGTTTTGAAAAACAACTTGGTACCGCGATCAGAAGAATCTTAATCATCGGCGAATTTCGGCTTGTAAACAGGCTGAGCCGGGTTTGCATCCTGCATCCAATTGATACCGCAGAGAAAAAAGGAAGAATATTGTTCTCCAGACGAGCTGGCAAAAAATTGCTAAAGAAATAATCTGTCGTGTTCCTATTCGGTCGGATTACGTTGCCTCTAAACTTAGCAGTCACTTTTATTTCCATTTCGCGCGCTCTTGCCTCTGCCCAGAGAACGCAAAGCTGGTCCACTTGGGACTCTCCTTTTTCATCATCCTCCCAGCAAAGAAATGGCACAAATGGAAGAAAGGAGACCCGCGAACATTCCGTGGATAGAAATTTGAAATATTTAAGTTTCAAGTATTTCCTTCTTAGAGGCTACAAGAAGATGGACAATGGACATGAAAACTCTGTAATGCCCCACTTTCCGGGTAGAAGAATCTCGATTCTTTTAGGTGGAGATTCCAAGTTTCACGTTTTAATACGTGGCATTTAAAAAGTGTCCTTCGAAACGCAAGTGGCATTGGAATATAATTCCTGCTGGACACTCTTCCCATTTAGAAGAACTTCTAGCGGCTTCTCAAAAATCCTAAATGACTTACTTCACATTTAACTAGAATTTCTAAGTAAATAAATTTATCGACGTACTGCCTCTTCGTGCGACGAAAATGGACGACGGAGGACTCATCGAATTCCCCGCGTTAAATGCCGACAAAACAGAGTGGACTGACGAATAATAACAACGAACGACAGTTGATAGCGACGCTAATTGATCTCGCCTTGTCCCACGTCACCGTGTTAAAGCGGCGCGAAATTTTTGCAAATCACGTTTCGCCGTACCGTCTCCATTTTTTTTTTTATCTCAGATCCATTACCATCGCTCTGGCTGACATTACTTCCGTGTAATTGGTCGCCTCGCGAGTGCAATTGGTTCCTCGTACATGCAATCGCGACGCTTTAACCCCTGAATAGAAAACCGAGATTCCGTGTTTTCAAATCTGACCGTAGATATTCGCTTTGTACATTCCTGTGCCATTCGTTTTGTTTCGTTCGTCCCCAGTTCTCCTCGGCACTCATTCATATAATATCTAACTTTCTTAATTAGTAATCTGGGACTTAATCGATTAAAATCTAGTCACCCGCCAATCTTCAAACCTCACCTCCCTTCACTCCCGAATTCGAAAATCGAGGCATCTAACTTCCTAACTCCTCCATTTACCTTCAGCCACATCTGAATTCACTTTTACAACGAGAATATCATTAACTAATTACCTAATTGCCACCTCTCCGTTTCACTCCTACTCGAAGCAGCAAGCAAGTCCATCGCACTTGCATCCTTAATTGGCATTTTAACGCCGCCAAGCCAACACCAAATCGTCGTTACCGCGATCCTCGATTCCCGATCGAACCTCCCAGCGCGACAGATCGATCTCAGCGATTATTTTCGTCGAAACGTGTCCGCAGAATCGCGACCACGTAACGTTCTCCTCGCGGCGCAGCTAATTGATCTTTCCAGCGCGCTTGAACCCGATCATTATCATTTGCATACGCGATCTCGTGCCCGGTCCTCTCTTTCTCGCTCCGGCTGATAACTGGACGGCGTGTCGAGGAACGATGAGGGGCGGAGGGGCGGAGGGGTGGAGGGGAGCAGGTTCCCCTTCGGCAAGCAATCGTTGCACGCGATATCTCGCAACCGCGGCGAACCGCACCGGCGCGGCGCGACGATTTTCTGCGTCGTTTCGCTCGATCGCGAATCTGCTTGGCGTAATCGCGACTTCTGGGCCTGGAACGATCCTCTGAATCGGTCTCTACCATTCTCCGCGATCTCGGGTCTGCCTTCCGATAAAACGTTCCACGCTCTGAAACATTGGAAATGAATTACACACACAAATTGGGTGTCAAGTGGACGCGAATGTTTCCGGCGAAATTTCGATGCCATTCGATAACGTGCCGCTGTGGAATATCCTCTGGAATCTTGGGACAAGATAACGAGATAACGAGATAACGAGATCGATCGCGTTAACCGCGCCCGGGACACGCATTCACGCATTCACGCACACAGAGAGCGGATGCACCTGCAGGCCTGGTGCACGCGTGTGTCGATCTCGATATCGAGAACTCGCCTTCTTAATGACACTTCCACTCGGCTCGCAACACGCAGGACCGCTCGTCCTTGCAACCTGCCAGGATCCTTGCCCCCTGCGCGCTCTTGCGTCAATCGGCTCCGCGTGCCTCTTTCTCTGCGTGTTTGCTAGCGCTCCTGCAATCCGTCATATCCCTCTGCGTACCTCTGCGTACCTCTCTGTCTGGGCTCGCCTTCCATTAATTACCGTCGCGACGGACGTCGTGATCCACGCGGAATCACGCCGATTCTCCGAACCTGCTTCTTTTGGGAACGGTCGTATGAGTGAATATAGTTGAATTTATATGTCACGGATGATGCCTCTCGTTGGTAGACACCGTGGCACGACTAGATACCAGATTTTTTAGCGCTCGGTGATTGGCTCCTCGCCTTTGTCTTTCCATTTTCTTCGCCGCGCGAAGATCGAGCCTCAATTTACTCGAAAGCATTACTAACGATCGAAACTCCGATACCGATCGCCGAGTACCTATCCCCGCAAGAAACATTCGTACGTATTTTTTCTCCCCGCAGTTTTACGACACGTCCCGCTCACGAATTATTGTATCTTTCATCGTGGATTCTTTATCGCGATGGACGAAAGTGAAATGCTCGCTCCTTAACGGGAGTAAAAAGCTGGGGATATCGCGGAGATATTTTTTCTCGATAATATTCAGTTTCGTGGCATCGTATAATGTCCATTAATTATTACCCTTTTATTCGCGATCACTTGTCGCGATAAAGGCCGGCGGAATTCCTTCGACTTTTGCAATCTTTCTCCGTTGTTAGTGACCGTTAGTCACCGTTAGTCACATTTGATCCACTTACGGTAGTTTTTTCTCTCTTCCTGCACATTTTTTCTCACTTCTTTCCATCGATTTCGATATCTCTTAATTGACGTATTATCCTACTGCTAATTGTCTCAGCGAGTGGCGCCGGGATCGTTCTTTTTTCGTTTCAATGATAGCCACTTTCTAATCCAACCAGCCAGAAAGATAAAGTATCTATTGTAACACTGATAGTTACGAAAGTTCCCTTGATTTCCCGTCTCCAATAAGTAACTATCAACTATCAAGCTTCGCTAAATACAAAATATTACTTAGCAATAATTATCCTTCAGGCGACACAGCAATCTTACTTGCCCGAAAAATTTCAAATACAACAGCCATTCAACTGCATGGATACTAATCCACGACCCTTAACGCGAATTCGAGCCATAGATCTGGCGCCTAGATCACATAAAGCTGATCCGCCACCGTTTATCACAAGTCAGATTAAATCTGTCCCGTGTACGCGATGGGAATTAATCGGTAGACCAAGCCGAAGGTTCCATCGAGATTCAGCTAACATGATCGACGATTCCAGGGGACGATCAATACCGAGGCGCCGGGGGATCAAGCAGCGGAAGCCCCCCAGCGAGTTTGCTGGTGGTTCCTCAGCCTTTGACCGTGAAACCGTCTCATCCGTCGCACCTGAATCCCCACCTGGGTGGACCACACTCTCATCCACCGAGGAAGTACCAGTGCAAGATGTGCCCGCAGGTGAGTAATCGATTCATCCAACATTTATTTATTTATTTATGCATGCAGATAGTAGCATCGTAGTTGCTAGAAACACGCTACTAAGAAGTTGGAGACTAAAATTCTACTTCCCCGATATGAACCTGTTAGAAAGGCAATCTTAACAGACGACGCAGCGAGTTTCTTTATTTCGTAGAAGATTTAGGCATAGAGGCCCTCGTTCTTTGAGATTCTGAAGCTTAGTTAGATGGGAAATAACAGGCGTTTAAACTTGATATTATAATTACGGTATTTCAAAGTCCCAACTGAACAATATCGAACTCTTCATCTATCAATCTTTTTTATCACAAAATCTGCTTCCCCGACTATTCCACGAAGCTTCCAAATTCTGAACCCTCCACTTAAATCCCCCATCCGTTGAATTCAAGTAACCTGACTAATGAGAAGGAGGCTTTAAGGATCCTTCAACTTCCCGCTGTGAAATCAATTCTCCTCGAAGCTAATTCCAGATAATTCGAGATAATTCGAGCTAACTAACAACTGAAAGTTTTGCGACTCGACTGATTTACCTGGGAAAAATCAACACGGGGCAAGTAACAGTTACCCAATGCCAGCCGACGGGGGCTGAAGACAGCGGTCACGCAAATCCGTAAAAAGAAGGAATCAGCGCGGCTGGCAGGGGTGCAATTACATCGGAAGCGTAACTGGACATTTTTTTAGGGCCCTCCAGCCGATAATGGGCCGTTTTATAGTTGCTTAACCCTTTCACGGGCCTCGTTGGGCCCAGGCTGAGACTCGCCGCGCACAGTAGTGGTAGATTTTCACCGCAGGTACGGCAGCCCGCGATTCAACAAAGCCACGAGGGTTATTCGGCTCTCGCCACTGTTGTAAAACACCGGCCATTCAGCTGGCAACCACTTTCCCCCGCTACTGGCTGTAATACGCCATAGAAAAGTATCTGCGAGGGGAAAGGGGCAAAAGGGGATACTGGCTTTCTATATTTCTAATTTCCCTTCTGGTTTTTATTCGTCTCTAACACTCACCCTTTCCTGTAACTTCCATCTTCGATATAATAATAATTACGTTTCAAATCGTTACCATTGTTCCCTTTTAAAAGGGAAAAATAGATATCCACGCAGCACCTCCAGGCAACAGTAGTTACAAATCCCCCCTCGAATTCGCGTAAAATCGCATTTCCCCCCATAAATTCCCTGGAATCCATTTCCACGGGAGTCTGAAAAATGTATTCCACCCCCCAGTTCCTGGATCTTCCTCTTTAACAAGAAAAGAAAATCATTTCTCCATGTTTCCTGTACGTACCTCACACCGCTCCGTATCGATTTTATTTCTATTTCAACCGTCTACGTCTCTCCGGCCTCCGCTGCTCTTTCTTTTTCCCTTTGGAAAACCGACGTCTCCGACGCCGGGGCGCAGGTAGAGGAAAGGGTTGCCTCGAACGGTGAGGCGTGTTTTTTCGAAATCGAGCCGCGCTGCTCGTTTACGACGAGGACTTGCCGTTTACATCTCGTAATCCGTGGGCAGAGTCGGGGATTACAGCGCCGAAGGGCTGGGATTAGCGCTTTTTTTCCCCGCCTAATCGTTCCTTCCGCGCGAGAGCGTGACCAGTTGGAGTTTGCAATTAGTCCTATTAACGGATCATCCCCCGAAAACGGATGAAAATTTGCGTTGATCACAAGATGTCTTATAAAAAAAAAAAAATGAAAGAGCAGGGAAAAGCACAACAGAAAGGGTTTTCCTTCCTTCGGATTTTGGATGGTTTCTTCTATTTGGAAATATATTTTAAATACACAGGAGTGGATTTGTTCTCTTGTTTTTCTTTAAGAAACTCGAAGACTTCTTTCTCTTCCACCTCGACGCGTCAGTGGCCTGTCGCAGGTAACGGAAGGGTTAAGAGACGATTTCGAGAATTGAGCTGTCACCAATGTTTTCCAACGCGTTTACGACAGGATTTCACGGGTACATCCTTCCCCAGCAACGACTCTCTAACCCTTTTTCCAGGGCTATTTGCAGATTTAAAAAAGTCCTCTAATCCTCTAACTGCCTAGAAGGAGCGCGTAAGCCGAGGACCTTGCACTTTCTCCTTGCTTTTTTTCTGTTATGACTAAATGACAGCGGCGACTACTTGGATTACCTCGCGTCACAATGGGCCTTCCGTGCATTTTTATTAGACTTCCTTCCCCGTCGAACTATTCTATAAATACTCTTTACTATCTCACGCAAAGTTTACAGGGAGGGGAAAAATAAAACATCTAAAGACAGACAAAGGTAAAGAATCGACCAGAGGAAGTAGACGAGTAAAAATGTAAGCAGCCATCGAATTGTAAGAAAATTCACACACGCACCGGCGGAAGGGGGCAAAGAACGCGGTGCAGAGAACAGCTGACGGATCGCAACGAAATGTTCGAGGTAGGGAAATCAGGTGAAGAAAATGGAGAGAGACGTGGAATCCGCGATCGAAGGACATACGACGCTTGGCGCGCGGCGCGCCATAAGACGGATCGTTAAAATTTAATGATATTCAACGGACGGTTATAGAATAGGACGGATTATCATAGAGCGGAGGCCAGTGAAACGCATCGCGGCTGATCTGACACATATACCTTGCCCGTTTCCGTTGAAAAACAGCAATTATTGCCTGTTATTAACCGCGTATATGTCGGCCTGCCCGTGAGATAGAGCGCCGATAGAAGCGCGGACGCATTTCGCTCGGCGTCGTAACGCGGTTAGAAGCGCTTTACACGCGTTATTAGTTCGATAGCAGTCCCAGGAACGAATCTAGAGGCGATCGCCGCTTCTTTCCGCTATCGCTGTTTTCCACTCGCTGGACCATGCAGCAAAAAGCTAAGAAAGTCGTAACAGAAGCTATAGCAATCACAAAACGAGAGCCTCGCTTGTCATTCATTCAATTGCTTTATCAAGTGTGTTCTATTAAGCTTACATTCTTGCAATCATATTAAAATCTAGCAAAATACCCCCATACTCCGATAGAGTAAAATAATTTAAAGGAATTACATTTGTATCTGTTTTTTTTTTTAAAGTAATTTCTGTAAAGTAACCTTTGCTTAACGAATATTTATATACCTATGTATATGTTGGTTTTTAGATATTTGTGTGGGTAACCTTTTTAAGTAAACACCAAGTTGATATTTAATCGAGCCTAAGAGATATTAAGGAGTCCGAGAAAATATCATAACCGAATCACTTTCCCTTCCAAAACACTGGAGACGAAAAAGAATCGGAATTGGCTTTGCATTTGGCGAGATCGCCCGCCAGTCCCGCCACTCTCTACCCGCTGCCACAAGGTGGGTGCACCCCCTCGATAATGATCCTTGTACGAATTCCCAGCGACTCCCTTCTTCCTTCGTTTTCTTCGCTTTCTTTTCAGTGGATGAAAAATTTGCTTGGTGTACACGTGTACCGTTGCCCGAGATCTATGTAATTTGCCGGGCGGCTTCTTTCTCTTTCCTCCTTGGCAGCAGGCCGACGGGGAGCGGCGATCTGTAATTTTCGTCGATTTAATCCTGGCCGAGTCCGGCTCGCTATTTTATTACACTGTAATATTGAAATAAGCGACTGACGAATAACCGGGTCGCATGGGACGCTCGCACGCGGGCGAGGGAGAGAGATAGACGGGGATAGGCGGGGAGCAGCGCC
This sequence comes from Andrena bicolor, assembly GCA_960531205.1. Lineage (NCBI taxonomy): Eukaryota > Metazoa > Arthropoda > Insecta > Hymenoptera > Andrenidae > Andrena > Andrena bicolor. The sequence continues at coordinate 319,981 of OY482664.1, forward strand.
GCTGATAAGGCCCAGAAAGCCATTAAAGCGTTGCCTTGATCGGCGTTTAATGAAGAAAATCATAATAACGAAGCAGCTGCCGCTACCACCGTCTCTTCTCTGCTCCTTCTTCTCGCTAATCTCGCAGCCGCGCCGCCGCGCCGCTTCCTCAATTATCGACGCCGGCCACGTCGACGATCGGTCCGTGACTGGTATCGAATTAAGGGTATCGAAAGGAGAGACGGGGACGCAGGATCCTCGCGAGTACGCGAATGTGTAACGATCCGTCCACCATCACTAGCTCCACCTTCCACGTCTGTTCAACTGTTTTCAAAGCCATCCGCTCGCGGAGAAAATCGAAGCGAACTTTCAAAGCGCCCCTCCGGTTCCACTGGTTCCTTCTGTGCGTCGGATTCTTGCCACTTGCGTTACATACTCGACTTCAGACCGAACAAAGTGCACGTCCTCTCGCTGGACAGAATTCCGAGAAGCGACGCGCCTCGTGATGGCGACCGATCGCCGAGCAGTTTCCACAGGCGGCCAGGAAAAAGGAAAATCGCGAGCAACTGGGGGAAAAAGGACTAGACGGAGGAAGAAGGCCGCTGCCGCTGCCGCGGATTCCTCCAGCGGATAGTTAATAATTAGCGTGACGGGGAACGGCGCGGCGCGGCGCGGCGGCAGCGGTGCATCGGGCGGCGTTCGTTACGTATTATTTTACAGCCGGACGATGTTGATTCTTATTGTAATTAAGCCACGGGCAATCATAAATTTCGAGTTTATGGAGACGGACGGGAGTGGCGCGGCAATATTCATTGCGAATCCCTGCGACGGCGTCGCCCATTGTTTGCTGGCCACGTCGAGAGTCGAAAGCAAAATTCTGAAAGGAAATCCATGGGATCTGTTGGTTCGGGAGCGACGAAGCTGCTCGAGGAATGTCAGCGCGAGTTTTATTCCAGTGTTGTTCGAGGCAATCGGTAATTGTTGGCCGGATTATGTATTTTAATGGCGAAACCGGGGTGGCGAAATTCAGATACCGGTGGCTGCAAGTTGACCGAGGTTTCGTTGACTGTTATTGCTAATTGCGAGTGATTCATTTGCTTGCTGCTTTCGAAACGAACGGGATCGGCCCGTTCGAGGGCTCGTTGCGCGCGGCACACGCGATTATTTCGGTAATATTTTATAATGATGTAACGGTGGCGGACACGCCTTATCTAGAAGAGCTATCGGGATCATGCGCGCTGTAATAGCGATTTTCTGAATTTTTTGTCCGTGCCGGTTACGAAAAGGCTCGCTTATTTATGTCGAAAGAAATGGCACTAAAGGATTCCAGCTTGTGAAAGGGTACTAGAAGGATTAGAATATTTACCGGAGGCATCGACGATAATTACCCGTCGAACTAAATGTTCCAAGAATAGGATTAACGAGGCTGCACCGCTTCGGAAAGAAGAAATTTCTAATTCAATCTTAATAGAGGTTCTTCGTCCTTTTCGCAAAAACGAGGAACGCATTATCAGCAGAACTCGGGGATTATGATTGAAACTGTCAACTTATTAGAAAGCCATCAATCGGAGCTAATATATAATAACACCTATCTCCCGCGGCACTATAAAGTATAAAGCCTGCCTTCTCCGCTATCCTTCTCACTATCCTTCTCACTATCCTTCTCACTATCCCCAGCAAACTTCACACTTCGCGGTAACCACTGTAATAACCATCGGCAAGTCGTGACAATTATTTCCCCGCCTTTTTACCGCCAATCATCGCGACACTTGGATCGAATAAAGACACTCACCATCAGAGTTGATCGATCTTGATGGGACGAAAGATATCGGTATCCCGGAAGTGGCAGAAACAAAACGATCCCCCGTCCTCGCGGAAGCACACTCCTGTCAATCGCCCGGGCGATTCGCCGAAGAGGACGGCGAACACGATCGATATTATTCCGCGAATAATTTCCGCGGCGCGGTTAACTAGATCCGCGCTGCGGTTTTCCGGCGGGGCGCGGTTTCGCTGTCTCGATCGGGGCCGGTCGATCGAGCCACGATGATGATGCCACGAAGCGCGGGGGAAAAGGAGCAGAAAGAAGAAGTTGATCGAAAAAGGAGGGGGCAAAAAGCGGATGGAAACGGAAAAGGCCGGGGGACGAAGGGACGCGCGCGTCAAGGCTGCCTCCGTGGATGCCTCCGTGGATGCCTCCGTGGAACATGAATCGAAGAGGTCGATGAATGAGAGAAGCGACGCGGCGCGGCGGCGAACGATGAAGGATACACCGGGGGAAAGTGAATGGGTGAAATAGTTGAAGCTAAGATCCGCGCAACAGGAACAGTTGAAGGAAGAATAAACTTGGTTGTTTGGAAATTAAAGTATCGGGGAGTGAAGAAGACTCCTAGGAAGAAGTATCGAGCGACAGAGGGATATTAAAACCCAAATCCGATCGATGAGAAAAGCGAGGAAACAGGGGGACGAAAGCGAGAGGAACAGCCGACAGCGACACTAGGGGGACGTCATAAGAGGCAGAAGAGGCAGAAGAGGCTCGGGCAGCGGCCAGCGGCCAGCGGCCAGGAACGATTCGAGAGATCGGAGGAGATCGTCGAACGGAGAGGAAACGATCGGAGGGAAGAGAACGTGGTCGGGAGGATGGAAAAGGAGGATGAGGCAGGATGAGGCAGGATGCTGTGCTCGTCACGGTACACTAGCCCCCGGCCACGGAGGTGCATAGCTTCATTCACCAGCCAGCCACTTTTTTACCCTTTCTTTTTCCTCCTTCTCTCCTCGTTTCTTCGTCTTCTTCTTGTTCGCCGGCGTTGCTCGCCGGTGCCGTGTCTGTGCGCGCTGCTGCTGGAAGGACAACGGCGACGGCGACGGCGACGGGGGGAACCGCGCCAAAGAGATCACAGTGTTGCGAAGTGACAGGCGAGTCGATTAGAGCCCCCCCTCGACGTTAAGATATCGAGCGAGTTTTCTTTCTCGGTGGCAGCGCTCCTTCGGCTTTCGATAATTTCGATTGGAATACAGGATGGAGATTAGTGGGACGATCCTCTCTATCGGGAGATAGGTACACCTGCGGAGAATGAGAAATCTTCTGGGGTGGCAGGATTTTTCAAATTACACGTCCCTTCGGAGTGCTGCTGCTTTGTTGATAGCCTCTCGCTCGGATGTAATACCAGTGTCTCCTTTATTTCTGCGCCACTATCGAAGGGATAGTAGTTGCAACTTTGCAAGATAATTCGTTTCTTGCAACTGCGTCGCTTTTGCGATCCTTTTTGCGGTCAGTGCAGAGCCTTTGATAATCCTTCGAGGACAGAAGGTCAGCCTCGAAGAAACGTCACCAATAATGGCAATTATTCGCCAGGGATCGGGGCTAACAATTTCACGGCAGTTGGAAAGAAGTAGGTATTGCCGATTGATGATGCAGCCACACAAAGGAATTACAGATTCCCCTGGGACGTGTGAGGGGTACGTCAGAGAGGAGGGAGGGCCTCACCTGATCACGCACCACGGTAGCGAGAGGCCCGTCATTTTTTCCACTCGATTCTTTTTTATCCCCCTTCGCGCCCTCTCCCCTCAACAGAGGGCCAGAGAGAGAAGAAAGTGGCCGCTGGAGCATCAACAGAAAAAGAGGGGAGCTCCCGAAACTCGGCCCGTGACCGTTTCAAAAACATCGGCTTAGATCTAATTTTAATCGAGTCCCTGGGCTCACGAAAATCGCCACCAGACAATCCCTCACGTGACGAGTGTCTTCTCTAATCTCTTCCTCCTTCTGGGAAACTTTAAATCCTGCTAACTTTCACTATTTAATTCAACCGATTCCCTTCACACTTGTAATTGTTCCTCCAGAACTGGATCATATTTTTAGAATTCAGAATCTAGAAGATTCTGTCGGATAATGTAGATTCTACATTATTCCAAAATTCTGTCTATACAAATACGTCCCCTCTGTCTTGGCACCCCTGCACCTTACACCCATAGAAATAGGTAAGAAGACGCGTCCATCGCGATATCCAGCGCAAAATTCGATCAAACCAGTCCCGGGCGCCGTTGGCCCGGACGAAAAACGAAATCGAACGAAAATGAAAAGCTCCGTCCGAATGAATGGGTCAGGTGGGGCCCAGCGGGCAGTGCAGCAGCGAGCCTCCCACGCCAAACAAAAGTCCTTAAGCCTTAGACTGAACATGATACCCCATTTACCTCTATGTACTAAATTTCTAAGTCCGATCTGCTGGCCCCTGTACGCCTCTTATGTACATGGCGCGGGGCACAATGGGCCCACCCCATCCTACGTCCCCTTCCTCGCGGAGTTATGTAACCGTCCGTCCGCTCGTCTTGTCCGTCCGTGGCACGTCTTGCCAGAAAGGAGCTTCTTTCTCTGCCGTGAATGGGCCAGGGAATCCAGGGATCGAGGCGCACGATAGCTTTCTCGATTCGGTGTGAACGCACTCAGCCGCCGAGCGGAAAGGGCCGATCTAGCGCTCGAGATTGCACGATCGAACCTTGATTTTCCACCGCGAGGCGACGCCACGCCGATTTATTCACGCCACCCCGACGAGACAGACCTTCAGTCTGTCAAACACATGTTCTTCTTCGGCACTCGTGGGTGGCACTGACGTCTAATTGAAGATTGAGGTAGTTCACTATTTCCAGATCTATTAGCGCGCAGATTTTGTTTAAGAAGCTAGGTACCTAACACGTTGGTGTCCCTCTCGTGCTGGGATTTAGGACTTTGGAGCAGATCCAGAAGCTTGTAGTCCGTGTAATGTATAACCATGGCTTGCTTTCCCTGTAACACCAATTTCCGCCATTCCACTTTCTTCCATTAGAATGTTAATCTGAATCTCCGGCGAGCAAGGTGGCAAGTATATACGCCCATCTCGAAACGAGCCGCTTTTTTTCAGCCTCGATGAAACCAGCGTACATATATGGCTGTCCACAAGTGATGCTCGCAGGACCCCCGAAACCTCGATACCTACATCCTCGCCCCTCTAAAAGAAGCGCACTTACTCCACTTACCGACCTATATGTCACGGCAAATCTGCCAGACGAAATTCCATTTTAGACACGCCAGCCCATTCCCACGCGGGCTATCCCGATAAATCCCGGGGCAAAACAAAAACCGACTTCCTGCGTCGTCCCCCGGGGCCTATTTTAAGACGTCAAGTGTCATCCCCCTCGACGAGCAACACCCTGCTTGAGAACCACTGCGGATCTCCTCGGTACAGACGTCTCCAGGCTACCGTGATAATGCGTGACAATTCGAATTTACTTGCAATTACCTATGGCCGGATGATCACGTGACGCCTGGAAAGACGATTAAACTGCTGCTCCTCCTTCTCTGGTCGTCAGCCTCTCTCCCCCCCCCCCTCCGTCTCTCTCTCTCTCTCTTTCCCTCGTTAGAACCTATTTCTCGAACGGGCTACACGTATTGCCCGGTCGACCGTAACTAGTTGACTCGATTCACCTGTTTTTTTCTTCACCCCTATCTTTTTCTCCTTCCCCCTCCCTCTCACCTGTTCGCTTCTGCGTTTCGTCGTTTCATCGGCCGCGATCTGTGACGAAAGTTGCACTCACGGTCCACGCTCGCCTCGCCCCTCGCCCCCTGTCTCCATCCCCCGTACTCTGACGGACGATTTTTTCCCATCGATTTTTGCCCCCTCTGCTTCCTGGATCGTGCTGGAACCATCGAGTGGAATATTGGCAATTTTGGTGTCGGTCAGCCTGCTCCCCGGGCCCGATTCCCTGCCCCTCCCCTCTGGCTAATTAATGAAACACCGCTGCCGGCGGGCTTCTAACGCTGATTTAGGGGGGGGGGGGGCGCGCGAATGGAGATGGAGAACTTTTTTAAGGACTTTCACCCTAGCCGTATTTCTTTGGCCTGTTCCCCTTCTGTGGGTTTTTTACGGACTGCTTTATTCTTGGACACTTTTCCCGCGCGGTTTTTCTTGCCGCGCTGCTTCCGCTCGGAAAAAGTCTGTCGCGTGTCAAACTTCTTTTCCGGGTTTTTCTCTGTGTCGCGTGTCTGGCAGTTTTTTGGAGAAATTCGGGTGGAGGGAAGATGGCTGTAATTTTGGGGCTCGGAAGAATGCGGTAGTTAAGTTTATGAGTAGTTTATCAAGCTTCCATTTAGGTGTACAAATCTATTTTAGATCTGACACGACCAAAAAGTAGTTCTTCTAAGTCGAGAGTTGGAGTATAGTTTTGGGTGTTGAAAAAAAGTGTTTCGTAGGTTGGGATCTCTAGAAATCTCGAGTCGCGTGGCAGCCCTGGCATGGGCCTGAATCGCGGCGTGGATTCAGGGCCTTAATGTACCGGGTGAACAAGTGGCAAAGAGAATAAAAGAAGGAAGAAACGGCTGCAGGTTCGGTAGCCACATAAACGGGGCAGGGGGAAGGGAAAGGGGGAGGGAGCAGGATGGAGAAAGGGAATAAATAAGAAGTGGTGCTCGTAGAGGCTGGCGATCGTAAATCTGTGGCTGGGCCTCATCATGGACTGAATATTCTCTCCCCTCTCCGTGTCCTTTTCCTCTAGCACATACGCACAACTTTCCTCCTTCTCTTCACCTTCCTTCACCCAACTTCAATTTACTCTATTATTTGTCTAGCGTTATTCCAGCTTTTCATTTTCCACAACACACTTTCCTCGCTCTCACTTTAAATCTGAAGACAACTGAAAAACCACTCTGAGTGTATCCTCTACTTTGAAGCTTCCTGCCTGGTCGCCACTCTTCATCTTCATCCTTCATCCTCTCCTGTCTCTTTCACTTCGCTGGCCCTGCAGGCCCGTTCGCTGGCCCTCTCGCTCCTAGCCGCGCGCGGAGGCCTTTATCTGCTTTTTTGTTGGCGCGACTAACGAAAACGGGGCCCACGGGGCCCGCGGGCCCCGGTAGCCGATTCCCTCGGAAATTGAGTAGCTATAAAATTAATTATCCGCCGTACTTTATCGCCCCGCCGTGGTTGCCTTGCACGTCCGCGGGCCCCTCGCCCCGTCCAGCGTGGAAGGCTTAACGTCCACGAGCAGGAAACATCCAACGGTTGATCTCGTAATCTTTTACTGGAATCGATTTCCGATAGCTTGGACCGGTGGTCCTGGGAGCCTCCACGGGCCCTTCCAGCGTTTCGATAGCGTATCATCGTTTTTTGAGGATCCTTTTTTTTCTTCTCACTCTATCGAGCGAAAGGGGAGATCGAACAGTAGGGTCGATTTCTATCGGGTCCAGATCGTGGATCTTTGGTTATTCGTTCCGTGTGCGAGGATCGGGGGACAATCGCGGTGGAAATAGTGGGTGTTTGTTGCGAGGTAGCTCTTTCTGAAGAAACCTGCTGTTCCCTTTCGATTCTTTATATCTACATCTTTCGATTTGTAGATATTAGGTAGTTACGATCGAGATATGTCTCGTGGCTTTCGATGGATCTTCTCGCCGGCGTTAAAAACTTTTACGATCCTCGCACCCCCTCCGCCCCGCTGCCCCTGGCGCAACCGATATTTTGTATTCGCGAAAGACTAATTACAACTAGTTCTCGGTAATAATTAACGTAAACCCGCGGTCGTAAACTTAAATGGGCCAGGCTGGCTCCCCTAATTAATTCCACAACGTCGTCCCGAGCCGCGGAAAGGAGCTTCATTAAGGACTGGGGAATTTTAGCGCGAGCGCCTCTCAAAGTCCACTAGCGTGTAGGGAGCAGACATATATGTGAAGGAGTCCTGGACTCCTGGCGTGTCCTGCGACAGAATCTGGGAGGAAAGAAACAACCACACAAATGAGTCTTAATACATCACAAAAAGGAAACTATCTTTTTTTATACCCATGTGTGCACAAGTTCTAAAATCCTTTGGTACCCCCAGCTCCAAAAATTTACCAAATTCAATATTTAATCGGCATCTCGCGCACAAATGAATCCAGATCGCATGTTGCTCTCACCGACCAACAGCAACCAAGAACCTATCAGCAGTTATCAGAGAAACAGGGTCGCCTCTATTCAAAAGGCGCCCCAGTTGTCGGTGAGCCGACTCACCGTCCAAGAGATCAGCGGCCGAGTGGTACGGAGCGGAAAGAGTCGGAGCGTAACGCGCGGCCCGCCGCTTATTTACGCTCCTATCGGCCTGATGAGCCGCCTTCGTGATCCTCCGGGACGGAGGAGCCTCGAAACCGACTGATGTGTGTTTAAGTGCACGGTCGGCCCTCATTTCTATCGGGCCAGGGGCCCCTCTATTTCTCATTTTCTCTCTTCTTCCCCTCCCTGCCCCCCCCCCTCTCCGTCACCTTGGCCAGAGGGGGGCACCGGGGCCGCCGGGGCCGCCGGGGGTAAGCGGGGAGAGGGGCCCCTTGCTCACTTCCTAGGGATGCTGCCCCCGAAAGTCAGGTTCCCATGCCCTCTCGGCCTGGTACCCTCCTCGTTCGATCGAAGGGGAACCGGATCCCCTCTCTTTCTGGGCCACGGGGCCCAGTCTGCCACCTGTCCCTGTGTCTGGAAGGAGCAACGATGTCTTCCTACATGTTCAACATGCATCGTGCTCTCGCCCCATTGTCTCTTGTTCCGGCTTCTCTTCTCCTGTTCGCCGCGCTGGCATCCACGTAGTCCGCGCCTCCTCTTCGCCTTCTTCGTGGCACCGACGCGAGTTCTCTCTCTATGGACTTGGTTACTCGGCCTCGAGTTTCTTCGGATCCGAAGAGCTTGCAAACTTTCCGTGGAGTGTTCGATGGATGAGATTCTTTTGACTTCCAGCGCGCTTCGTTAGGCGCCCATAAGCCCGTTTTTCAAGAACTTGAGCTGTGGAGTTGCAAGCGTTGTAAACAGCTACCAAAAGTGAATCGAGACTCGGTCCTCCGACCCTTTTCTTCACTGGACACCCTCGGGGGGCTTAGCTCTTTACCTTCACCTTCCCTGGGCGCGACTTTAATTAAACTTCCCCCGAAGATGTTCGCAGAGGCATCGAGTTGAAGTTGAATTCCTCCTTTCCTCCCGGAGAAGTTACAACTCTTGGATCTCCCTCGCAGTTTTTCATTCTCCCCTCCCGGTTTTTCGCCGCCTCCTTTGGAGAAAAGCTCCGAGAAAAGCTCGGTGAGTGGAGTTCGTTGCCGTGTGAGGTTGCGCGATATCGGTGCGAGTAATTTTAACCTCGCCTGTGGTTCTTAGTTTTATCATCAAAATTGGGGTTTTCCACGATCCCATCGCGTCCTCATCGGTGGACACTTTTAGTCGGTCGAATGGAGTTATTAAAATTCACGAGATCGTCGGCGTGCGTCCGGCGAAAATAACAATCGACGAGTGTCGATTGCGTCGACTCCATCAGGCTTTCAAAAACGGGACACGTGATAGCTGCGATCCAAAGCTTGTAGTAAAAATGAAAATACACTGGACGAGCTTCTCTAGCATTCGTTAGTTTCGATCTTCTCCATCGATAACGAAGTAACCTCGACCGGCCGCCACCCTGAAAGCTCATAAATCCCACTTCGGGCCGGAATTATCAGAAGGGAATCGCCTAACATGGAGGATCGAAAGCTGGAATCGAGTCCCCGTTAAAATTACAAGCCGAACACGATTCGTGGGTTGTTCCAAGCTACTCGAGCGACTCGCGGCAGCCGGGATACCTGGTGTTCCAGTTGCAACCCTTTGGCCAGTGGGCCCAGGAGGGACTTCTCTATAAAATTGATGCCGTGGCCCCGCGCAGGATTGATTTAGTGGGCTAATGACGAGCGGGGCCAGCCTCCCACACGAATCAGCGGCGCATGGGGAAGGGACCCTCGCTCCCAAAGGTATTTTTTTACCTGCCTCCTCGACGGGGCCCCGCCGACATCTGGTCAGATTTTGTTTCACAAAAAAGTCCAGTAGGCCCTTATCAAACACGAACGACGCTTGGAGGAGAGCGTCTGTGGGAACCGTTTCGGGGGCTTTCCACGCTCGGCCCTTGATTGCCCTCGCCCTGTCCAATCATTTTCCGGTGATGTAATGTAATACGAGTTGCTCCTTCACGTCCTGTGTCTGCGCCCTCCTCGATACATCGAGCTGTGGGAGGAGATTCCTTCCTTTTCTGGCAGACGCAATAATTTTCGGAAACACTTTGCCCGACGAACGTTTGGGGGTGCTCGTGCTACGAAATTCTAACATATTTCGATCGAAACGTGCAGCTTTCAGAGAATTCAGAGAACCAAAAAGGAACAACACTTGAGAGGAATGAATTATGCACAAACCGCATGTGTAAATTAATTTATAGCCAGGAAACTAAAACGATCGTTTCAACCCCCTTTGAAAAAGTAGGGGAGAGCGCGGTTCTAAAGGAATTTTATCCGCGTGCAAGTGGTTTGCACGGAATTTCCGCCGCGTTTTTTCGTCCCAGTGGCACACGCCACCCCTTTTGTCTCGCGGTCGCGTGCACAACCCCCCCCCCCCCCTCCCAGCTAACGAGGAAATTTTCTCGCAGAAAAACGCCAGGGAGACGCGTGCAAACGGATCGAGGGGCACGCGTGCAGCCTGCGCTTTTTTCCCCAACCGCGGAGATTTATGGATTTTTTTCGGAAATTCGGAAATCCTGGGGACCTCTTCCCCCTTCCGGGGTTCCCCTTCGTTTTTTCCCCACCGGTTCTCGTTCACCTTTACCCGGATCGATCAGAAAAAAATCACGCAGCTTCCTTCCACGCGCCACATGGTACGTTGTCGTTTTCTTTTTTTTGCGCGCGCCCCGGCGTCTCCTTATTTTCCACCCCTCGAGCTTCGATTTCGGACCCCTTTGTGCGCGTCCCGGGCCCTGCCCAGCGTCCAGCAACGTTCGAATCTTTTTTTTTCTTTCCTTGCCCCGTCGGTCCAGCCTGCTCGTTCACCCCGCGTTTCAAGAGGGGTGGACGAGAGAAAAAAATTTCATTGAAAATTTGCCTAACCGTCTTTCGCCCCTGCTCACAATGGGCCCTTGCCTAGCATCGCTCAAGAAAGTGGCTGGTCTTCGTGTTTCTGCGACTCGGTAGGAACGTTCGGTGGATCCATTTTCGGGGGAAATAGTGTTCGATTGATTTTGATTGAAGAGAGTATCTCGGGTGGTTATCAAAATGTGTAGCTTCCATATTAAGATACGCAAATAGTAGACTACATGAGTTTTCAATTAAATGCTGCTACAACTCTGAAATCGTCAAAGAACTCGGCGCAAGTTTCATCCCTTTTGCGCTATTCCCCTCTCCTCCAGGATTAAATCACCGCCACAAAGTGATCAGCACCCTTGTTTAGCGCGATTTCCCCGAAACCTCCAGCAAACAATTCTTGAAACCCTTCGCAGGATTCCATCCCCCTGGAAAGCCTCTCAATGAACCTTTTCAACCCCCTTTTCGAGGAGAGAGACAAAACGGCGAATTAAATCCGCGAAGTTTGCTCGTTCCGCCCCGTTGCGACCGTGACCTCGAGCGGCGGCAGGGGTTGGGGTAGTAGAATTTTCACGCAATCGGTGGAGGGGAGGCAAGAGCGAGGCTCGGTCGCGCGAGCTTCCTGGAAAATCCGCTTGCCGCGTACACCGCATTTTCCGCGGCTATTATGCGCTCGGTTGACAGTGATGTTTCGAAGGGGGGCGAAGGTTGGGACCGTGGCGTGGATTTTTGACAGCAGGGGTGGCGTCAATGGGAAATTTGCACGGCTAAACGGATTACAGATGTTTTCGTGCCCGGCCGCACAATGGGAAGTCGACTCGAGCCGATTCCTTGATTCGAGGTGAATCGGGATCTTTCTACTTCTCCGCCACCCCCAGGGATGGGCCAACCACCACCTTCGCCCTTGGAGAAACATAATTTCCACGTCACATCGTCTCCCTTTCCCCTGGGTCGCTTAATTGGGCCAATTTACTGGGCTACCTTTCCCACAGCTCCTCTTTGCTGTTGAGACTTTTAGAAACTCGTTTTTCTGCCCTCGGGTTGCTTAAGAATTGCTTGCTTTTGGGGCTCAGGGGTTGCGGGGCGCAAAAGAGGCGACTAGGTGCAGCCCTGCTCGTGCACGTCGACTTTCTCGCGGACGATCTACGTCAGGACACATTGAGAACGTTTCCTCGGGTTCTGAATAATCCGTAGCCTAATGCCGCGTAAACGTCGACCGTTTTTCCATTTTTCGGGCCACCTTTTTATATCAGGCCCCTTTCAACCCACGTTCCCCAGCTTCCCTCGCACGTGGCCCCGGGAGGGAGGTTTCTGCGAGGCTTTCGGTATAATGGTAACTCAGGGTGTTTTCATCCTGAGCCTGTTGGCTGAATATTAATTGTCACCGGCTTGAAGCACGCGGCACTGAACATTTTAAAGCATAGGTACCTCGAATGTCTCCATTCCCTCGAATTACTATCAAACTTCATAAATTCAAAGCAAAACAACAGAGCTCCTTATCTCGTGTCTTTCCGCGGTAAAAATTCGCAAGTTCGAAACTCGAGGGCTTCCAAGTTCCCAAAACAACCTTCTTCCGTAATATCAATATTCACCGCTATCTAACCTCGATGACTTCCAAATTGCATAAAACGGCACAGCTATTCCACGAGGATCTCCCAAACGTCCCACTTCATTCTTATCCAAAAAGGAAGGCTTCGATAGAAGTTTGCAGGCAGACAGCTCCCCTTCCGCTGGATAATCTCGTTACGGGAATGCCCGGGTACTCGTGCCACCCCCGCTCGATCCCCGGCTCCATTCTCGCGCTGCACGCCGTCGACCAGCCTCTTCGCGAAATCCCTTTCGCAAACATCTGCATTTCGTAGCGGGGGCGTGCCTTCGGTCTCCGTTTCCGAAGTCGGCCTCTTTAAACAACCGCCTACCCTCCCGCGAAATCGAGCACGAGGGTGGCGGAACAGTTGCACGAGCACACAGAATAATCCCTCGAACCAACCTGTCCACCGGGCATCGCACCCCCGCCACCCGCGCTTCGATCCTTTGTCGGCTTTTCCGTTTCGGGCAAAAACCTCTCGTCGACACCGAATATGGCGTTTCCAACGTCTCTATCGTTTCATTAACACAGCGTTTTTTTTCTATCGGGTAATGGTCATTGAGGGACGCATTATGGAAGCGGACGTGGAAAAAGAGTAACAGCGCGTCGGTGTCGGTGTCGATTTCGAAGGGCGAAAAAAGGGGGGAAATTATGCGCGGCGCGATTTTACAACTGAGGGAATGTAACGCCGTTGGTGTTACGTTGCAAGGATATCCAATACCGAGCAGTCGCGGTATTTGCAGGTTCCAGTTTACTATTTAGTAGTGGCAGTGGTAGAAACGATGGAATGGGAGATGAAGATTCTTGAAAAAGGGAAGCTTTGACGATGGAAAGGCGGAGTCCATAGGCCGCAGACAAAATTTTCGATACTTCTTTGATCTAATGGAACAGTAACCTATTTCTTCAACTGAAAACTCAGACGAATGAACTGAAGGGAAAGGTGTCCTCCGTTGGAAGTGGCGTTTTCACGAGGAAAGGAGAAGGAAAACAGGGAACAGGTGAAGAGGAGAGACGTGGAAGACTGTGTGCACTTGTCTCGAAGTCGTGCTCGAGGGGGGCCCTATTTGGGACCGTCTGGCCAGTCCCAGCGCGGTCCCCAGCTCGGGCCACCCCCGAAAATCGAGGCGAAGGAGATCAAACGTGCCGGAGGTCCAGATTTTTTTTTCTGGCCTCTGGCGACCGCCTCCTCCGTGTTTGTTTGCTTGTTTGTTTGCTGACTCGAGAGGATCATTCTTTGAAGGGGCCTCTCCGGGTCCCTGGACCCTGAAGAAGCAGACAAGCTCGCCTGAGAAATTCGGGGAAGCAAGGCTCGAGAACAGAAAGATCGTAGTCTATTTAATTTTACAAGGAATGAACTTTCCTCCCGAAAATTCAGTACTCACTTCCGACGATTGATTTTCGACACGTTAAAAGTTTATCACCACCGAAAGCCCACGCTCATTGAAACTCAAAAATTCCCAAACGCCGTTGACAGAGCGTACAAAAATATTCTCCGATCGTTATTAAATTTCCACCGCGTCACATTTCCTCGCGCGACTTCGCCACACAACGACCGGAAAAACAACGCGGAATATCAATTCCAAAGGTCCAGCATTAAAGCAAACATTTCCACGGTGGCGTAACGCGTGTGATGAAAAACACCCCTCCTGGGGGCACGGGACGTTAAGAAAAAAACTACGCGCCAAGGCAATTTCATTTCCCCTTTACGAATCTGATCTGTGTCGCATTATGCACTTGTCTGGATGCAACTTTTTATTCCGCCCACGCGTCCGCGCAGAGAACACCCGATACCCTTAAAAAGCAGCCAGCGTGCCGTGCAGTTAGCGGCATTTTTATACCCCCGCAAGCCTGCTCGTTTCTCTTTCCCGCCACCCCTCGCGCCGCCAACAAAGAACTGCCACAAAAGGAATTACCAAACGATTCCCTCGCCCCCGAAGCCGCGATATATTCCTTTTGATATTTCCTGCTTCTGTAACACCTCCGACGTGTGCCCTGCCGGTGGAAAGGGAGCGAGAAGGGGTTGTTTGCGGGCCGATTTGCGGAGGCCGCACACCCTACCCTCTCCCCTCCCTCTGTCCCGGGGCATTGTCGGGCCGAATCAATTTGGGTATTGAACTGCAATCGAGGAAAAGGGGTTCCATTGGCCGTGCTTGTGTACAGATCCACCGCCGATAGCATTGTCGACGGTATTGAGCCATCAAAATATTAAGGGGTGGCGCGCGCTCTTGCAGGTGCATCGATTTCTCTCTTCCTCTCCCTCCTCTGTATTTTTTTCGCTCTCCTTTTTCCCTTTTCTCCGCGCGGCTCGGTGCTCCATTGTGACGACGCGTTTCTTCGCGGCGAGAGGGTTCGCCCATCGATTGATCGCGCCTCGTTATTCTGCCGATCGATTTCGACACCCCTTCGCCCCCCCCCCCCCCCTCTTGTATTCTTCGCTACTCCTTTCGGTTAGGTGTTGCCGGTGTTTGCGGAACGACTCGACTTTTCACGCTGCTTCGTGGCTTTGACTCGTCGCTGGGAGGAATTGTCGGGACAATTGGAGTTGGGGGTGGGTTTTGGGTCCTCGGGGTTCCGCGGTGAGGGAAATCGAGGGTTTCGATTACTGGGGAATGATTTTGGTATTTTTTCTTTCTTTCAAGATTCTGAGGATATTTTGGTCGAATAATTGAAGAGTTTGTAGAAAACACTGTAAGGCAAAAAATCAAACTCTACACCAGTGGAACATTTTCTGACATATTTTTTAATTTTGACCCTTACAGTGTTTTCTACGAGAACTCTTTAATTTAAAAATTCAGTGGGAAGATTCAACTATTTCTCTGATCAATTCGCAAGTTTATCTCTTTCTCGAGATTCAACGAGCCATGCACCAGGGACCACGTCGAATTATTATCATAGTAGGGCTGGATGCACCCTTCGTTGAAACGCGAAAGGTGGTCCGCGTGAAGAAAGCCGAAGAAAAGGGCAAAGTTGGGGCAATCGATTGATAAACACGGGGTTAGATCAATGGCTTCGATGACTGGGAGACCCTTTCAACCCTTCTCCGCGCTGGAGAAAAAAGAAACACAATTGGGACAACGGAACACTGGTGAAACTGGTGCACTTGTCTATGATGGATCGCTTTCTGATCATTTTCATTATAATAGGGCACGCCTGAGTTAGCAACTGTATCGATCATTTGAATATTCTAATTAACAAGGTGCACAGGCGTCAGGGGATAAAACAAGTAGCTAGCAGGTAGGAGAGGGTAAGAAACAAGGCTCAAAGTTTCCTCTTCTTTTTTACATAAGTCTCTTTAACACTGCTCTTAATCATCCCCATAATTACATTTACACTGCAAGCCTCGCAGCTTCGATCTTCCAAAAGAACCACCCCTCGAAATTCCATCCATAACTTCACTCATTTCGAGACCCACAGGCGGGCTTGAGGTCCACGGGCCAGCATGAGTAGCGGTGGTTTCTCGGTCACCTGGCCGAGAGTGACGTCAGGAGAAAACACCCCGTCACTCGGCCAAGGTGGAGGGTCGGCTGGACCCCCATGGGTTCCCATGACCTCCGCTGACCTCGCAGCTAAGGTGCTCGAGAGGGCACTCCTTCGGGCTGACCTTGGCCAGAGGTCACGCATATGCTGCAGGATCTGGCGACTTCCTGAACGGAAGCCGAGATTTTTCCCAAAAACTTGAACGCCTCCCCCGGTCCCCCACCACTCGTGGGGGGTATTGAGATAATACCCTCTACTCTGTGTTATTTAGGGGGCTGTAAGACAGCCGCACAGAATTCCGAAAGCCCTTGCGTTCTCACAGTCATCGAAATTCGCTTCTGCGAGCTCGTGTCACGGTGATCGAGCGTTTTCGAGGAAAAAAAGTGGTCAGTTTTCGGTTAGGTCGAAGGAACCGTTGGTGACATCACGTTGACCTCTGGGATTTCTAGTGGATCGTTGCTTTAAGGGGTGGTTTTCGGAGACGTCTCTTTTTTCGGGAGATTTCCATGCAAACGGCAATGGCACGTGCTGTTTTTTTTGTCATTCTTTTGGACGGTTACGTGGGGGAACTCGAAGAACGTGGTTTATAGTATCCTCCTTTTAAAGGAGACTTCAGTTTGATAGGGATATTGTACACCTTGCTTTATGAAGCTAATTATCTACTGTGGGGGTGGAAATTTAGGGACTTGTATTTTCTATTCCTTTTGAATTTTACCTTTTTTTTTTACAAAGATCCTTGAGCAATCGTAAGCTCGCCGAGTGCCTCGAAAGGGTTGAGACACGGTCGTCGATGAAATTTACAGCAGCGTCGACTCCAGAAGAGCGGTGCGTGGAAATATTATTCGTAACGGCGAACGACAAATTACCCTCTCGACGGGGATATTTTTTTCCCTCCCTCTCAGAGCGACCCTGTTTCGCCCAGTCATTACGAACCGACCCATCCGAGGTAGACGAATTTTTTTGCGCAGTCCGGAGATTCCCGAAAATCAAGCATATCCGTGCTTCCCTTCTCGACTGCCGCCCACGTTCAACGAAGACGGGCCATAGGGAAGAAAAAAAGGGAGAAGAGGAACGTGAAACCCGCCGTGGAAAGCTGTCGCCAGCTGGAGCTGTTGGCACAGCAGAGCTCGAGAAACATTGAGCCTGACCGACGCAAAAAAAAGGGGTGAAAGGGGTTTTCGGAAAAGGAGATAGCAGTCCAGAGACGTTAATAAAAAATTCGCCCCCTCCCCCGGAAGGAAAAGGAGAATCACCGAGTCGAAAGGGTTGACTGGGCCCCGCAGCAGAGAGAAAGATGGAGGGGGTGGAAGCAGGAGGGATAGGGTTGCGCCTGATTTTACGACGCGAGTGTTTTGCTTTACGATGCGCGGCCAAGCTTCCTTTTTTTTCGACCCGGTTTAATCCTTTCCCCTGGCCGGTGAAAGGGGCATTATGGGGGCCCGTTGGACGCGCGAGCCCACGACACCAAGCGGATTATCCTGTTATAAGCCAGGATCCGTCGACGACCATCCTCTCTCGCTCCCTCCAATGTTTTCCCTTTTCACCCCTTTCCATCGATGGCGGAGAGGCGGTAAAGTTTTATTGGGGCCCCGGCGTTCAGGGGCTGCAAGGACCACTCCCGCGTAATTGCGCCCCTCGCGAGATTACGCTCGCTGGATAAGAGCGCGCGGGGGGCAACGAGGATTTAATCTTCCAAGGGGCCAGGGGAGGGGGGGGGGGGGCACGTCTCCCAGAGGCTCCTCGCTAGTTCCTTCTTTGCAAACCACCCTATTCTTATCACTCTACATCCTACCAACTCCCTTTCGACTTTAACCGTCGCCCTGCACTGCCATCCTCAGCCATTAAATCAACACGTTCACACGCGTACCGAAAAGCAATCAAAGTGACGAGAGCAGAAGGAACACGACCTCTGATTCCCATTTCCCAATAAGTACAGAGGACTGCCGAAAACGGTCGACACGAATGAACGGGCAAGAACCATTCGTCTCCCTCTCGTTACGATGATCAGCATCGACCGGTGGCCGAAAGTCGAAAGCAATCAAACTAGGAATGCTCGAGGCCCGGCCTCCTCCTCGCCCCCCTTGATCTCGAGTGGCCCCGTATTTTTAGATTTCGCCGCGGAACAGAAAAACCGCTGTACGTCCGCGTCCGATCTGTCCCGGTGTTGCTCAATACCGGGTGTCACGAATTCGAAAGGAGCCGGCCCCTGCCACGGTTTGACGCGCGTCCCTAATTCGTCCGGGCGTGGGGTCCGACGCGGGGGCCGGATCCGCTGGAAAAAACCAGACGAAGCTGGGCTCCGGGCCCCAATGCTCATTCGTTGTCCTCGCGAGCGTTTCGTGACGAGGCTGTCGGGCCGTGACCGTGTCTCATGCCCCGAACATTCTTTCCTTTTGCCCGGAATAAAGGCCCCGGCCTCTGTGCCCTCCCCGGTTCAAGTTCGACCGACTTTTGCCACGTCCCTCTTTGTTTTCTCCGCTGATGAACTCTGGCGCTGGACCCATTCATCTATTCCTATATTCTTTTTTCGTAGCCTGCAGGTTTTCGGGTCAGATTACGCGCCACGAAGATCGAGAATCGGTGGCGTTGAAGGTTGGCGCGTTATTGGAGGTCGCGAATTCGATCGAAGTGTCTTTGGGGCACGAATGCTCCCACGGGCCCCGGAGAAAAATCGAGTATTAAGTCCCCTCTGGAGACGTGAGCGTGACGAGCCCGCGGCGAACGCCCGAGCGCGTAGCGCGTAGCGTCTCCTTTCCGCGGCTGTCATTAATCTCCGCGGTTAAGTGGAGTCGCCGTGAAAATATTTGCATATCGGGTTGCAGGCGCAAGCGTTTTCAGGCAGCTTGATCGATCGACGGAAGGAACACCGTGGAAAGAAGCTCGACGAGGGGGCATCGCGACGAGCCGGGGGGACGCGAGCGGGGAAAAAAATAGATAGACTTTTTCTCCGTGTGCAACCGCTTAGTGGAAGTGGAAAATCGCCTTGAGGCCCCCGGGCCAGGGGACCGCCGCGATCATTGTCATTCAAACGACTTTAAGTACACCCGAAGATCGGACGGTTGAAATTGGGGCGGTCTTCCCTCTGCCCCTCTCCTTCGTCCCCTGATTCGGCTGGTTCGCCCCTCAGACAAAAGTTGAGGCCAGCAAGCCCGGCTCCACGGAGTTAAACACCGAGGAGGTGATCGCGTCGAGAGAAAAAAAGAGAGAGGAAAAACCTTGACGAAGGGGATGCTCCGCTTGGACCATATGCAGATCAGGGCACAGATGCGTGCAGCGAAGGTAACGGGCGCGGCAAGTATTCTCTGGAACACTGGGGAGGGGATAGAGGGGGGTGAGTTCCAGTGTCCAGTGTTGTCCAGCGATCTGATCGTCGATTCAAACCACCCTCCTTAACTACTGTAGCGTCCTATTTTTATAAAACACCATGGAAACCTCATCACTTCTGCTACCAAGCAGAAATAATTCCACGCGAATGGAGCCACTTTTCCAACGTAATTTTTCCAACCCTGAAAGTGTCCCAACCGCGATTTCGTTGGCTAAGACGACTTTCCATTGCGCGACGTTAACGGGCCAACGGCGGATCTCGACTTGGCCGACACCGATCGCGGCTCGAAATGCCAGAAAACCGCGGGACCGTACGGTTTCCTCCGGATATCGGCATTGTCGATTTCTCACGCACGAGCGCGGCGCGCCACGGCAAAAAAGCCAATGGCGGCCGCGGCGGGGCTGGTCGCCACCTCGCCGATTTCACCGATCATTATCCTCCGGCACGTACACGCACCTCGTCGCGAGACGGCTCGCCGAAGACACGGGCCCGGAGACAATCTGCCGAGCCCATTTTATCGCGGACTTTCGACGACAAAACGGCCACGGTCCACGGTCCACGGTCCGCTGGCTGCCGGTATTGGCAGTGAGGTTAGACGATGAAATGGCTCGGGCCTGTTCCGTCGATGTCCAGCCACGCTCCGCTGCTCCTAATCGTAATAAAACGTGCCAAGGTGCCTGCTCGCGCGGACACCTCGCAACACAGATTTCTATCTGAGCCGTTTCGCTCCTTTTCCCCCTCTCTCCTCTCCGCCCGGTTTCCTTCCAGCGGCCTCTCGCTCCCCTCGACACTTTCCTCGCTATCGATTCGAGATCGCCGAAGGAGCTCGGCCCGGGTCCTTTTCCGCGCCAGCCACACGCGGCGATACGTTCGGGACAATCGCGAGGAGGAGGAGGAGGAGGAGGATCCTCGGTGCCCCGGTGCCCCGGTGCGAAAACTCGGGCATATGGCAGCCGTGTGCCGCGATTCCCTTCCGCTCGGCTCCACGGGTGAGCTCATTTCCGAAAATCGTTTCTTCTGCACGTTCTGCTCGCGATTCGTCACCCGGCTCGCTCGCACGAACGGCCAGATAATTATCGCGCCCTCCCGAGCATCGGCGCGTCAAAGGACCTTTCGGCTGCTACCTCTGTAGTCTGTTGCTCCACGAGCTCCTCGAATTTTAAGCCTGCAGAGAAATTCAACTACACTCCGCGGATTTCGAAAACCTCCGCGACTCTCCTCGTGGCGTGGACGAATAATGGCACGGGTAAAAGGGAGGTTGAGAAAGAAAGTTCTCCTTCAGTTTATGTAGACCGAGGCAGTTTCCACAGGGACGGGAGAACGTGGTCTGTTATTGTCGTGAAATGTTGAGATAGTCGAGCATTATTACCGGAAAGATTCCACTCCATTACTGTGCACTTCCTCCACCTGTTCCAATCTCGAGTCAGAGGTGACTCGCGTTAGCAGCATCTGCCATCGGTGGCGATTAATCGATGGAAATTACGCCAGATGTCATCGATCGAGGTCCACCGTAAACACAGCTCAGAAAAAAATGGACGAGGGACAATCACACTGAGTGGAAAAAAAACTCAAATATCCCGCGATGATCTCGGTCTCCCTCGTGGATCCCCGGCTTGACCCCTGCGCCGCGGAAGCGGGCAGAGTAACGCGGGGCCGAAAAAAATGTCGGAAGGGAAAGCAGAGGGGGCGAGGGATGCGGCACAGAGCAGTGGCAAAAAAGTCGGTGAACCGCAGATAGCGAGACACGAGCGAGATAAAAGACGAATTGAGTCGTCGCGTCGCGTTTGGCAGAGAGAAAGAGGAAGCAACGACGGGGAAAAAGTTGAAGGGATGCCTCTGTACCACCATAGCACAGTTTTTCTCCGTGGCGCCAGAATGCTCCTTCTCTCTTTCCCCGGGGGGAAAACATCGATCCTTTCCCTCTGTTCTTCCTGGTGCCCTAAAGAGAAAAAAGATTCACGTAAAAAGCAGCAGAATAGACGAATGAGTCGGGGCAAAAACGAAGCGCTAAGTGGATCACAGAGGACGAAGGGGGATGAACGTTCCCTGGAATGCAAAGAGGACGATGGTACAAGGGTCGTGGAGTCGTTAACGCGACCGAATTTCATTGAGAAATTTCGACTTTCCACGTGGCGCATGGGAACGCGTGGCCCAGAGTCACGTGCTCGTCGGAGCCGCGGGAAGATTACTTGGGAAAGCTGGATCGAAGGAAAACGATGCGTCACTTTGCACCCGGATGCATCTTTAGGTGTCGAGAACAACAGAAGGTCAGCTACTGTGACGCTGCGCTTTCCTCCTGCGAGAGGGATCCGCTTCGAAATTCCATTTCTCTACGCTCTTCCAGATCCGTTGCGCAACGACTTTGGGAAACTACAGAGACGTTTCCTCGGGGAAAATGTTGAACCCCTTGGGTGGTAGACGGTGCTGACTTTAATGAGGATATTAGGGTAATTTTCTCTGCATCGTTCATTCTTAAAATTGATTATGTAAATGCTTTATGTAACTTTATGTAAAAATTTTTATGAAATTTTGTATTTATGTACAACTAGCTTTACTGCTCGACTTCGCCCCGAAATTTAGATTCTGATTTTATAAAAAAAGCTTTCATTTATATTTTTGTGAAAATAGTCATATCCATCTGGATTAGCTAGGCATAATGAGCCGGGACACATTTCCTGACCCCAGAGTTTACCGTTCGGAAGTTCTTAGGCGACAGACAAACACACAAACACTTTCTCCTTTAAATATTCAGATTTTCTCCCAATGGTGTCCAAAACTACCCATATTTGTTTGAAACACTGTATAAAAATCTGAGAAAAATTCATTTAGATAAAAATATGTTAAGGTTTACCGGTGTATAAAACAAAAGTTATTTTTCCAGTGTATAAAAAAATATGTTCCAATGTCAAAACATGTGCAATTGTGCCCCGGTCTCCCCTATTTTACCATTTTGCAAGTAACATAATACGTCACCACGCTTGGTGTACCTCAGAAGTTGGACCTCCGACAAATAAATTTGGTAAAAATTGAAACGTTATTTATTTTGAATCTTGGTACAGGCAACTGTCTCGACAACAATCCCGTGGTTTTGAAAAACGCAGTTAAAAATTCAGGAGTTAACCTTTCGACGAGACGACTTGGCATTTCTCTGTATCGATTGCGGTAGGTCATCGGGGATCCTGTCGAAATTCAAGAATCTGACATTCCGCGCGGAGGAGCCAAGTGTTGGTGTCCTAGCTGTTACGTAACGTTGGCCAGACTTTTGTTTCTACGTATTAAAATGGAAAATCGAGAGCTTCTTATCGCGGGGACAGGAGAAAGATGGTTTTCGAAGGGCGTGGGAGATAAGCTTGGGGCAGTGGGGCTCGTTGGATTCTAGCTGCATCGAGAATCTTGTAAATGAGCTGGCAGATTGCGCGCTTGGAGGAAACAAGCAGCGAGGAGGAGCTGAGGAGTCTAGCTGGTATCTTAGACGTATCTTGAGACGGCTAAAAAACAGTGACGAGAAAGGAGGGAACGACTGAGAGGCTCCGGGCGCAACAGTCTCGTACGGACGGGAGGAAGCACAGTCGAATGCACATTCATCATGATTTTATATCGATGACATTGTTGGGGATTATGCGAGTTTTTAGCTAGACGAGGCAAAGTTCAGGCGACGATCGATCGGAGCGAAACAGGTTTCTCGATGTCCTTAGCTTCGATGGAACTTCCATCTGATCTTTAAGCGAAATGGTTTTATACGATAGGGAGAGTGGAATTTTGGAAAAGAGGAGGGGAGCTTCTTTTTGGTTAGGAGATTTTTTTTAACCAGAGATTAATTGTATTTGGTATAGGATGCGTTGATGCAGGAATATGTAGTAGTGTAATTGTAGGAAGGAGGAGATTTATTCGTTCGGTTAGTCGCGCGAGGGAAGACACACTTCGGCGAGGTTTCGTTTGACAAAATAAACCATCAGCGTGCCGAGGGGCGAAAAAGGGGTGGAAAAGGCGGCAGAAGAGTGCAAGCCGAGCGAAACGGGAGAGAACAGCAGCCTCGCTTAATTAACCCCCTCCTTTAACCCTCCTCGGCCTCTCATATTTAAGTAATATCAATTTTACCACGAAGGCCCCCTTAAAACCAATATTGACTCCCCCTTAGCTATCATAGTTTGGGATCTCGAAATCGGACCCCGAATTTCCCAAACGATATTCAACAGTCCGCCACTCTCAGTCACTAAACTACTGAATAAATTTTAAACTCCAACGTCGTGCGCGGGTGGGAATAAGAAATTCATTACACTCTGCCATTATGAAGCATTGGATTCTTCTTCGATCAGTCTACGCCTGAATTTTCCATAGAAAAAGAGATGATAAAAAATTCAGGGGACATCCGCCGTGCGCGCGGTACACACTACGCGGGAAAGAAAAAACGAAGAAGGAGCAGATTTTCAAGCAATAGAAGAACCCTGCACCCGGACAAAATAGACGCTCCGTCTCGGTGGCGAGGGTAAAAGAGACAGGGCGAGCGAGAAAGAGCGCCAAGAAGGGAGCAGGAGGCGTGCTGTCGGGGGGCATCGACAGAGATGGGAGCAGACCTAACCGAGACCTAACCGTATCACGGTGAAAAAGATGTGAGAGAGAGAGAGAGAGAGAGAGAGTGGGACAGATGAGAGCATACGGAGGACGCGATATGCCCGCTTAATTATCCCTCCGTGCCTCTCTCACGTATGCGCCTAGCCGATACCGCCGTCCTTGTCCCTCGCCGAGCAGGACGCTTGGCGTCGTCTCTCTCCGCGTAGAGTAGCGGCGGCGAGAGAAGCGCGTAGCGGTGGGGGATCGCCGCTGCGTGGCGTCGCGCGACGAGGAGGGAGCGAAGCTGCCCGGCCAGCGGCACGAGAGAGAGGCCAGTCGGCTCTCGGTCGGCTCTCGGTCGGCCGAGGGTGGGGGTAGTGCACGCTCCAGCCGCTCCAGCCGCTCCGAGGGCCGCCACGGCGGCGCAAAACATTCAGTCGGCAAAAAGTAGCCAAGGGGTGAGCATCACCCTAAGGTACACGGGACTAGGTGCACGCATCCATCGGCAAGTGTGGCAAAAAGCCTGACGCTCTCCATCCATCGAACCGCCAGGCTGCTATCTGTCGCGAGGCACCAGCGGGGACAGATAAAAACAGAGGAGCGAAACGAAACGAAACGAAACGAAAGTCCGTCCGTAACGCGCGCACACGTCGAAAACAGACCCCCGGCGGGTGGGCACCCGGAGAATCGTCCCTCTCGGAAGTCTTCGCAAGTGCGCCGAGCGAAACCAAGTCGCGGTCCCGTCCCACCCCCAATTGGTACACGCGCCCGGATCAAGTGGGGACGCGAGCCCAAGCTCTAGGAGTCCCGACAAACAGACCTCGTACGAGAAGACAGTGTGTTGTGCGGATGCGTTCGTCCAGTGATTGAAATCCCGCGAAATCGGTGGTGTTATGAGACGCGGGAGCGCGCCAGGCCGCTGTGCCCGACAAGGTCGTCGCAGCTGAGACTTTCGAGACAGAGAGACGGACGGCCGAAGGTCGGGACACAGCTTGAAGTAGAGCCACCACGGCGACGACGACGGGGACCACGGAGACGCTGGTAACGTCGCCGCGGTGGACAGGGGCCGGTGTCCGGACAACCACCGCACAAGCACACCGGCATGGAAGTGCGCGCGATGGAGTACCGTCCCGTGGTGCCCATGGGGATGATGCCCACAGGTCTGCAGGACTATCACGCCGCCATCCCGGAGCTCAGCCCGCCGAGGAGCCAGGGCTCCTCCACCGGTGGCGCTTCCTCTATCGGCGAGTACGCGCCCCGCATGTATACGCCGCCCACGCCGCCCACCCCGCACGACGACGACAACAAGGTAAACGACCATATTTCGTATCTTTCAAGGTTACCGCCGCTTGTCACGCCCGCGAGCGGCTGAGCGAGCCTCGCGAGCCTCGCGAGCCTCGCGAGCCTTCCTGGCTACACACGTATCCGTATGTACGTACCTACACGGTTCTTTGAAAATTTCTAAACAGTAGGGGGGACACTTTCCTCGTGTTTACATGATCGCTTCGGCTCCGTGCTCTACGCGATACGAGGCTTCTATATGTACATACTTGCACAGGGATGCTAGAATTTGTACGCGTTTCGAAATCTACTGGTGCTTGCGGAATAGGTACCCTATGGCTTTTTTTTAAGCCTTAGGGAAATAATATTTTGGGACGGTGGTTAAGTTGTGACGGGGGAGGTGGGATTCGGGTGCTGATTTCTGGGGTGGAGATATAGAATTTTCAGTTTGGACTCTAGATATAGAGTCCCTGGTTAGGGGTAGAGAAATTTCGGGTTGGGACATTATTTAAACCTGAGAACTTTTCGTTTGGGGAATTATTTATTACCATTCATTTTTACTCATCGCTTCAGGAGGTATGTAAATAAGTGATTTTAAACCTAGTTGTAAGAATCTTTGGGAACGAATGAGTAGCTTGGAAATTTGAATAATATTGGGAAGAGACGCCAGAATTTTCTTAATCGATCATACCGCGCTGTTTTCCAATTCCTTTTTTATTTTCCCACATTTTTGAGCCACCACAGATGCCGTGCAACAGTTTTTGCGTAGCATTGGCTCTTTGTCTGTCCACATCTTAAACACGTGTTTCCCAGAATGCCCCGAAGCTCGGGAACATTCTTGGAAATTCTAACGGATATTGCATCGAACCGAAATGTCCAAGCTCAAACATTTACCATCAGACTGAGCCAACACTATGCTTAAATTCGTCGATGAGACTCTCGTTAGTTAGTCTTCTCGATGCGTGTACAGTGTCTGCTTCAAAATGTCTGTGAAACATACGTAGGGCCCAGCTTCCTTCCCAAAAAATTCAATTTCTATTCAAGTGAAGTCAAAGATTTAAAAAGAATGCCCACGAAGTGACACGTGTTACCGAGGAAGATATTCAATTTAAAGCAGTACAAATTTACAAATTTGTCACAGGATATCCACTTTGTCCGTATTTGTAATTCTAATCGTCAATTTTCAAGGCTTTGATGTTTCTGTCCGAACGCGACGTGCTCTCACCTATTACATTTTGCAAAATCAAAGCCTTGAGAATTTATTATCACCACAAATATCTGTTTAAGTTGTAAATACCGTGCAAAAATATACCCAACGCCATGTATAATTCGTGACTCCCTGGATGTGGCGTTTTTTTTTTCTTTTTTTTTCACAATTCTTCCCCTTCTCCAC
The DNA here is from genome assembly GCA_960531205.1 of Andrena bicolor. Classification (NCBI taxonomy): domain Eukaryota; kingdom Metazoa; phylum Arthropoda; class Insecta; order Hymenoptera; family Andrenidae; genus Andrena; species Andrena bicolor. The sequence goes on from OY482664.1 coordinate 346,415, forward strand.
TAGTATCCTCTTGAAAGTCAGAAAACGACCGAACGTTCTGTATCCGACATTCGTCTTCCTTTTCTGTTCTCCTGCAAAGAAATCGGTGGCGGATCGAGGAATCGATCGAAAGTTCCCTCGGAAATCCCATCTTGCCGTCGATTGAAAATTTTATTCGTCACGCTACTTCCTTGCGGAGCTCCTCTCGAATTCTACTCGCGATAGAACTCTCCTCGTGCTCGGAGGACAGATGCACTTCGCCCTCGTTACCCCGCGGAAACTTTCGGTCGGAAATCGAATTCGTAAGTTCCCAAATTCGAGTCGAGTCCCTACGTCCGAGAACGAGCCGCTTCTGTATTCATCTTTGATTCGCCCTGCGAAAAGAGCGAACTATATTCGGTCCCCTCGGCTAATCGTCCTGTATTATTTAGAATGTTTCCTTCTAGCAGCCGACATGATCAGAAAACATAAATAGAAGATCGATATCGCCGTCTGGAGACACTGAATTTCTTGTTTCCATTATATCTTAAATGACAATCATTTGTCTAATTCTAACGCACCCAATAGTGTAATCTTTAAAACGTCTTAGCAAAAATAAGCGTACTAACCGTCGCGAGCTGTCCATAGATTCTAGAATCTAGATCGATATCCACGTTAAATTAAGAAATTTCTCAACGTCGATCACCGCGGTCACCCTCGTAGAACGATTTCGTAATTACCCCCGAGTCCCCAGGAATCTTTCAACCGTTTAATCAAAAGATTTGAGAAAGCTCCTGGAGAATCGGTTGATTTAAAGCGAGATCGAGGATCTGGAAGGCAAGGCGGAACGAAGGTGGAGCAGGAGGGAAATCCTGCCGGTGTTCGATGTCGCGTCGATCCTCGTCGATCTTCTCACGGAGTCCGTGCCTAAGGGATCCCGAAGGATCAGCGAGAGGATCCACTGACCCCGGTGATCTTAAAGGCGCATTCAAGGCGCATTCAAGGCGCGCAATTTTCCAGAAGTGGACGACAATAAGGCGCTGTCACAATAAAGAGTCTCGGGGGTCGGTGCAAGAAAAAGGAACGAAAGAAGAAAAAAAGTAATCGGCCATCCTGGACGCAGGAATAAACGATACAATCGAGCCCCTCGATCTCTCTTCGTTTCCTTTCTCGTTACACCCTCCTGGCCTCCGTTTCGTGGGCCATTCCACTTTTCCCTCTTATTTTACCCTCTCATTTCTCCCCCACCCCCGCGCCACTTTCTTTCCCGCGCTTTCATTCTATTTCCACGCTTCCCCCTCTCTCATATTTTTCTCCTCAACTACCCTTCTTGTCATCCTGCTTCTCTTTGTACTCAAGCTTCTTTTTAATCTGTTAACTACCTTCTGCATCTTCCTCGCCCCCATCTGCATTCCGTTCCTTCTTCTTTTAAGCTGTTTCAATTTCCCCCTGGCTTCGACATTTGTCTCGCGCTTTTGTTACCCCGTCTCCGCTTTAATCCACCCCGTTTTATTAGCGAATTCGCGTGGCAGCAGTGGCTGGAAAAATATTGGTCACCGAGCCCTAATCCTCTGTCTTCTGGATCTCTCTCTTATATTCTTCCTCGGATGCGTCCCTCCTCGTTTCTCAGGAATTCTGCCTTTCCCTTCTCGACCTAAGGGTGGATCTTGAATGTCGCCGGGCAAGCGGGGGGCACGCGGGGGGCAAGCGGGGGGCAAGAGCGTGCACACGCGATTGTGGAAACCGACGGGGGTGGGTTTTCTTCTCGTTGTCGGCGTCTAATTCCATTTGTGCGTCACCGAGACTCTGAAACTTGACCTGTTAAAAAGTCCTTTACCCGGCGGGTCCGTCTCGTGTTCCCCTGACGTTCTCGCCAGGCAAGGGCTTCGTCGAGAGGAAAATTGCCGGAAAAGCCGGCTTTCCATTCGTCATCGTGGCATTAGGGGGCTGTTCTCGGGCGTACAGGGCGGTCGGAAATTAATGACGATCGATTCGCGCGAAAATACCACATTTTCGCCGAGCACTTACCTCATTCTTCGACCCTTCAATTCACTTTGCCTCGTGACACGCGCACGAATCGATGATCGCATTTAAAATTCTGTCCCGGGGATCCGTTCGCATCCGTTCGCATCCGTTCGCGCGATTCTCCAGCATAGAATGCTGGATACCTTCTAAGAAGTCACGAATGTGACGTTCTGCATTACTTATCAGATCTTTGCGAAACAATCGATACCTAATATTTTTCCGATGAAAATCATAGCTAATGTCATGTAAATCGGACTATTTTTAACGTATAGGTCAGGTTGGCACTCAATGACTGACGAGAATAGGATTAGATATAGCTATATTAAAACAATATCGCACGGGACGGTTCCTCCAGCCAACGTCTTTCGTCGGTCGCCAACAGAGATCTACTTTTAACTCTCGAATCTCTCCTCAACGGTCCTTAATTATAACTATAACCTTATCCTTAAACCAACAATCCTTTGAGACTGTCGGCGACGATCGCCGACTGCCTAGCTAATCTACCTCGGTTGGCACCATCGTCATCAAAATCCCTACAAACGCAACTTTCTTTACTTAATTTCCTTAATTATGCTCCGAATTACGTGTTTTTTGGGGCCGTTTTCGTAGGGAAAATATAAGGAATCGGTTGACGCCACTTTCGCAGATATCTGCGGAGAAATGCAAAACTTCACGTTCGTGACTTCTTACAGTTAGTACGCAACATTATATGGCCCCCCTGGTCTCGAGTGTCGAGGACCACGAAACTCAACGCGGCATCGCTGAAGAATCACCCTGTATTCCTCGTACGGAATTATTCCGGGCGCTCCGCTTCGCGCAATCGAAAGAACGATTTTTGCGGAGCGATTGGAGACGATTGTCGGCGAGCGGCGGCGATTTTTTCACGTTTCTCAAATTTCTCGCCCCTCCACCTCTCCCCGGTCGACGTACCGCGAACTTTTTCCATTTGCTCCGCGCAGATTGAATAACTTTCGGGCCACTTTTATCACTGTTCCTTCCCCCCGTTCGCCCCTGAACGATATCTCGCGGTATCTGTCGGCCATGACAAACTCTGGAATTAATGGTATCGTATTAATGCTGTTCGCACTTTGCGCCGCATTTTCTTCCCTCCCCTCGAATCCCCCAGTCGGCGCAATAATTGGTAAATATGCATGCGAACGTCAGCGTGACAATTTCTAACGTATGCAAAGTACTAAAAAGTTGTAATATTGTTGTGAAAAAAGTCACTATTAGTCTCAGCTGTCGAAGACTGTTGCTTCAACTTACGGTTCGTTTAAGTATTCAGTGTTAAGTGCGATTACGAAACAGCTTTGATATTACGAAGGTATATGGGGTATCCGTGTTAGGAGATAATTAAAAAAATATTACCGAATCCTCTAATTGAAAACTCTAACAGAATTTGAATATACTCTGCATCTAAAAATCACAATTAGGTTAGCGTGCACGTCACGCTGAGCCCCCCTCGAGAAGCACGTCGATACGGTGGTTAATGGGAAAAATTTGCTTTAGTCGCGCGACACAGGGGTTAAGCAGCGTGCAAGGAAATTAAGGTAAAACGTAAAACGGAAGCGTTTTTCGAGCTTTGTCCGTGGGGGCCTCTCTCCGCCACGGAGGCGAGAGGAACGCGAATCCAGCCACTCACTTTAGAAACACCCCTCGCAGAGGGTTGTGGGTGGGCGGTGGAGAGGGTGGGGTGGGGGGGGGGAGAAGAATTCGGGCCGCTGACGAAACTCGAGGCAGCCCTCCTCCGGTTCGGCTTTCATTAAGGAATCGTTAGCGCCGCCGTTCTCATCAGCATCCTCTTCCTCCGCGCGCACCTTTCCCGACCTTCCTCCCCTTCTCGCTGCCACCCTTCACTTTGTCCTCCGCGCCTCTCTTCGCCCGGCCGTTCCGTCGCTCGCCATTCGCCGGCTACTCGCCCCCTTTCTGCCGGGCGTTTTGCGCTTTTCTTGGTCGCTTTTTTCTCAAGCGACTTCTCCCGCGGGCCCCGGCCTTCTTTCCATCCCGATAGCCTATCTTTTTACTTGGCCCTCTTTCCCGCGTAATTTCCTACCGCGCGCCCGCCGCGATACCCGCTATAGCAGGCCGAGCCTCTCCTCACTCCTGAGCTCTCACTCTCGCCGCGCGGCCCTTCAACCCCTCCGAGATTTTCCTCGCGGCTCGGCGCTTGCTCCACTTGCAGCGAATTTTTACCTCTAACACGGTTAATGGAGGGTGTTTGTTTTACGCTCGGAAGGGGTGGAATTTGTATCTCTTAGAAATAGAGAGGGAGCGTTGGAGAATTTTAAATACTAAGCTCTGCGGTGTCCTTAATGCGTGGAGCGAGCAGGTTAACACTTGTAACACTTGCGCGGAGATTGCGCAAAGATAGAGAAACTGCTGCAGCATTCAGGGGGTTAATTTTTTTATGCTAGGGTATTGGTACGTCCGCTGTAAATTTAATGCGTATTCCACTTGCGGAGGTGAAAGGAGGATTGTAATCTTTATTAATTGCTGTAATATCACGCGAATCTGTAGTTTCCCTGGCTCCCTCCGTTTCCACGTTAGCGCTCTGCATCTGCGCGCGATCACAGGAAGAAATCAGCGTCAAGTATTTCGCACGAACTTCTTCCTTCCCTTCACCGACGTTCTCTCGACAGGTTTCCCTCTTTCCACTGAATTTCCTTCCCCTTCGAGCCTCCCCCCCCCCTCTCTCGCCGCCCATGTCTCCGCGCTTTTCATTCCTTTTTGCACTGTTCCTCGCGTTCTCCTTTCACCGTTTACGCACGTGCCGTTCACCTGCCGTCGTTCGATTCCATCGAGTTCTTTCGTTCAACAATCTCTCTCTCTCTCTCTCTCTCTCTCTCTCTCTCTCTCTCTCTCCTCCCTCCCTTCGTTCACGCAAGAGGAGCCTGTGAATCGATGGGAGGATCGATCCTCGGGGGTGGGAAGTAATTTTTTCGAAGCACAACTGCTGAATTTTAAAGATTATCTGTAGGAGGAGCGAGGAGGGTGGAAGTCGACGCGAAGCTTGGATATTTCACTTCGTCGGAGATGTCTCGATTGATTCTATTCGATGAACGATAGAGTACAGTGCTTTCGCATGAATTTACCATCGAGTTTGCTAGATACTTATAATTTCAGTCCTTTGCACCAGGCAAACGATAGTCTTTACGATTTCCTGCGAAGTTTGTCACCTTGAAACACCCCCTCAGGATTTACATACACGCAAACCACGAGGTTAAGAAAGTAGTCACCTATCATTAACCTCGCAACAATTCCTCGTGACCGCTTCAAACTTCGCGCCCCCCATCAAACTCTCGAAAGTTAGAGTAGCCTGGCGTTCCACGTCGATCTCCATCGATCGCGAGCCACCCCCAACAACCGTCGAAGTTAACAGCCTCCGCGGTGGACATTTCTGAAATAATTGAACGCGCCCCACGTTCACCAAATAATTCCAGAAAATCCATTCTTTCACGGGCAACCGTTAGTGTATCTTTGTATCCTTTGGGGGTTGCGCGCAGATTGTCCCTTACCCCTCCTTTCTCCGCTTTTTAGGGTGTGCGTAGCCACTATTCAGCTTGTCCTAGGCTGGTCGAAAAAAGGAGGGAAAAAAAGGGAAAAAATCCTCCCCTAGGAGCACTCGGCGTGCACGTTAGCATGGCCAAGGGATCGCCACCCCGATCGAAACGACCAGCCCCCCTCGGCTCTCCCCCTGTCCCGTGCGTCGATGCAAACTCGAGGAGGTGGATCCCTGCTTTGCACACGGGGGTTGCAACACACCAACCCCCTTCCATCGGCGACGGCCTCCTGATTCAACTGCCCCGACACTCGCTACCACTCGTCTCGTTGCCCGCGCTCAACCCTCCACGCCGTGTTTCCGCGCTGGATAAGAATGTTCCTCGACGCCCGGTGAATTTTCGAAACGCTTCTGTTCGGAATAGTGCTGGTCAGGGGAGCGATTCGTCGATTCGTCGATCGAACATTGAGGGGGTGTTCAGGGTGATTGGAACCAGTGGAGATGTTAAATTGAGAAATCAAAGTTTCGTGTGTGTTTGTGGAGGATAGAGTGTTCGAGAGATAAGTGTGAAGAGTGCGACGAGGATTTTGGGGTGAGGGTTTGTGGTTTCTAAAAAGAGGTGCAAGTGAATCGTAGATATGAGATCAGTGTCCGTCGATCGACCGTCGATGAAAGGAAGAAATACGAGGAGGAAGGCAACGATCGAAGTGGCACCTCGATAAATTTTCACTCGTCACAGCCTCAATTACGAGCGAGGGTTTTTGCCAAGCGGAATCTCCTCGAAAAACCGCTGCAAGACAGGCTCTAGAAAAACAGTGTGTCTTTGAGAGGCAGAACGATTACTCTCTAAGAGCAGTTCTTTTATCCATCGATCTCCTGTTTTCTTAATCCTCCAGGTGAGAGTTCTCCATATCGGATTAATTATTAGAGTTTGAAGTTTTTGTCTCGTTGCTCGATGGATTGGAGTTTTATTCGAAAGTAATCTAAATTCTTTAAACACCCTTGAATTACTTCCTCGAGGAGCTTGGTAGCTTCAATCGTCCTTAATCCTTCGGCGATCCTCTCGGTCGCCATCGAGCCATCGCACTCCAAGATTCCCCGCAGCGAAAAACTGAATTCTAAAGAAACATAAGCGAAAGAGACATGAAATGATCTATTTTTCCAACAAGAGAGATCAGCCTCGTTCCACTCCACTTTACAATTCAATCTTACCTCCCGTCCACCAACAGACTGTCGCGAAAAAGCTAACAGGCGTGGAAAAAAGACGCGGAAAATGGCTTCTTTATATTTCAATCTCAGCCAGGGCGACTGCTACAGGGAGAGGCTGCGTTTACGACTGGTAATTGTTGCAGTCGAAGGCATTTCTGCAAACGGCGAGACTCGTTCCGCGGAAACGCCAAGGAAAAATCTCTCCGCTATCCTTTTCTCTTCTCCTTTCGCTCGCGCAACTTCCCCCGCTTCCCTTTCCCCTGCGCCTTGCACTTTGCCGAGCTCGGAAACCTTCTGGCTCCCTTTCAACCCCTCGAATTTAAGGAATCAACCCTGAACCACAATTTTCCGAAGGTAATAGTCTGAAAAGCCTGAAACTTCGAAACGTGGAAGGCTTCAAAGATAATATTCTGCTTTTGAAAAACGAAATCTTCCAACGTGAAGATCCAAAAGTGTCCACAGTTTTCTAAGCGTTCTAAGGATAACTTTGCAAGAAGAAGGGTGTTTGCTCCAAGTTTGAAAAATTCGCCAAAAATACAGATAAAAACTTATCAATTAAATAACTACTACTTATTATATTTTTCAATTAATGTTCTCTTTTTAATGTCAAGCGAGAGAAATAATTTTATAAACAGTTTTTTCTAATTGACTCGAAGCTGATAAAGATGATGCCGCACCCTCTTGCTGCAAGGTCCTCGATTCAGAGGTTCCTGTTAGAAAAATGAGTGACTCGCAGAGTGGACCAATTTCCAAGTATCGAGGTATCCAGTTGGTTTGTTAATTATACCACAGGAATCACGCATGAACGTTGCTCTCCCCTTGGCGCAGTTTTATTTCCTCAGCCGGGGCCCGGTTGAATTACAGCTCGCCGCGACCACATTCTAATATATCAGACGGCAAATCGCTGAGACCGGCGCGTGTGTGCCAACACAAAGCACAAATCATCGGGAGAGGAAACGAGGAAGGAAAGTCCCCGCGGACCTCTTTCGCGCGTCTCGCCCGGAGATAAACGGCAAGTATCCTTTCGAACGCGAGCCTGCAGTTTCATGGAAACTATTTAGGCCGGTTAAGAGGCTGTGCCGAGCGGGAGAAGAATATCGGTGACGTGGTCGTTGATCCCTTTCCTTTCTTATTCTTCTTGCTCCTCTTCCCCTTTAATTCGTTCCACGGTCCTCGGGCAACGTTCCTAGGAACGCGCCTTTCCGCGATAATGAATGAAGGAAGGGAATGGCCGGCTGGGCGGCTGGGCGGCTTAACTCCGATCCACAGGTGCAAACAGTGCTCTCGTTTCCCGCAACGAGCCGACGGAACTTCGATTAGCGCGCCTTTCTCCTTGCGAGATTTCGATCCTCTTCAACTACGTCGCGTTCGTCGCGAAATTTCAAACGATTAGCTTCGGGAAAGGTAACTTTAAGATTTTCCAGACTTAATCGAGATTGAACGTTCGTGGAGTGGATTTGGGGATCGGTAGTTTTCCTGGTTCCTGAGAATTTGGGGCTGAAGTCTGCCACTCTGATTTTAGAACAAAGATCACTTAGAAATTTCGTGGCATCCCCAGTTCTGAGAAGCTGTCCAGTTTCGACCCTCGAGTATCGAAATTTTTAATGAGCTGTCCGCTGGGGTCTTCGAAATCTGGAAGCCCTATGTTTCCCTCAGTTTCTAATAATCGTACCATTCCTTCACACCCTCTTTCGATGACCCAGGGTCACCTTCTCCTCGAAACGACCCCAGTCCCCTCCTTAATCCGCGCGAGGGTTGGAGCTCGATCGTGGATTACGGCCATAAACGCGGAATATAAATCGCCATGGACTTTTCGACGAATTGCAAATTGCCAGCACTAATGTGATCTTCAATTACCAACCCCGCGCTCGTGTAAATGACTAGTTTACGCACAGAGAGCCGCGGGTTTAATGAATGGCGGTTTCGCGGGCTTACGCTTGATTCACGCCGACCTGCAGATCGTTGAACCGTCATGGCTTTAGAAAGCACGTATCCCATACGATTCGCGAAGGGGTTGCGTGCAACTTTACCACTCTCTACCATTCGCCAAGGAGAAGAAAAGAGGAAGAGGTTTCTTCTTTCCTAATGAATTATTTAAAAAAAATTACAATGCTTCCTCTGTGTGTCAGGTATAAAATTTTTCGTGAAAAGAGAAAATAAAAAAATAAAAAACTGATATTTATATTGGATGATATTTTTATGATAGATTTAATATTTATTTGTTTATTTTTTTATTTTATATAGACTTTATTATTATTATTTTTATTATCCTCTTCCTCCTGAAAAGATGTTATACTTTTTTGCCGCCAGGAAATTGTTTGGGGCTCGAGAATATTTCTTGCATCCGGGCCCCTTTACAAAGAAGGCCGGTCCTGCTCCTTAGACCGAGAATTGCCTCTAATCACAAAGTAATTCCTTATTACAATTTTATGGAAAGCCATTTGACCCCTCGCAGTTTACATCTTCACAGCAACGACCCTCGATGCCTCGGCTCCTCTCGTTAAACCCACCAGCGAGAAGTAACAGAATGCTCGGAATGAAACAAACGAAGGCACGTCAGAAATCGATTAGTTTCCGTACGATAGGGCCCGAGAGGGTTCTTAACTCTCGGCGGAGAAAGGATCCTGGAGAGTGGAGGGCAATCGAACAGAAGTCGTCCGGTGGCGTGAAAAAGAATCCGCCAGGTCGGGTTTCGCTGTTCGTTTAGGGTGGTCGAACGGGGCGGCCAATTAGAAAGAGGATTGTATAATTGGGGAGATAAAGAATCAGCCGGATACTCGTTCGGGGCACCTACCAGCTGCCGCGCTCTCCCATCCCCGGGACGGGATTGCTGGCAGAACGAAAAGGATCGAATCATCGTCGCCGCCATCATCATCATCTTTATTATTATCATTATTGGTAATCGGCGATGATTTGCCCGATATACGCTCCTTGAATTCAGCGCCGACATTCTTCCCACCCCTTTATCATACTCCTCAGTCCTCCTCTACTCCGAACAGTTTCCTCTTCCTTTCTTTCAATCTTCCTTTCCGCCAAAAAGGAATCACACGGCACGGGGAATCAACTTTCCTTCCTCTGCTTTCCATAACTCGTGGTCGACCGCATGCACCGGCGACTGGAAAACAGAGAACCGAAACGTGCCTCTCGGAATACCATTCTTCCTTTTTCCCCTCTCAACGGGGTCGTTAATTTCCTCGCGAGTAACCCGCCGAATCTGATTAATTCAGCGATCCTCGACGGACTCGGCGCATAAACGCGAGAGAACCGATCGTCGGTTTACAGAAAGTTTGCTGAACGTCGGTGCATCTTGTTCGCAGTTTGCAACGTTAATCAGTTTTTTTCTCCCCCCCGGCCCGTTATCGTCCACCGTTGATCCAGCCGCTACGATCCGCGAAACGGTCGGGCGTACTTCTGCCCTCGCTCTCTTTCCCACTTCCTCCCCTTCCCACCGATTCCGTAATTCCCTCGGACTTACATGCCCGCCTTTCTAATTAACGTCACTACGTTGGCCCGCGTGCGCGATTATAAGACCATCAGCGGTGCGCTCCTTACCCGCGCCCTTATCAGCGCATCTTTATGCCCCGACATCATCATTCATGCGAGGCGGTTTACATTGTCACCGCGCGCCCCTGCTTGTACTCGTAATTTTAATGGAACCGACGGTAATCGATAACGAAAATGACCGCCGGCTAGTCGTCCCCCCCTCAGCCTCCCCCCTCTCTCTCCGCGTACGTCGTTATCATTAGCATCATAATCGTCATCGTGCGCCATTAAAGAAAAGAACCAGTTTTCAAGTGCTCGGCCTCAGCGTCCCGCGAGAAATATTGCGTGCGGAGGCACTCTTGCGCCGGCTTTGCCAATCACGGTGTTTGCGTAACGAGCGTTTTCTGGCGTCGATGGCTCTCGGCTCACGGCTCTCGGCTTTCGCGATCCTCTGCTGGGAGTTTGGGATTTTTAGCGGGCCTTGTTTCTGCGGAGAGTTTCGACAGTGGTATCGGGGAAATTTCAATGACCGTGTATTCTCGGTAGTGATTGAAAATTAAGGTCCTCGGTGGGTGAATAGGATGCTAAAGTCAGAGTAGAGTCATCATAGAAATTGAGATTTGCTTGTGTGGGCATTTGTAGTTTGGGCATTCGTAGAGTTCGGGAAAGAGAGTCGGTGTTGGGGTAATAGGTAACGCGGCTGACCAGAGGATTTTCAGATCTTGGGTTCCAGTCTCACTGTCCAGGTCCGTTTTTGGAAGGTTGGACTCACAGAAGACAGTGACGTCGCATAGATTGGGCCTTGCTAGGGAACACCGGCTCCCTTCGATAAACATTGGTAAACAGAAGCCGTGTGCGGAGCCTTTCGCTCTAGCGTGGATCAATGGATTCCAGGGGACCATGAATTCTATCAGACTTGATGCCTCCGCGATCGTGCCCGACGAAAGGCCCACAATGCTCCGTCACCGCAGAATCACGGGACGATCTCTATTTACACTGCTCGCTGGCTGTTCACCCCTGTAGACCGGCGCGCAGACACCCCTTTGAGCGCTTTCCGTGCACGTGGGCCCCAATGGGTCCCAATGGGTCCCAATACGTCCCCGGATGACGCCCGGCGAAGGGGTTCCATCCAGCTGAATGGGGGAAGAAGCGTTTCTCTCCCTGCCGGGACAATCGAACTCGCATAAATCGCATGGAAAATCAAGTAGTCCTTCTTGCGTGCTCGATTATGCTCGCGCGAACAATGTCTTCCAGGAGGAAGATCAGAGGGGGATTATCGAGACGATTACCATAATACTGGGTGGCATCGCGTGTGTTGGTTTTTCGCCACTCTAATTGGACATTAAGTACGAGGGAATTTTGAAGATCCGGAGCTAGCAGAATCAGCATCTCAGAATTATTCTTTAATACAGGTTCGTTGCTTCTGAATGGATTGCAAGATATCTGACGAGTAGTTGCTTGCTCGAAGAGCAACCCCTCTTCGAGTCTCCTCCAATACAACACCCCCGGCTCGACTCGACAACTTCGCTACGTGAAAATGATACTTCCACTTACCTCGAACAAAAATGGTAAAACGGGCACTTGGAAGTCCCAGAGCAAGCCCACGATATTGAAACAATTCGGATAGGCTCCTCCTCGATTCCCTACCCTAAAGTGTCCTCGAATATTCACCACCAAAAATCAACTCCCGTACGAAATTATCGCGGGCCTTCCGGTTGAATTTCGTAGCGGTGCCCTACAAAAGGGTAGGTAATTAACAGCTCCGGGAATAATTAACCTGCACTCTCGGTTTCGCGCAGAATCCGTCTCGTGTATCATTACCTACCAGCGACGTTCGAGAAAACGTTAACAACTGGTAATGACGGGAGCCGCGATGCCTTTGAAAACCTGTCAACCGAGACACGAAGGCGCTTGCACAATACCGTTCCGGTAAATCGTGCTTCTGGCTGCAAGAATCCGCCTCGTCAGACTCCCTTTATCGTGGAATAAATATTTCTCGAAACAGCCATTGCGAAAGCAGAAATCGCAGGAGGAAGGTGGGGGGCAGCAAGCTTTGCGCTCGAGAGACACCCGTGATCGACATACCCGCTCGTTTCCATACATCTTACCACTTCCTCGTTCCCCGTCGTTTTAATATCGTCGTTAGACGCGTGCTAAATTACACGCGCTTGTCCGTGAAAACTGGGCACCAGGCCGCCTCGGAGATTCGAGCTGTCCTCCTGTTGCGCACGCGAAGGTGATCCGTGCACGTGATACCGCGGAGCAAGTGTTAAGAGAGCACAGATAACGCGGGAGCCCAGAGCATTTGGCGTTTCGTAACGTTTAGATAATCGTGGAGAGACAAGAAGGGAGACGAGGCTGGCATTGAAGTTTTCGCGAAAACTCCACGCGATGCGTGCGCTTCGATGTAATTCGCTCGACCTTTTGAATTATTGATTAGCCGGCGTGTAAAAATGCCGCTGCCACGGGTGGCGAAGGAAAACACGGAGGGAACAGAAAAGCGCCTGCGACACGAGGCAAAAAAAAAAGAGAAGCGGTCGAATGAAAATTGATAATCCATAGCGGCGAGCGCTGCCACGAAGAAAGGAGCCGTCGACAGATAGATCGCCGACAAATATTTTCTCTCGAGTTTCTCCGCGTCGATCTCGGGAATGACGGATGGCCCCCGCGCGGCGGTCCGAGGGGCCCGCACCGGGGCCCCGAAGGGCACGTAAGTGCCTTTTCAAATTTCTCGAGGATTCTTACGGCCAACGGGACTCGCCGACCCGGTAATCTGGCGATTCTTCGTGAGCAGGAAACATTTGGCAATTTCTCGGGGAACGGGGGAGGGGGCCCTTTTCATTTGGGCGCCCTAACTTCTCAAGATTTCCGGGCAACGAAGGGAAATCGACGAGAAGAGTGGAAACAGTGATCGATGGAACGGTGGATTATTTTTCCAGCACGTTTTGGACAACAGTTCCTTCGCGAGCCCTTGTTTTCCCTGGAAGGGTTGAAATTGAAAAGTAGATTGATTTAGGGGATGTCCTTTTGTCGTGCAATGGAAGATCGTTCCATCGGGGATGCTTTTCAAAACTGCTTTATTACTAGGCATCGTTTCATTGAAGACTGTTCCTTTGTTGTATTGGATTTATTGCAGTATTTTTGCATGCTGGTTTGTTCTGTGGAAATATTGAATCAGGTCTTGACATAGTTTACAATAGGCTTTCGTTTTTTTCTTTAGAGAGAATCTTCCAGTGTCTCCCTTTCTGCGTCTTCGAATTAATTTAATTGTGCCAACTTCGAGACAATTTGTTTCCAAGCAAACAGTATGAGAAAATGAAGAAACATTTCTGACTGTAGTAAATGCAACAATGGACCCTTTTTACAAATCCCTGATGCTTCTTGTGGTGGAGGTAGCAGAATTTATTGTGTTCTTTGTAATGAAGTTGCGGATGAATAAAACTCCAAGTTATTATCTCCCAGTTACCTCGTATTGTCTCGCGAAAGAATAATACTCAGATTTTACAAACTGTAAAGTGTGTTCCCTTTAAACATTAAAATTAATGTTGCACAGGTCGAGGATCCCTTCCTACAGAAAAATAGGAAGATCTCCCTGTCAGAAACTTTCAAATATCCCATAAAGTATTCACCCTCCGAACACCAGCCCCCAACATTTTCACACGCTAAATATTTAAAAGCATTTATATCAGAAAACCCGGCGGAGTGCAATAGCGCTTTTTCCTCCCATAATTGCATTTAAGAAGAAGAAAGTTTGCTACACCCTCAATTACATTCTTTCCTACTTTCTTCGACGAAACCCAAACCATCGGCGATGTTGAAACTACGACCCACCCCCATAGTGAGGCTCCCTCTGTACATACACGATCAGGGGGAAATTATAGAGCGTTCGAGGCGGTGAAGAGGGGGTGGAAGCGACGTGACGCGTTTCCCAGCACGAAAATTTCCATCAACAGGTTGTCACGGGACTGGCCACGGTTTCCGCGCGGCCGGGGAATCACTTTCACCCCCTGTCCGCGGAAATTGACGCGTGGCAGATCGCGTTTATTCGTTAAATAACCGTATCGATTGGGGCCACTGCGCGCCCAACGGCTGGAAAACCGTTTTCGGGAGTCACGGTGCAGGGAAACGCCGTTAATTTCGCCCAACAGATTCCCCGGATTGGAAAACAACCGGGAACCCCGATGGCCTATTCATTCGCGACCCAATAAAAACGATATTCACGAGTTCTCGCAGATTTCTCCTTCAGCGCGACGGAAGCTCGCGCGATCGCCGATAAATTTCCGATTGCCACTAAATAATAACAACTTCTCTACCATGTTGTAATTCATTTCTGAGTAAACTGTTGGTGCCAGAGCTGTGCTGGAATGTGAAAAATCTTTCATATCTTCGTCGTCTACTTGTTTACACAAATTGCTAGAATAATATAGAACATAAGGGAACCCTAAAAAATAGGGGATGGTTCCACCAAGTTGACCATCTTTTCTCTACCCCTTCTACAAATAAGTATTTAAAACCAAATCTACTTGCTATCGAAAGTGAAGCATAACTAAGTAGATTTCCATGAAACTTATCTCCCATCAAAAATGCTTCAATCTCATTTAGCGTTTGACATCCCTCGAAATTCCAAAGCGAAAAAATTCAGAGGCATCTCTCCTCTTCCGCACCAAATCATACAAGACAGAGCTAATTATTATCCATCTCCCATCGCGAATCATTTTCAAAAATCGACCACCTCGCCCAATCATCCCTTCCCTGGCGAACTCGTAAACACTTGTTGCTCCCAGAATTGTCCCCCGTTCGCCGCTGACGAGCTCGCCATCCTCGCGTGTCCAAAACGAGTGGCGCAAACTCGGTATCCCGCGCTATCGCCGGACACGCGTGAGTCGAATAATCCCCGTTTACATTCAATTCCGTCGAAGCCGCGGCCCGATAATCGTTATCGCGTCGCTCGGTAATTTTCGTTAATTACCCAGCGTCTGGCTCGAATCCGCGGATTAAAGGGCGGGGGGAGAGGGCCGAGGATGACTCGGAGCGAGCTTTAATCACGTCTGGCGGATAATTTTCTCGGGAAGAAGTAGCCAGCGCGCGGAACGATCGGCGCCGATTACCCCGTAACGCAATCTCATCGAATCAATTTCACCTTTTATTTCTCGCATTAATCTCTTCATAGCTCCGGTTCCGTCTGCGCGGCTCCCTGCCTCCCGTTGCTGGCAATAAACAATTTCGTGCTTTCGCGGGTCCCTTTATTACTAATTAAACCGGGAGAGATGTCGAGGCTGGAAACGAGCGGACGCGTCCTGCACGGCAACGAGCGAACGGGGACGCTCCGCCGGAGCAAGAAGTTGATTGTTCCAGCCCTACACGATGCTAACAGAGCAATAAATAATTGCCACATTTTTCGGGCTGTCGCTGATTGTTTCGTGTTTTCCAACTTACTCCGGCTTTGATTGCGTGAAAGTGCAAAGCGGGTTGCGGTGTACGATGGGCTTGTGAGTCGTGGGTGCAAAGTTGACTGGGTGACAGGTCTTATAAAAGAAGATAGAGGGGTTCCGACTTAAACGTTCGTAATTTGATTTTTTCTTGACGTTATCGGTACTTTAATATTTTAAAAACGCTTCCATGGTAGAACGCAGGATATCCTCGTCGCGATTAATTAGTCCATTCTTGTTCCTTCCCGCCGGCCAGTTAAGAAGCATTCGCGGGCCACCGCGCGCAAAAAGGAGAGAGTCCGGAGTCGAGGATCTCCGAGCGGAAATTCGATTTTTTTTCCTTCGACCCTGACGACTACCGAATAGTCCCTCGCGCCTGGCGCGCACCGTCATTAAGGTCGAATATTTAAATTGAATTTACGAGTCCTGGCCCGAGGCTACGCATAGGCAGCAGGTTGGCGCGTTCGATCCACGCGAAGGATTCGTGCGAGATCGCCGCTCCGATCTCCCTGCCGGCACCGAGGAAAAAGGATCCAGCCATGGATCTCCGAGTCTCCTCCGCGGCTATTCGGGCGGACCGTGGACACGTGTGCCTTCGAACGGTGAATTATGGATTCGATGGGGATTAATCGATGACAGAGTGCCCGATGGTGCTCCCGGTTATTTTCGGAACAAGCTTGATTAGTATCTTAATGAATCGCCGGCTTTCGAACGCAGTAAGGTCAAGTACCCTTTCCAAATTTCTACGAGTTACTCCCGAGCATCCTGGATTATCGTCTCAAACACCTGACTCGGAATCGAGTAACGGATGATCGAGAGGTGCTTCAGCTTCTTTATTTAACCATCTCTCGTGGCGCTGTAGAATGTAGATGATCGAGAAAATAGGCCCCTTCCTTCCTCTCGTTTCACAGAATCGGCTACGCTTTTCAAGAAGTTCGAACCGCGACTACTTTCTACGAAACCTGCTCAGAAGTTGCATCAACCGAAATCGATCTACATTCACCGTGTCCTCGAGACACCTTTGCTTCTATAACGCTTCCACGTCACGCAGTTAGACCGTGGAGATGATTAGACCGATCAATGAAAATCGTCTGCTTTTCTTGGGACCATGGGTTACCCACCCTAATTCTACCACCCTGAATCGTGGCCAATTAATCAGAGGATCGCGGAGGCAGCGGCATTGAAGCGGCATTGAAGCGGCATTGAAGCGGCCGTCGAGGCCATAGGACTCTTATTTCGCAATTAAAAGTACCAATTTCGCGTTCCCGCGCTGCTTCGGGATTTTGGTTTGTCTATTTTTACTCATCTATTTATCGCTAGCTTATAACTTGCCAATTTCATCCTACCTTCCAGTTTCGAGAATCGGCGACCTCGTCGATCGCGAATTGTGCAATTTTCCAGATTCTGGAATCTAGTAGAAGGCTGAAGGAGATCCTTTCATTTCTTATCCTACGACCATGGCCATCTTTTATTGTCCCGTTCCGTTGGTTTTTAGCGAATTCGAAATTCCACAAACTGGTATTTAAACAATATTCACTATGCCTGGGGATCTTTGCAATGCAAAATCCCGTCGATGATCGCCGCTTCGCGATCATCCGAGTAACGAATTCGTTTCTTCTTAAGGAATATTTTTTGGCAACTTCCACGCGTTCTATCATTATTTACAAATAGTACGCAAACAGTGCACCGTCTCCACTAACAGAAAACACGAATATTTATCGGTTTCTTCATCGTGCTCACTTTTAAAAAAATGTCACTCCCATATAAGATTTATAGTACTCGCCGAGCAGAATAAAATCGAAGCAGTTGGACGAGATTTTTCAACGGATATCGAAGATTTTTCGACGTAGATCGCGTTGCAAGCGACGAGGTTGACGAGCTATCGCCAGGCTTCGCTGGTACAGCCAGAAAAATAAAAGGCACGAGAACGATTTCGAGTGGCCACTCACGGCCACGTCCCTCTCCTATCAATTAAAAGTGTCAATTTGCAACGCGGTGGCGCGTAATTTCCATCGGACGATACACGTCGGCCGGGATTATTTACGAGAGGAGCCTTGGGACCCACTAATCGCTCATCCTCGACGACGTAATAATTCGCGCGAAAAGAAATATTTCGTGCAAGAGGAGCGTCTCTCGCGGCTTCGTCAGGAATTTTATTTACGCATAAATTAACCGTCTTTTTTCGCCGCGGTCGTTAAAAGTCGCGACTCGATTGCCTCTCCTTTTTCTGGCCGCGGGAGAAAAAGAATGAGAAACACGTTTGCAGACGGGGCTGCCCGCTCCTTTCTCGCCAAAATTTTGATTCATCCTCGCGCGTCCGGCGAGCTCCTGGGATACAAAATTGGGCGCTCCGTCGCAGAATCCTGGCATTATCCTCCGCGCAGCATCGAGTCGCCACGGAGGGCAGTAAAATTTTATTAACGAATAAACCCAATTACCCTTTTACAGCGCGCGTTGTCCGGTACACCGCGGTTACGCGGCCCGTTCGCCAGGTTTTTGGAAACTCGGGCCCCGGATCGGCCCGCGTAGTGCGTCGAGGATGAAATTAACCCGCCGATAAAGTTGCATCGGTCCCGTGGAAGCGTCGTTAATTAGCTAGTTTACGGGTCTCTTATCCGCGATCTCGTTCGCGGCATTTACGAGCGCGCGTGTACAGCTCGAAAAGCGCCTCCTGTTTGGAGAGGGCTCGAGAGCCTTTCACCGGGATCTCCGCTGTTCGGCCTGCGAAAGAACGATCCTTTCCTTAAATTTTCATTAGCGGTTCAAAGGGAATCGCGCGCAGCTGGCGGCGTAGAAATAGCGGCGCCTCGCTTGCAGCAAGTTTTGGAAAGTCCAGGGTATTCGACGCTCGAAGCGGTTTTTAATCGACGGTCCGTGGGACTTTTTAGCAGGAGGCGGGCTTCCTGCTCGATTCCTTAATCCTGACGATTAATCGCCGTCGGGCAGCGAGGGCGAGGGGCAGAGTGGGGGCGGGAGGGAGGGAGCGATCTTATTACGTGGGCCCCGAGCGCGAACTTGACACCGACAAGGACGCGTTTCGAAAGGAGGAAATAAAAAATGACTGGCCCCAGACCGTTAAAGGACGCGGCGAGTCAGCTGTTGAAGACGCGCGAGGCTCCAGCGCCGAATAAATCGCGGGTAAAAGGATCGTGAGTTGCCGGCTCGACCTCGAGCGGATGATGCGCGAAGCGGACAGCGTATCCGCGAGGATCGCGAGAGGAGTAACGGGACACGCGTTCTGGGATTCTTTTTTTAACAAATTTTGATGGCTTCTTTGGCGGAGAATTGCGGAGATTGCTTGGTCTTTTGGTCGCGAGAGGTTTGATCACCGATGAGGTAGATCTGATTCTACAATTTATTGGCAGATAGGTAGCCTACATTTATAGGAACACCAATCAGTAGCGCACTCAGGATTCAATCTTTTTAATGGAAATTCAGTAAAATTCGTTAGGTGATTATAAAAATTATTTAAAGAATAAATACAGTTTTGTTTTGTTTTTACAAAGCTCCTTGTTTGGGGGGTGCCAGAGCCCCTTGCCCCCCTTTGGGTGCGCCACTGACACCAATTCGCAGGGAAATAGGAAGTAAATAATAGGGAAACTATTTCGTACTCCAAGAAGCTAGATCTTATTTTCCATATTCGTGCACCCAGTTTTTTCACTGATACACTTCTTTTAAGGAGAAAAAAAAATACCTAAGTAGCTACCATTCCTGGCAACCTTCTGTTTCGTTTCTGTGTACTTCTCCACTTGAACCTCCCTTTTCTTGCGTCCTTGCACCTCAGGCTGCTTTTATCTTCTTCAGCGACACAACCTACCGCAAGCTGGTGCTTGCACGATCTCACCCTTCACCCTGTCTCGCATCCTCATAATCGTATCTTCCTCACGCTCGCGATCCACCCGGGCCACTTATCCGTACACGGCGATCGCGGATCTCCATCATCTCGAGCGAGCTACGCCGCGGCATCTCGGAGAGTGTTTCCTAACGCGTTTCCGCTGAAACGCGTCGTGCCTATCGTTTCGCACGTTCGTCGAACAGATCTCGCGCATTAATTCGTTCCGCTAGGCTCGTTTGGAGCGCGACTCGCGTCACACTCATTGCCAGCGATCGGAACCGATCCGCGGCCAAGTTTCGTTGAGCTTCGAGCCGCGCGGAATCGAACAGGTTTCCTTAGGATTTCGTCGGGGTTTTAGGCGACTTCGTAACGGTTGGATTCGTGGCCCATCGATGATCCTCGGTGTCGATCCCGTGGATGGTGAATCGGAGGCAGAATTAATTCACCGCGAACCCTGTCCTGGGCACTCCACCGCGGCTTTGGCTAAATTATTGCTATAACGGTTGTAAATTTGTAACGGTCAGTTGGAATCACTCGCATCGACATGGTTCTGCCTCGGGGATCTCTCGTTCGCAGGATAATCTGCTCGAGTTTCGGCTCGACGCCTCCTGCGGCAGCTTCCGCCTAATTTGTAATCAGGTTCCATTCGGAGGGAATTCGATTCGAATTCACCCGATGGAGGGGCATTGCTTTTATTTCCAAGACGTCTCACTCGTTTCAACCCTCCTTTCTAGGACTTCCTTCCGCCTAATCAAAGAAAACAAGGAGCATCACCTGTATGGGTGAGTATCCACAGAATCTTAATAATTACCCTCGTGTAAGAAAAATTAGTGTTTCGGGGTACCGGGTGACCCAGTTGTTAGGTCAGCGCTGCGAAAAGAGGAGAGGAGCCATCCGCGCAAAACCGTGATCCTTCGAAGGCCGTAGATCGTTCTTACGATCCCGGGGCGTGGCACCGAGCGATTCGTCGCTCCGAGAAAGGAATCCGTGGTTTTACGTAACGATCGACGGCCGATCCAGCTAGGAGACCGAGCCTTCCTCGTCGTTGATCGCGTGTCCGGGACTGTTTCCACGGTTCCGCGCGTCGTCCTGGTGCGATACCCCCTCGTCCTGGATCGTTCCTCCGGCCCGGACTTCCAAGAATCTCGGCCACGCATCTTCGTAATCTCGGAACGGTGTCTCGTGACTCGAGTGAATTACTTGTTGCTCCGAGACCTCTCCGGCCGTCCTCGGAGGTGTTTTATCGCACGTAAGGATCTGGACGACCCGGCCGTACCGAGTCGCGAGTCCCTCCGTCTAGAAACGATCCCCGGGCAGAGGTGCAATTAAAATGAAATTGGGCATGTCGAACGACACCAGGGAAACGGAAGAGGGGCCCCCGGTAACGGGGACCGCGGTTTCGAAAAGCTACGCTCGGAAACCGGTCCGTCGACGGGCGGGAGGAGGTGGGGGGAAGCGGGAATCAACAGGTCGATCTCCGTAGCTGGTTCGCGGAATCGACGGAAGTCGCGCAACTTTGTGCTCCACGCGAACGCCGACGCGACGGCTGGTTTCCTCGGGGGGTATCAATTAGATGGGACAAATTAGAGCCCTGAGTCAATAGCGACACGCCGCGGCGTCGAAAGTATCGGGGAGGGACAGGGACTTCCCTGGGCCCGTAGCTACGAGGGTTGGCGGGGATGGAAAGGAGAGGTGTATTTAAGGCTCCGGCTGGTCGGAGGAGAAGGAAGCTGCGTACAAAGAGAGCCGAGATGAGGGAACAAAAAGGTACAAGGAGGAGAAGGCGAGGAAGGAGATGGTAGATGAAATAAAAAGGCTCGGTGAGGAGGGGGGAATTAAGAGAGGAGGTGGAGAAGGAGAAGGAGAGATCTCTATGCGGTAGCTGAAGCCAGTCAGTCAGGTATGCCTGGAGGCTAGGCCATGATAGACAAGGTCATCCTCTCCCCGCCTTTGCACGTACGCTCCGCGCTACCGCCAGTCCTCGTTTACATTTATTTATTTATAAATATACCGCGGCACTCGGCTAATGCGCCGACAGAGGCACCGAGAGAAAGAGGAAGCTGGAGCGACCGGCGCGCATGGAAGGAGAGCCAGACGGCGATGGAACCCCTTCACCTGTCGATTCATTCCTTCATTATTCGGTTGATCGCGGCGCGAATGAGTCCGCGGAAAAGCCGCCGCTCGTTTACAGCCGTTCCTTTGAAAACCTTTGCCTCCCCTCCTCCCCCCCCCCCCACCTCGTCTCTCGTCGGCTTCGTTTTCTCGCCTGTGACGAGCCAATTATCCGTCGAACGGAATTTCGAGCCCGTCGTAAAGTCTGGCTGCTGCGTACAAGCGGCCGATAGAGTGTCCAGCGCGATCATCCAAAGTTTTATGTAGCTATTACGTAGCTTTGTATCCGAGGGGGAGATCTCGGTTACTAGATCTGTAAGTGATATTGCCTTGGTCGAGATAGGTGATGGGATATTTACACCCGAAGTTGAGTCCCTTAATGTCCCCCGTGTCGATACGTGTCGCTCTCGTTATCTATCCATCATCGAACTGATCATTCCGTGTCGTTCTGATTGCAGATCTTCGGTAGCAAGGCGGACCTGCAGCTCCACACGCAGATCCACATGCGCGAGGCGAAGCCGTACAAGTGCACACAGTGCTCGAAGGCGTTCGCGAACTCGTCGTACCTGTCGCAGCACACCAGGATCCACCTGGGCATCAAGCCGTACCGCTGCGAGATCTGCCAGCGGAAGTTCACCCAGCTGAGCCACCTACAGCAGCACATCCGCACGCACACCGGCGACAAACCGTACAAGTGCCGGCATCCAGGCTGCACGAAGGCGTTCAGCCAGCTGAGCAACCTACAGAGCCACTCGCGCTGCCACCAGACCGACAAGCCGTACAAGTGTAACTCCTGCTACAAGTGCTTCTCCGACGAGCCCAGCCTGCTCGAGCACATACCGAAGCACAAGGAGTCGAAGCACCTTAAGACGCACATCTGCCAGTACTGCGGCAAGAGTTACACCCAGGAGACGTACCTGGCCAAGCACATGCAGAAGCACGCGGAGAGGACGGACAAGAGACCGCCCATAATCGGCACCGGCCTCAGGCCGTCGATACACGCGATGACCGCCCACCACCAGGACCACTACTGGCCGAAGGTCAGCCCGGACTCGGTGATCAGCGATCTGCACGAGCGGCTGCC
Source organism: Andrena bicolor (assembly GCA_960531205.1). Lineage (NCBI taxonomy): Eukaryota > Metazoa > Arthropoda > Insecta > Hymenoptera > Andrenidae > Andrena > Andrena bicolor. Next base: position 369,049 of record OY482664.1, read on the forward strand.
CCATCACCACACCGACTACCACCAGAACCAGAACCCGGAGATGCTGCTGCCCGGCCACGGGCACAGGGGCGACTCCATAGAGAACGACTCCAGGCAGCAGACCCCGCAGCCGGCCGCCAACCATCACCCGAACAGCAGCTCGGCGTTCACGCCGATCTCCTCCATCTCGATAAACTCGATCTCCTCTATGCAGCACCCGTTGAACCCGTTGAACCACTTGCACTACCCGGGCAGCCATCACCCGGCCTCCAGGCCGTACCTCTACGAGGCCTTCAACCCGACGCAGAAGTCATCGCCGGCGTCATCCTCGTCCGGCGTCACCCCCGGCACCGCCAGCAACCAGAACGCCACGTCGTTCCCCAATCAGCTCATCAGCCTCCACCAGATCAGGAACTACGCCCACCAGCCGAATCTCGGCAACCTCGGCAACCTGGGCAACCTGGGCAACCTCAGCAACCTGAGCAATCTGAGCGCGACCATGGAGAGCCACGCTCTCCTCGGCGGCCTCAAGGAGAAACAGTAACTCCGGCTGGTCTTGGAGATTAGGAGAACCTGCCCCCGCGATTCTCCTCGGTTTCTTCTTTATTCCCTGTTGTCCCGGAACCGCCCCGAAACCCCCTCTTCGTCCACCCTGTTTCTCGTCGACGTACCACTTGGAGCGCGAGATTCGGCGGGACCCCGTCGAGACTCTTTCCCGCGGGAATGGCCGCGGAGCGTCATCGCAATCGAGCTTGCCGTAGCTTGCCGTACCTTGTAGCTTGTCGATCCTCTGGGTGTCTCTCCTCCCCCCGCAGTACCCCTCGCTCACACCTAGCCGCTCCGGGATCTGTGGATCGTTCGGGATTCTACTTTATTTTCTTCTATTAAACGCAGCGCCACGGCTGACTACTCGCCATCGGGACCGTCGGGCACGGGACGCTTTCGAGCGAACGCCCCGAGTCGCCGTTCCGCCACATTTTATTTTTCTTTTCCTTTTCTGATTTTAAGTTTCTCGCGTCGCAAACACTTATGCGATAAGTGGAAGCGATCATCGTAACGATGATATTTTTTTTTTTTGTTAGTAGTTATTTCCAAGAGTGCGACCCTCTCTTTTGCGTTCTTCTTTTAACCGATTTCTTTTTACCGCGACCAGCGTCGAATGCGGACCGCTCGGTAGCGCGGGGAACGGTGATATCCGTGGGCGATTAAACGTGGGGAAGACGCTCCGGAGCAAGGAGGTGGGCGGAGAAACGATTTCCGTGGAAATGTTCGTGGAAACGCGGAGATCGTTCTCCCCACCGAGGACGAATGCAAATCGGCCAGGCGACTTTTAATCGTTTTTAATGCTACCGCGCATCCATGCATGAAGAGCGGATATTAGAAAGTCCGGCTCGGTATCGATGGGGAAGCTCCTATCGGTAGCCGCCGGGGGCCCGTGAATCGGCAAGATCGATCGCGAACGACGCTCCCGCCTCGACGCTGATTAACTTTCACGCGCCGAACTCCGGTGGAAAGTAGCCTGGGAACCATTACCGGTGGCTAACGTTTCTCGGGTAGTCTCGGCGGGTCCCGCGGCGAATAGTCACCCGGGAGGCGAGGACGGCGATCCTGTGACCGAGGATCCTCTAGCCCCTCCTCAGCCACGGTCCCATGAAACCACTCTTCGAGGGACGTCTCCCCTCGAATTCCGTCAAGTTCCAAGCGAATAATAATAAAATAAGTTTGTTACTGAGTAGTAATAATAAAATAATAATTAATGAAGCTAAAGGATAGACAGAAGGAGGATCACAATTCAAGCGCTGGGGGCACCTGACGCTGCAACCACCCCACCATCCCCAAACCAAATCACTTTCGCCGCATCCCTCTAGCATTCGGTTTCATTGAACGTCAAGGGAAAAGCGACGATTTCCTAAGTCACTCTCTCACTCTCTCTAGCTTCCCCCGTTTTCATTGTTCTTTTATGTTTTGATATGTTACAACGTCCACTAGTTTTAAACAGAAACTACTGTTTTACAAACGCACCCAGTCGATCTTCTTCCCTCCTCGAGATAGAGAAGACCAGAGAAATCGATAGGAACGGGAACGATGATCGCAAGTCGATCGGGACCGCCCTTTCGTCGCCGATAATTATCCTTGTTAATCAGTCCAGCACGTTCGTCCTATCTCCCGGGGCCATTCGTTCGCGTCTTGCTAACAAACTGATAGTTTTTAAACAACTTGAGCACAGGTGGAACGCCTTGTCGAGTCTCGCGAGCCATCCTTGCCTTCTTGATCCTTGAAGATGCTGGGGGAACTAGTGGCTGTTGAAATAAGAACGACCCTGCGAGGGTGAGAACGAAAGGCGATGTTTCTTCGTTTTTGGCGCAGGATCGCCTGGTCCTGGGCCAGCTGGACCTTCAGAAGGGAAGGGTGGCACGGGTTTCTAACAAGAAATTATCTGCAGCACTAGGTACTTCGTCCCTCCGCTAAATCAGTTCCCAGCGTACGGACGGCCGAAGAATCTCTCCGCGCCTTCTGGACGATTTGATCGACGTCGACGATCACTGTATCAAAGGGGAAACGAAAAGGGAGCAAGGGGATTTGAGATACAGATTTGATCGTCGAGGTCGATCGAAACGCGGTGTTATAGAAAAATCGCGAAAGAGAAATTCCTCCTCCTCCCTAGCACGCAGACACACACGCACACATTCTCGCGGTCTCGTTGGACAAGGTATTTGGAATATCTCCAGTACTGTCTATATTTCTATATCAATCCTCTCTTCTCGCTTACGCCTACTGAATATCGATCACTTAATTAATCAATTAATATAATAATAATATATAATATTTATTTATTCATTTATTTGCATATATATATATATATTTATATATAATAGCTATGTACAAGGAGGTTCTTACCTCTCTCTCTCTCTCTCTCTCTCTGTCACTCGTTATTTCTGCGCCAGTGCTTTTCAACCCCTCTCTACCCTCTCGTTCCTCCTCAATTGTTTATTATATCTCCGTTACTTTCGCGTTTAATAACACGACGGCACTTTCCACAACCTACCCCAAATCTCTCTTCCTGTCTCTCTCTCTCTCTCAGTCTCACGCTCTCTTAGAACATTCATGCGATTCGCACCCCCGTGTGATCCGTGTGTGCACGCGTGTAACTCCTATTTAAAAGCTGCGTGCGATGCTCGACCTCCTCCCTGTTCCTCCCTCCGCCCGCCCTCTCCTACGTACACATACGCACACGTGCTACCTCGCTCTCCCTCTCTCTTCCATGCTCTTCGTTAATTATCCCGTTGCGAGCGAAACGTCCACTCGACCCAGAAAGGTGTGCCCACCCCTCCGCCGCCGCCTCCGAGGGGGTGAACCACCCCCTTGGAAAATAGGTGTACTTCACGGCACGATCTCCTCCTGGCTTTTCCTATTCCCTCTTAACGAACGGCGCTCCTGGGAGGCAGGGACGCGGGCAAAAAATAAAAGAAACGGAATTAACGGCGGTCCCATCGATTTCAGACCGGTCGGCATTTCTTTCCCGCGTCTTTTTTTCTCCTGGACTCTGTGGGGGTTGCGCGCTTCCGCGGGGCGCACCTTCCGAGCGGCAGTACCGCGGGAGAGCGTGCGACGGGGATCCGAAATAACGATCTCTAAATCTCGGGGAACAGTCGCTTCCGACCACCCTTCGTCTCTGTTCCGAAGGGTTCTTCCGTGTCTCCTGGCATTCCTCGCGGACTTTTTGGCCACTGCGCTCGTGGATCGAGCCTCTGGGCAAACCCTATACGAGGCAAAACCAATGCCAGGGTAAATTAAAAGCGAATCTTATATAAGATTCTGTTTAGGTCTCCTCGAACGATAACGAAGAACCCCTCGTTACTATTTTCACACTTTAAGGGGTGTACCCCAGTGGCGACGTCTAAGGCGACTCTTCTATAAAAAAAAACAGACTAAAATTAGGACAGTTTACATTCACCTGAATGTAAGTCACGTCGCAAACGTTGCCACAAAGTACACCGGAAGACTGTTTTCAAAATACTTGTAGTTAAAACTGCAACTCCTTTCCTCTTCCTTAAAAGATAAATGATAAAAGGAGCCCCCGAAACAGAGCACGAAACTCGAGTCCACGTGCTCCCCTCTGATAGCTCCTTCAGAGTCCAGCGCACGTTCAGACACACACACACACACACACACACAGACAGAGGAGTAATAAAATATGGCAGGAGTGAAACGTTTGCAAAAGCGATGTCGAAACGAGGCGAGACGATCGATGGGACCGATCGAGCGGCAAGAGCGGAGGAAGGAAGAACGGGGATGCTCGCGAACAGAGAATCGACAAATTAAGGAGATCTCACTGGGGTTAAAGAGACTATTCAAGTTCGCTCAGTATTTTATTATTATTTTATTAATATTATGGTTATGAATATTACTATTACAATATAATTACATTTTCGTTTAACCAGCTGTCACTTGAAAGGTGGAGAGACGTCGGACATCCTTGCGTTTCCTCGTCGATCATTTTCTTTCTCTCCCGTAAGAAAAACCGCAGAACCATCCCCTTCGCGCTCTTCCGCGGCGGAGGTACCGTCGCAAACGAGCGTACCTTGCAACCCGCTTGTCTTAATCTGGGGGATTCTTGAAGAGAAGTGAGAGATAGAGAGGGAGAGAGAGAGAGAGAGAAGAGAGGCTTATGTATCTGTCGCGGATGGGAGGGGATGTTGGTGTAAATGCAGAGCGAGGTTAGGTTTTGATTTTTAAAGAACCAGGTGCCTGGTTCCCAGGGGATGATTTCGGTTTCGTGGACGGCCCGTTCGTTGTTACCTTTGTTAAATCGCGTGCAATTAAATAGACGGGGTGATTAGTAGATTAAATACACATCGGGGGTGGTGTTCGAAGAGAGACGAAGCATCCTTTCCTCCACCTAGGCAGCCTCCTCGCTATCCTGTATTGGTTTGCTCTCCTCCCTCGTTGATTCTCGCGACGTTCGCAGAAGCATGCCGTCCACTATGCTCTCGGAGACTAGGGAAGAACGCGCAGAGGATCTATTCTTCGCGAGGGGAGCCTCCCGTCAGGCTCGGCTCGGTTTGCATTCATAGAGAAAGGAGCTGCTCTCCGCGTCGCTTCGGGAAGCGAGAGCGGGGAGGACTCTTGTCTCCTTTATTTTTACATCAACAGTCTCTCCGACGAGCGATACACAAGCGACTGTGAAATGGGAATGGGAGGACCGTCTCTCCCCTTGGATCGTAAAATCTAAAACACTCCCTAGTGATCGACTAAAAGAAAACTTGAGATCCCATTTCCATGCCGCACTCTCCCACTCGTCGGGCGACCGTTCCAAGCTTGAGGCGACTCTAACCGCTAGTCGCGACGACCATCGATTAAAGGGGAAGCGGGCGAGAACGGAGGAGAACGGAGGAGAACGGGGGAGAAATGACCGCGCGCCCCGTGTGTCTGTGGGTTATGGGTTACGAATGATTGGAGAGCAGGGAGGAGCGCGAGAGAGAGAAAGAGAGAGAAAGAGAGGCTGGGAAGCCGGAGCGAAAGAGCAGAGTGAGAGGATATCCACACGTAGGCGACGTAAGAAGAGAGAAAAAAAAACAATATATTGATTATATTGCGTGGTACGAACAGAACTGTGATATTTTATTGTATAAATTTACGGAGGAAAAAGAAAAAAAAGATGAGAGAAAGATGATGAAATATGAAGAGGAAATCTCTAAGCGGATATACTTACGCGGGATATTACTGTATTTTACAAAGAAGTGCATCCTTAAGCCGTTTAAACGCAATCGTACGGAGCTCGTACGGATCTCGTACGCACGTAGCCGGGTATCCCTTTGAGGAATCGAGTCTAACTTCCTTCGCACAGCGCTCCGCGGCGTGTAGCTTCTGGGGGAGGCGGGATGCCGAGGGCGCACCCTCCCCTCTGTCCGGTCCGTTCTCGACTTCGGAAGGAATACCCGGCCGTTTTTCGGGCCGATCGCGGGGCCCTAGTGTCTAATCGTTTCCTGTTTGTAAAGTATATATATAGATATATTAATATAGATATATTATATATATGAATTAAATGTTTGATAAGTGGGAAGCAGCGAGAGAGTTACGAAAGGGGCGAGAATGATCTCGTTGCGTGTTTCGAAACGATTTTAAGCACACACATACATACACACACACACACACACACGCAAACAGAGGCACTTACACGCAGAGTTAACGGTTAGAAGAGTAAGTACCGAAGTCTGTAAAGTTTCCAAGGAAGGGCAATTTTTTGCGCGCTACCGATCGTCCCTCGCCAACTCGCGAACGAAGCATCAGAATTGAACGGCGAAGAGAACCGCGTCTCCTAGTCGCCCACAGATCGACAAATGGCGGAGAGCGTTGGCTGCCTCGGGTTCGTCGAGCGACACCTCCACCTTTTTGCCGGAGCACATTAAGCGAGGTGCAGAATTATAAACCTGATGGTGCAAGATCTGGAAAAGCAGTTTCCCAGTGGCTTGATCGCCAAGAAATCGGAGAGCGCAAAGGGGTGGAGGTGTCCGCTACCCGGACCGGCGAAATTTCCATCGCCTGCTAGCGGGACTACCCCTGCGCTCGACGAGGAGCGGACCCACCGGCGCACCACCCCCGCGAACGCGATACATACACGCATACAACGAAACGCGACGGTCGCCGTTCCGCCGTTCCGCCGTTCCGCCGAGGGCGGATCTCGGCCGAGAGGAGCGGAACGCCGGTCGTCGTGAGCCGATCGCAGACGGGGCGAAGAAGAAACCGTGCGTTCTTTCCTTTCACTTTCTAACGCGAGCACAACGGTACAAAGTATGAGAAATAAAGAATGAGACGGAGAGAGATGGAGCGAGGAGGAACCGTGGCAAGGAAGGGGGAGGGAGGCCTCCGGCGGGGCCCCTCGAAATTCGTACGGGAGCTGGAGGGATGAGGTGTGCGCGCTCCCATCGAGTAGAAACTGTGCCGGGGATCCCTGTACGAATTTCGCGGGCGGCGCCGTAGTTTCCGTTGATTGCGATTTGCGACGCAACGTGGTCGGAGGACGTCGTTCTTGGGCCCCTTCCTCTCCCCCGCGGTTGAGGGATCGAGAGTAATATCACGGAACACGGGACTCGTGTTATATTTATAATCGATTTTCAGAGTTTTCTCGCGACCATTTCTTCTCGACACCGACCCGCGTCTTCTCGCGCGGACAGACCTTGTAAAGAAAACCTCCCCGTACCCCAAAAACCCACCCCCGAAACCCCGTCGTCGACACTAACTGTTCGTCCTTTTTAACAAATATAACAGAACTTACGTCTTACTAATCACGAGCGGCGATTCGGAAGGCCATCGCAATCCACCTCGATCGGAGGAGCTTGAGCGTTTCCTTTCAATGCCGCGGTTGCTTTCAGTGGAATGGGTCATTGCCTTGGCGTTCTGTATTTGCGAAGTCTTTTATAATTCCTTGATCAAGCTGACTTTCTTTTAGAATGGCCGAAGAGGCGTTCTCGATCCGCCGACGGAAGCTTCAAGCGAGGATAGGTAATAAATTGAAATTTGCGTTTCAGTTGCAAGCTCGAGGAATATTTATTTCGCCCTACTTCTTTCTAAATTCAACGACACCGGCGCGCACGTTCTCCGAGTCTCAGTCACTACGGTTAATAATGTCCTAGCCACGCTCAATTAATACGATAAGGAGCCACGCGTAGCGCGTGCTTAAGGGGGACCAACGGTGTGACGACCTCGAAAGTAGGCGATTTTTTTTTCTTTTTAAGATGAATTGCGGCGCAGGTATAGGTAATAGATAGAAATGTAATTTTTTTTATACTTAATACATTTATTGAACTAAAAGAGAACCAGTTTTTGTTTCTTTTTCGATGGAATGGACACGTGGGATTATGTGGCGCGCACGTCGCGCAACGGCGATTGGCCCAGCGGCTGCGCAACCGTGCGATCGCCTGAAATACAAATTTCAATTATTATCTTAAGCTTACGAGCGCAGTTTCAGTTAAGCGTACGGAATTGGAGGTGTATTCCTTTCTGGGGAAATAGCGCGTGTACAGAGGGGACGTTTCTTTTCCAATGAAAGATCGATTGTTTTCAGCTATGTTCTGGAAATCGTTAGTCGAAATAAAATGACCGTACGCTTGAAGATTGATGTCTTCGTTAAGGATAAGTTGGCATATTTGCAAATCGGCAGGATGAAAATTGTCCGAGCTAGCCGCTGGGCCAGTGTCGAAATGTCGTTTTGAAAGAAACGCGTTTAAAGTTTCAGTTTGTTGTTATATATTAATAAAGAATGTTTTTTTCAACTTACATTGTATCGTCGATCCCTAGACCATAGCACGAGTGATTTCCAACGATCTTTGTTGCGGAAGCGAAGAAATTTCAAGCAGGCTGTTGGCGCCTAGGACCTGCGCAACGTTAATGCGCAGCTCCCCCTGTTTAAAACTCGAAAGGGAGACTTCATTTCGTTATTGAATATACGTACGGAGATGTATGAAGCTCTACGAAATGGTATCTCTTCAAACTTTCTCTGAAAATGAGTTGCCGCTGGCATTATATAACTTTTAGAACCGTCACACCGCCGTTGGTCTCCCAAATCAGTCTCTGTCCCGCTAGAAATTGAATTTAATAGTTCGCTAGGTTGCACCAGGTGGCATGTAATTCCGAAAAACACAGCGTCGACATCTATTAACAATCCTATGAAACGTGTTAATAAGTAACAGAGTTTTACTGCAGCCCTATGCACTTTCTGCATTACATACAATCGGTATAACAGTCACCTTCATTTTTTGCAGCCTCGTGTTTCTTTTGAATCGCGCGCGATCGGTATAACAGCTAACTTCATTTCCTGCAACTAAGTGAACTAAGCGAAGTTGCTGCATTGCATACAGTTGGTATAACAGCCGCCTTCCTTTGCAACAGCTAAGGTGCAACGTCTGCATCGCATGCAATCGGTATAGTAGGACGTGAGTCTACATCCTATCGGTACAGTAGAATGTATAATCGGACTACGCACGCGCAGCTTGATATGTGTCATAATCAGCTGATCAGGCACAGATGTAAAGATGGCGAACTTGGGGCCGATTAATTTCGTTGGCAGATAACTGTCAAAGGAGGACACAGCGAACGTTACTTGTTCACAATACTAACAGTGATCCTCGCAAATGTGTACATAATTGAAAACAGTGCATCATGGCATTCTTCGAGGTTAGTTTAACATCGTCCTCGAACGTCCACTGCAATCCTTTCCATCGTCCATACATAACCCCATTTTTTACGCGCTGACGCTGGTATCGTGTTTACTTTTCAGTGGAGACGGTTCAATTTCTTCGACCTGAAGAAAGAGGTCGACGGTGGGAAGATAGCCAAGGCACTCGGAGTGAGTTTCTTTCGATCCGAATCGTATCCTTCGCGACGCGACGATCTGCCTTTAGGTTAGGTAGCTGCATTTCATATGCATTGTATATTGTATATTCTGTTGATTAGGACGCTCAAGTGACGGCAGCTACGAGCGGCAACGGCAACTTGGTCTTCGGGGATAACACGGGCAACGTGCACTTAGTGAATAGAACTTACGATGTCACTACTTTCCGCGCTTATGAAATCACGTTGACATTGGCCCAGCAAGTTCAACATTCCACTTTCTTGTTCACCATTGGTGTCAGTACCGTCGTAGAATCATTCCACGTTCATTAGAAATATCATTGTTACTTTCACGAGAACTGTGTCCGTTTAGGAAGACGAGCTGGGCTGCAATCCTACGATAAAAGTCTGGAACTTGGAGAAACAGGGCAGCCCGACATGCGTCCGTATAAGTAGAGCGATACCTAGTTACAAGGCAGTTCCTGCGACCGCCTTGTGCGTGCATTCTAGTCTGACTTTAATGGCCGTTGGCTTCGGAGATGGCTGTATTATGCTCTATAGGTAACAATCGATTAGACAGTGACTCTGTTTAGCTGGCTAACAACACTTCTGACGGAGAACTTTCAATCCTCAGGGGCGATTTGACTAGGGAAAGGAAGAATAAGATAAAGGTGCTGCAGGACGCCAATATTTCTATCACCGGTTTGGCGATAAAGTCGACGGGCAAGCAGAATCTCCTATTCGTCGCTACTACGAACAGTGTCTTTTTATATAACATTACTGTTAAAGATAAAGAATTTAAATCCCCCTTGGATTCGATGGGCTGCGCCAGGAAGTGCAGCGTCCTTGCAGAGTCCATGCAAGATAGTCACTTCATGATTGGTCGTACAGATGTAATAATTAAACCTCGAAATCTAATCCCAGGATATTAAGTAAACCTCTTCTCATTAATGAATTTCTTTCGTGTCAGGCAATTTATTGTTACACGTCGGATGGTAGAGGACCCTGTTACGCTGTAGAAGGTCAGAAAATAATGTTAGAGTGGTTTAGAAGTTACTTGGTGATCATAGCAAAAGAAGCGGCTAATGTTCCCAGAACAACAACCACCATTTCTGCAAAGCCGAGGTAAGAATTCTATTTGATCGACCAATTAAGCGAAAGCGTTCTTCTTAACAAATTATATTCGTTGGTAGTACCATAGAACCGATACCACCAGGTGTCGATAAACATATGATCACGGTACTGGACATACAGAATAAGTTCATCGTCTTTTCTGCATCGATGGTGTCCGTGCAAGCTGTGTTAACAGAGTGGGGTGGATTTTTTATACTCAGTGGAGACAGCAAGCTTTATCACTTAGACGAGAAAGATCTACAGTCGAAGCTGGCGTTGCTTTTTAAAAAGAATCTGTACGACGTGTCTATAAGGTAGATACAGAACTGGAAATATTAAACGAAGCATCGTTTAGAACTGTGCTACTTTCAGGATAGCCAAAAATCAGCAGTACGATGCTGAGGGTCTCATCGATATATTCCGACAGTATGGGGATCATTTGTATGCTAAGGGAGATCATAACGGAGCTATAGAACAGTACATAAAAACAATTGGCAAGTTGGAGCCATCGTATGTGATTAGAAAGTTTCTGGACTCCCAGCATATCGACAATTTAACGACATATTTGCAAGCGTTGCATAAAAACGGACCCGCGACGGAAGACCACACCACTTTGCTATTGAATTGTTACACGAAACTGAATCACCCGGATAAATTGAAAGTATTCATCATGGTAAGCGATCTTTGATCTGCGCTCTATGTTAATGCAATTAACAGTTCCCGTGTCTACATCACGGTAAATCGTTCGTTTAGACAAAAGATAGAGAGGTCGATTTCGACGTCGAGATCGCGATTAAAGTCTGTCGCCAATCGTCGCCGGAGGATGCTCTGCTCCTCGCCCAAAAGCACGCGCGGCACGAATGGTACCTTCGCATTCAAATAGAAGATAAACACGAGTACGAGAAAGCACTGGAGTATATGGCAACTTTGGAGTTTGAAGAAGTAAGTTTATTCAGGGGCGGATTTGTGTCTAGGCTTAGTAGGCTGTAGCCTAGGGCGGTGAATTTTGGGGAGCGATAAATTTTAGGGCGCGGCAAATTTTGAAGAATGGCAAATTTTGGAAAGTGATCAATTTTGAGGAGTGGTAAATTTTGGGGAGTAACAAATTTGGGGGAGTGACAAATTTTGGAGAGCGAAAAATTTTGAGCGAAAGAAATTGGGAAAAATTTAAACATAGAAGTTTGAAAGAACTGTAAAAACAATTCAATTCTTTTTCATACAGCGAATTAGCAATAACTAATATGTGAGTTGCGATATTGAATTAATTTTGGAATTGCCTCGACTCTTTTAAATTAAAATATTTGATGATATTTCGCGGAAAAGGCGGCAGACACTTGTTACCGTAAGAGCGCCAAATCTCCAAATCCGCCCAAAATTTATTTAAACGAGTCTAATTAGTTGTGCAGAACTAATTCGAAACAATTCTTCCCTAGGCAGAATCGAACATGAAGAAATACGGTAATATCCTAATAAAGAATGTGCCAAATGAATCCACGCAATTTTTAAAAACTTTATGCACCAATTATAGGCCTTCTAATAAACCACTCGTAGATCAGGTAAGCTTCGACGAACAACAGAATGAACGTCGGTGTAACAGCGGGATTAATTCATCCAACTCTCTATGTTCAGGAAACATTAGACGGTACCGTGGTCCAAGATATCGACAAAGCTAATCCCGAAGACTTTATCCACCTGTTCTTAAACAATTCAGAGCGACTGGTAGAATTTTTGGAGCATTTAGTCAAAACTGATACCAAGTTAGTACATCGCATTAGCTATTCGAACGGTGTATTAGATATTGTATCCTGTAATTTATACGTGTTGACGCAGGTGGAGTACTTTGGTATATAACACATTAGTAGAGCATTATCTCCATGTTTGGTCAGCCTTAGACAACGACGTAGCTAAAGTGCAATACGAACAGAAAATTGTTCGGCTTCTGCAGAGCTCTGAGGCGTGCTACGATAAAGATCAGATCTTAATTCTGTGCCATCAGCATAACTTCAGACGTGGTTTGCTGTTCCTCTACGAAGAGAGTAAACTGTACGTACATAACTTAGCACTCGGTGATCTTCTGTTTAGAAGCTCTGTCTCATAAGTAACATTGTCGATAGGTATCAGGAAATATTGCGATTCCACTTGCGAGAAGGAGACAGTGAGCAGGTATTAGCTACTTGCAAACGATTCGGCCATCAGGACCCGAATTTGTGGGTTCAAGCTTTATGGAGCGTTGCCAGGAACAAAGAAGCTCCGACCAAGCTACTTGCAGACATACTAGCTTACATAGGTATAGTTATAATTCTTCGTCTTTTTCTTTGCATCGTAGATTTATTCTAAAAGAAATATCATTCTTAGCGCAAGAGAGACTTTTATCGCCCCTAATGGTGATCGACGCAATCTCCACCTCGCTCTCTTGCACCTTGGGCGATGTTAGAACGTATTTGAACAGCGTGCTGCGAACGGAACACGAGCAGACTCAAGCGGATATAGACTTAACTGAGAAGTATCGGGCAGATACCCTGAAATTGCGCGAGCAAGTAGAGTCTATTAAGAACAGCACGATAATCTTTCAAGGATCGCGTTGCAGTGCCTGCCATCATCAGCTGGAGCTACCGTCGGTGCACTTCATGTGCCAGCATTCGTACCATCAGCACTGCTTCCAAAGTTTCTCTGAAAATGAGAACGAGTGTCCAGCATGCCTGCCGAACAACAAGAAGCTGTTGGACATCATAAAAGCTCAGGAACAATCGAGGGATCTGCACGAGACGTTTCATAGTCTGCTTGACAGAGCGGAAGATCCGTTCTCATTGGTTGCTGATTACTTCGGTCGAGGGGTGTTCAAAAAGTTAACGGTGATCACCGACACGGACAAATCGTTGTCCGCGGCGTCGATGAAGTTCCAGGAACCGTTGCTGAATTACGGGCCAGGGGCGGAAGCCAGGATCAGATTAACGGAGGGGAAAACCTCGACGAAAGCTTCGCCTGTGCCCATAAAGGAGGCTCGCATTCTAAACAACATCACGCCGAAATCGTCACCGATCCAGAAGGCTTTCGTGCCACCGAAGACACCGATCGTGCCGTCCAATCCGTTCCAAACGGTCGAGTACGATGAATCGAAGAACCCGTTCTTCGACGAGAAGGATAGCAATCTCGTTAAAGACAACGACGACGACGACTGTAATAAGAACCTGAATCCTTTCAGCAGATAAATTGCATTCCCTGCGTCCAAGTATCTCAAGTTTCACACTCGTGAATGAACAGTAAGTGAACTATATATATTATTACACACGGGCAAAGAATTGGCAGAACTTGTAAAAAAGTAGGAGGTGGCGTATGAAGTGATTCAACAGGTCCAGCTTAGATTTTTATTAGGCTAATTCTTGTCAGAGCTCCGATCGCTATTCTTTTCTCTAAGTTGTATGAATTTCATATTACTTTTCTATTTCATATACACTCTTGATACTTTCATCTTTTTATGCTTCGCGCGACGTGTAATAGGAGAGAATGTATTTGCCGGCGACTGATGGGAATTCGTTTGCATAAAACATAAGGCATATATATGTATATTAAACAATTTATTGTATATAATCCACGTAATATCTTTTAGGATAATTAATCCCATTATAAAAAATACTTCACGTTTTATAAAAAGATACATCTACCAAAGTAAGTCTCCCCTAAATAGGCGTTAATAAATAACATGGAAAGAAGTATATAACTACATTATACATGGTCCAAAATGTGTTTCCACTCAAATATCTTGTCGCTTATTCGAAATGCGCTCCAGTTATCTATAATTTCTGGAGTCCTTGGTTTAATAGAAATAGAGGTACAATACTCTTCGGAGACCACTGGTACGAAAAAGTCGGAGAGCACAGGTACAGCGTCTCTCTGCCGCGGTTCTGGGTCCTTGCTACGAGTCAATCTGCTTGGCAGTTGCTTTTCATCTATGGACAGGTCCACCAAGTTTTTATAAATGGCTTCGTCGAGAGGAAAGTCCAAGGCACTAGAAATCTGCAAAAAGAAACACAGGCAGATATTCTCTGATACTTTGTAAGCGACCTTCCTCCCTTTATAATACCTTTTCGTTTAAGAGACTTTTGTACGTAGCTGGTAGATGCTCGATATCCATCACAGGCTTTTGCTTCTTCATTTCATTCAGCTTATTAATTGTACACATAATTGAATTATACTCGGGCCGTGCTAATCTTTCCCCAGAGGTACATGGTTTCGCGTAAGCATCATCTTCCCGTTCTTCCAAAACTGCTTGCCTTTTACGTGGCTTTCCTGGACCAACGTAAGGTTTAATTTTCGGTCCAATGATGTCACGCAGCAAAGTCTTTTTAATTGGAGAACCTTTGGTCTTTGATGCAGCTATACTACGCTTATGACATGGCATGAAATTAGTAACAGTATATTTCGAATTGATCTTCTTCGATGCGACCGAAGTAAACGATTTAGACGGACCATTTGACTTTTTTGCATTAACGCCGACTGGGAAAGGTTTGCTTTTATATTGCCTAGTTTTTAAATCTGTGGTTGTTCTGGGCGCAGCCTTAACGCCTTTCTTACCAGTTGCCGCTTCGTTCTCTTTTCCCTTTTTAGATTTTGTACAATCTGTCTTTGAAACACTAGCTTTGACATTGTTCCGTGGCTTAAGTACTTTATCCATGGTTTCTTGCTGTACAACAGGAGGTGCCACCGGAGTTATCACAATATCAGAAGAGTCCTCAGCAATGTCGATTACATCTATCACCTTAGAATTTACTTCGATATTTCGATTACTACTGGTATCGCTTAAACGTTTCTGCCGCTCTGTTTTATCAGAGTTGTCGGTTGAAGTTGTTTGAACAGCGCAAGGGGCCACATTGCTACATACAGTTAACGATTCAGTCATTCCTTCATCATTAGTAGTTTCTAATCCTTTACTGTCTTGACTGTTAGACTCTACATTTAGATTCAATACTCTAACAGGCCTATCTAAACTTACGATGCTTCTAATTCTCGGTCGATTTGAACGAACGGTATGTTTCTTATCCGCTGAAGCTTTCAATTCCTTCGTTTTCGATTCGTCGGCATCGGCCTGGGAGAATCTAACCTTCGGCCTCGCGATAAATTTCGAATCGTTGGACATGACGAGACGGTGTGGCAAAATTTTCAGAGCACCAGACTCGCGGTGAAACTGCCGCCAGAAAATTTGGCAGCACGGAATCGTAAAGATCCCGACAGCATAACCTCCCTAAACACAGCTGTCTTGAGAGCTGTCAACCGAGCACCGCAAGCTTCCATGGTGTTGCCAATTGCTTAAACAAAATCGTAACGCTCGGCTCCCTCGGCTCCCTCGGCTCCACGGGATTCCCCGATTTACCATTATCCTCGACTTTCAATTTACCCGAGGCATAGGTTAGCTGCGAAAAGACAATTGCGCTTACCGCGTGACACAGTTGCAGTTCGATTGTTTAACAGCCAGTTAATTGCGAACACAGGTGTTGAGCAACAGTTTAGCGGTATTTATGACGGACAATGTATTGTTCGGGAACATGGAACGCTTCGAGGTATCCCACCGTTGATTATTTATAACTCTTTCGCGTAGGAATCGCGGCTGACTGGAGGTTAGAATAATCGTGTTTGCAACATCTTGTTATGTTCTCGTTTGTTCAACAGAATCCCGAATTTCTGCCCTTGGAGGACCTAAAATTAAAGACTAGCACTGGCGGTGTTGTTGAGCATGTCGATGCTTTGGTATGTTTATTTAATTCACTCGATAGTTCACTTGCAGTTGTGTTTTGTTTTTTGACAGTGTAGTGTAATGAATTTTTTGCAGAGCGAAAGGTGGGCGGATGATCGTTACTTCTTGCATTACGAAGCTCCTGTACTGTACGATGATAAGGGAGTTGAAATTGCGGGTGCGAAGGAGCATTGGATGGAAATCGTCACTTACATGATTGACGATTTAAGGTGGTTACTCAGTCTTCCATTTTATAGGTAAGTATGATCGTGAATTCAGGGGTGACTGTATTTATCGATCCTCGAACGATGTGAAGTATCGTCTACGTGTTATATATCTTTATTGTTATACATTCTTTATTTAGATTTTGGTCGAACGTTGCATTCAATACGTCGATACTGAACGCATTAGTATCTTTTCTACAAGAGGCGCCACCGTTTTACGCTTTAGAATATTTCCCAAACTCTCCAGAAATGTTAGAACTCCTCCAAACGCTCCATCGCTATGTACTTATGGCTTTCGCACGTTTCGTTACGAACAAAGAGGACCCTAAAGAGCACATGAGTCGTCCATTTTTGGGGAATTTATTGTATGAAAACTACATATTCACAGTACCGATTATCTTTGATCTGTGCCAACTTTATGGCAGAGAAAATGCTAAAATAATCAGGAAAATTTTAAATTGTTTATTTACGTTAGAGCCACAGTACAATAACGATCTTAAAAAAACTGTTCCTCGGCTTATAGAGGTGACGTATTAATGTATACAGATCGTTTGTCTCCTTTAATAAATGGAACTGAATTTGGGAATTGTTAGTGTAGGCTTTAGAGAACGTCGACGGCAAGTTCGGTGTTACTTCCATTCATAACAGCAGTGAGGCGGTTTCATTGTCGAGACAGAATACTGGTCCCAAGAACCTTACGTTGTTTAATTTGGAGGATATGATATTATATGTATTAGATATATCATCGACGTTGACTGTGTTCTTGAAAAATTATCCCCCTGCAGTGAGTATATTTCATGAGGAGAATTTTATGAAGAAGTAAGTGTACAGTCTGTGGTTCAATTTATTCCTATTACTTTCTGGTAACTCATGTTTTTGTCTACCATTAAATAGAATTCTTTGTACGTATGAGAACACGATGCCTGAGATGTATAAACAGCTAGATAAGCTAGGATGCAACGATGAGAACATGCCTAAGTACATGGAACTGAAGCATCGGTTGGACGTGACAAGAATCGAGATGTTGAACTTGTTTCACGCTATCATAAATCAGCCTATACTGAGTATTGAAGACAGATTGTAAGATTCTACTTACTTAAAGTAATGAAATATTTATCACCTAGCATAATCAACACAAATGTGGTTATAATATTTCGCATAGGGAAACGATATCAGACACAGAGAGGAAGCAACTCGTGGAAGAGTATCTTACTTGTTTAGACGACGCTGTTTCCGAAAAAGAATTCATTACAGATTACGATCAATTATATCCAGTTGAACCGGATCTGAACTCCTTATTGACAATATGCCCCGAAGTGTATCCTTGCTCAATGTAAAAAGAATCGAAGTCGTAGGACTGCCCTCCTTAGATAAAATGTCCTATCTAGCACTTCGAATCATCCGAAAAAATACAGTTTTATCATTTTCTTTCTGCTATCCATGTAACAAAAAAATTAGTTTCTAGATCTCTACGAAGCACGTAGGTTTTCTTACTTTACTTAAAAGGTAAAATACGCGTGGAACTCCAAATATTTCAGTATTTTTTGAAAATGGAAAAATGCTAGATAGGACATTTTAACTAACAAGGGAAGATCCCGTTCCTGGAAATTAAAAAAATTTTGAAACTTTGTGAATATGTAGGGGATTTCCTCCTGATTACACCGTAATTTTTGTTTGCCACCCAAATTCACTCAAGGGGGGTGAAATTAACCCCTGAAAATTCGGCTATTTTCCGATTTACTGTTATAACTCGCGAACTGCAACAGATAGAAAAAAGTTTCAAGACAAAAGTTACTTCTTTTAATTAGATCTATCATTTAGTAAAAAAAATTAGTTCACAGTTCACGCGTTATAACACAAAATCAGAAAATAACCGGATTTTCAGGGGTCAAGTACACCACCTTAGAGTGAATTTGGACAGCAAACAAAAATTGCATTGTAATCAGGAGGAAATTCACTACATATTCACAAAGTTCCAGAATTTTTTGAATTTCCGGGTTCGGAATCTTCCCTTGTAAGGAGAGCAGTATATCAATCTGAATTTAACCCTTCGGTACTTAACGAACATTCAGTGATACAATGAAGTGTGACTACATACTGCAATTACTCAATGCAACTATCGAAGAGTCGCGCGCTCCGCCCACTGCTTTCCCCAACAACATAGGGGTAAGTAGGAGATACGAGTAGTATGTTTTTCGTATAATTGTTACAATATCATTCTGTATAGGAAGCTGTAGCTGGACCCAGCGGTATTCAAAATCGATCGACGGTATCCTCCGATAGCATAAGGCCGTCGAACAAGAAAAAGATGCCCGTAACGAAGAACAACGTTGAATTGGCATTACTTGTTTCTGAAGTAAAAGATATATTGCACGACTTAGACGAGCAGTTCATCCAGGTAACAATTTCTTTATGAACGAAGATGTCTCTCACGAGAGCATATTCCGCAATGTCACTCGCTTTACAGGTATGCTTGGAGAACTACGGTTACAATACTGAGTCTGTGATAAATGCTGTTCTGGAAGACACATTACCGCCGAAATTGAAAAACCTGAAAGATCTTAAATCTATCATGATGGACGCACCGGTAGACGACATGGTATACAAAATTTCCCCGTTGCGTCATCGATCTATCGGGCAGTGTAAATGTGCAATCGTGTGATTTCTTTAGGAGACGTACGCAGCTGAGGAAGACCTAGCTTCCGGGTTCGAACGATTAAACGTGGCCAGCGACTTCTACGACGATGTTCACGAGAAGACTCGCGAGATCATCCCAGTGCCCAAAGAATACATAACTAGAAAGTAGGTTTCTCAGGGCGGGCGTGATAGCATTTAATCATAGATATAACATAAAAAAATATTTATTCAACAATACTCATGTACACCACATTCGTAAGATTATACTGCCCTGTAGAATTTAATTGAACAGCGATTTTGTTACAGTTACAGCCTTGTGGACGAGTACGAGGACGAGTACGACGACACGTATGATAATCGTGATATGCGCGCTGCTACGCGGGACTCCGTTGAGGCGGATTCCAGGCCCTTCATCACGCCAAGAGTTAGTATTTCTGTTTAGCCCAATAATACGATTTAGTCGCACGAGCGTTCACACGGACGGTTTCCATATCAGGTGCTTCTTGGGAAGCAAAAAGTCGAAGTTACCGAAGAGTCGGAGTCGGAGAACGAGGGCACAGAGACCGAGCAGAATGGAAGAGATCAGTTCGTACAGAATCCGGCGGAAGTGCGCGCGAGAGCTGAACAACGAAGAGCCGCCCGAGGCGGGAAACAGCCAGCTGACGTGGTTGGTAAGTTTCGTTTATGAAAATTCATACATGATCACGCGATTGTATACGTTCCGCGCCGTGGCTCGCCAGTGAACGTTTCTGTGTTCTTCCTGCTTAGGCAAATCCAGGGGCAGAGGGCAAGAAAAGAATGTGTTGTACAGCAGACAACAGAAGAACACCCATAAAGGGACGCGTGCCAATCACAATCGTCGTTCAGGTGCCCAGTTCAAACGAAGTCAAGGAATGGTTCCGTCTTAAAGCTATCTATACTTTTACAATATCAGTGTAAATACTGCCATGTGATAAATACATTCGTACCTACATTACCTCCGCAGCGTATAGCCGGTCCCCTCACCGTCCCGTTCTTCATCGTCTCGTCGAAACGGTTTGTTCCGGAAGTACTAGCGACTGTTCAATGGTCTTTGACAATGGTAAGAGCCCTTATTCTGTTAATTTGGCTGGCCACCGTTTCTTGGTATTCCTCCTCGGGCACCATAGCGCTGGACGGTGAGCCCGAAACGTTCTGCACCGGCATCAAGTGCGTGAACAACTTCGTAGTACTTCCATAGTAATCCAATTGTATCATGATCAAGGCATGAACGCTGGGCTTAATGTATTCCAATCTCTTCTCGAGAAACATCGGTAGTTCTACGAGCAATTGGGCGTGTACAGTTTTCAAATCTTTCCCGGCCGCCTCCTCCGACCTGCGTTCCCTTTCCAGTTTCGCGATATGACTAGCGGTCCTGTCCTTCTTCTCTTGCAGCTTCTTCACACGGTTGTGGGAATATCTCCAAGCGACCACCAGCTCCTCGCGCTTGCTTATCGCCGCGGCTATTAGCGCGAACTCGTCGCGCAACTTCTTCAGAGGCTCTATGAACGTTTTCTGACAAAGCGCCGCCATTTCTTGCACCGTTTTCCCAATCTGTTGAAGGTAGAGAGATCTTTGCTACTCTGGATCTTGTAAAGAAGCAATTTGTAGACGCACCTGTGTTGTAACGGAGTGGTAGTCTTCCACTATCTTCCTGAAATCATCGTTCAGATGAGCCAAACCACAAGTTGTCAGATTTATCGTTAGTCTCTGATCCGCTCGATCAAGGTTCGCCACAGCTTCTGTGTACTTCTTCATCTCTTTTGTCAGTTTCCTAATCGTATCTTCGACGCTAAAATAGGGGAATGCCCTGACTATAAGCTGGCTAACGTTTGAGTAACTTTCCTAAATTTTCGAGGTGTATCCGATGCGCTTGATTATGAATTAAAATAGCAGTAAATATCGCTAAAGAGTACGTACTGAATAAGCCTTTGCACTGCAACATCCAGCTCTCTGTCTTCTGCATGCGATAACAGAGGCGGTGCTGGTGTTGGTCTTAATGTCAAATGATTTTTTTTTAAGGGATTCCTGTGTGTATTTCAATGGTATTGAATCGAGTTCCGACTTCTTTAGGTTAGCAAATAGCTGCGCGTAATGTGATTTACTCACCACGTCATGTTATAGTTATAACTGCGAGTACTTTCATAATATCATATTTCTCCCACTGGATCTGATTTATATAGACATTATTGTAACTATTAATTAGAAGGCCGTCGCAGGTGAACGCGCAGCACCCTTTGGACCCGTTGTCACTATCATCTGAGATTGATAAGACTCGTGATAAGCCACTTGATTCGCATACTTTCGTGTGCTGGCGCTGTCGTTTCATTGATTTTCTAAATAAAGACACCCATAGCATTTGAAGATTTTGCTACGCGTTAACTGCTCGGAGTATTTAAATTTGACGTAACGTTTCCTAACCTCTAGTAAATTTATAGAGCTTTTTCGCCAGTGCGTTTTCCAACTAGATATAGTGAAGACTACAACTATACACATCTGCAGATGTAATTCATTCATGAACAATTCTAAATACTGATAGTGTGTATGTATGTATTAAAGAACACTGTTCTGTTATGCTGAAACAATGTTTATTTATTTGTTCTGTACAAACACTTCGTTTTACAAGCATTGAAATATTATTGATACAATAAATTCCAAGGCTTCTTAAATTAACTTAATCTAGGATCTCAGATACACAGGCTTTAATACAGCTTAGTGGTCTATAATAATTAATTCGTCTATTCCCCAATCTTCGTAACTGTTGTCAGGCAGATAGCGCCTGATCACGATCGGTATTTTCCTCTGCTTCAATTCCTTCATGGCTATTTGCAGAGGATCCGTTTCTCCCTCCAATTCCACCATCACTGGAGCACACATGGCTATCTGCAGTGCTCTGGTTCCTAATACCCTTGCCCTTTCATACCTGTAAGCGTAAAAACAAAGTGTAAGATTCATTCTCTTTGAAATTAGTAGACGTTACTCTGTACTGTTTATTTATTGTTTATGTATTATTAACAGAGCTTCATTATTAGGTTAAAAAAGTTTTAATGTTACTTGCTTTGTCATGTATCTTGTCGTAATTCTCTTGGATCTTTGAACCCCGCCACTGGCTTCGCCAGCTGCTAGTAACTCAATATTCTCTCCATCCTCTTCTTGAGGTTCCAATTCTATATTATCGTCGTCGTCAACGTCGTCGAAATCATCTGCAACGCTTTAAATGATAAAATTCAGTAAGTTTGTTCTCAAAATCACATCACGATCTACTTAATTTTAATAATCTAGGGTTATGTTTCGCCTATTTTAAATAAGAATACGGTTCAAAAATTGTTCCGGTTTATGATGCGCGTGAAATTGATTTAAGACTGAAATCATTTCGATGTCAAAAGTTATACATTTACAATGTATGTTGATTATATATTTGTTATAAAAGATTCGCACATTTTGAATGCTAGAGGCTTCCGCAGTTTTTACATTTACGATTAACTAAAAGAATTACTTACTCGTCGCCATCAAAATCATCATCCGCCATCGTTTGTTAATCAAATTAAATATTACCCGTGCAATGTGAATTCAAATATAAATAATTTTGTTCCTTTACTCGTTTCACACAAAATAATGATCAACAATCTACCTACGATGCAGAGGGCTGCAGAGGGCAGTGATAAACATGGACGCTGGACGCTGGCACTATTCTAATAATAAAATTCCTAGAAAATTATGCAGCAGTTACTTTGCAATATTTCATTGAAATGATTTAAATTACCATTGGAGTATGTTACTTTTGGTTAAAGAATCTAATCAATTACGCCCACATCGCCTACGCGTTCGTAATATCCATTAAAAATCACGGGCGATTTGGGGCAAATTCCAAATCGTCCGTGATTTTCATTAAGCTAGGGGCCTACACTTCCCCCCTCTTTCCGAACATTCAGCTGCGGCGTCGTTGTCAGCTTGTCGCAAGTGGTCGCAACTCGCAAGTCTGCGCAACTTGTCGGCTCCAGCAGCTCGTAGTAGTTAGTATACTATTTATTAACGAAGTACATCAAGATAAATACACGAGCGTGTGGTCACCCGTTCACTTTGTTGGCTGGCTGGCTGGCTGTTTGTCTACCGGCCGGTTTCCTGTGCACGTTCTTACAGCTGTCCGCTACTCTCCGTCACTCCTGCGCAAGATGTCTCTTGAAGAAATAACAGACGCTAGTATTTTCCCGGGGCCGTGTCACTGGTCCCCTCGATTTTCCATGGCCGAGTACGACGCGTGGAACGAGCTAGCGACGAAGGATGTACGGGTCGGGATGGAGTGGAACCGCGAGAAGACCCTCAAGCTGTTGCGTGAGTACCAGCAGAGGCGCATTCTATGGGACTGGAACGCTCGTGGCTATCGTAACCTGGCGATACGCAGACAGGCGATCCAGGAACTGGCCGATATATTCGGCTGCACCACCCTCGAGATCGAGAAGAAGGTCAATCATCTCAAGTGCCAGTATTCGAGGGAGCTGCACAAGAGAAAGAACTACCGGCCCAGAAGGCCCGACGATGTTTTCGTCTCCAAGTGGTATGGCTTTAAGGCGATGCAGTTCCTGCAGACCGGTACATGCGGACATAGTAAGAGGAAGAAGAAGGTCGAGGAGGACGTAGTGAGTGACATAATGTTCATAGACTGTAACAAGGACCCCAACTGCTCGGAAGGTGATTCCTTCAATGCTTTGGAGAGCGAGAACGCAGAGCAGCAGGAAGAGTCCAGCTGGAATGCGATGAGACTGTACCACGGCTCGCTGCAAGAGCAGACCGACCCGATCGGTGACTA